>JAQPZY010001672.1:4410000-4862500 GCA_029931535.1 Margaritifera margaritifera | reverse complement strand
TATGAGCAACCCGTGCATATGGCCCACCTACTGAATTACCTTGTGTATC
The DNA here is from genome assembly GCA_029931535.1 of Margaritifera margaritifera. Lineage (NCBI taxonomy): Eukaryota > Metazoa > Mollusca > Bivalvia > Unionida > Margaritiferidae > Margaritifera > Margaritifera margaritifera. The sequence continues at coordinate 4,862,451 of JAQPZY010001672.1, read as the reverse complement.
CAAAAGAGTCACACCATATTTTGATATATGGTATGTGCTATACATACCCATATGAGTGACAGTGAGAATTGTTTTTTTATATCTGTGACAAAATCCCCCCTTTTAAAACAAATGGCGCATGCAATTACCTTGAAGCGGAACAAGCAATAAAACTAAAATAAGCTCAATGTGAAATAAAGAACAAAATGTTAAATTCAGCCATGCAAGTAAAATACCAAATCAATATTTCACATTTCTTGTTCAGCTGAAATGAAACAATATGAAAATATTCATACCATGCAGAAATATTTTCCTGAAACAGAGACAAACAATGAGACAATTAATTTAATTAAAACTAAAATACAACAACATGCCATGCTGAAATATTTTCTCCTGAAACAGACAAAAGAAATCGGACAATTATTTTAAATTCAAACTAATATAAATCAACATAGCTGCAGAGTCACTTTTGAGACACTAAATGTGTACATTTCTGTGACAATCTCCCCACTTCTTCGAGTACGAGAAGTTTAATACCGAATGTGACATCAACCAGTGCACAAAACGTTCAACTGGTTTCCGTTGTCGGTTTGAACGTCTCATCTCATTTTTAGGCGGGAGATTCTCTGTTGGGGTAAGAGATTTTTTTACTAATAGACTTATTTTGTGGTATGTTAGGAGAAATCGAATACTGGAGTGATTAGGAAATAAATGAACTGAGATTTTGTTTATTTGCTGAAACCTGCTCTGGATAAAATCCACCAGTAGAAGAAAGATTTGAATTTAATAGCTCATTCTCACTATTTTGAGCGCTCCTTGAATTTGTGAAGAAGAGAACGAATTGGAAATTAAAGGATACGTTAACTTCGATACATCAGTGTTATACTGCATGCTCACAATGGGTCCCTTCAACACATGTTTGGTCTGATCCTGTTTTCTACGCTGGGGAATGATATATACCCCGGTAGAAGCATTAGTTTCATAGTCAGACTCAGTCATATTGCTCACCCATCAGACTTGTATCTTCTTAAATGACCTGCTTTGTACTCTTTTGCTCCGAAATGTTGCGTTGTGTTAGTCATACTGCATCCTCATCTTCATACGAAATAGACATTCAGGAGTATCATATTTTCTGTGGAGTGTGCGTGTCGAACCTTTTCCATTCTCCCTCATCACCTTGAAGACTGGTATATCTGACTTTGGCTGTTCAATGACAGTGTAAGTATCTCTTTCCCATTTGTTTGCCAGTTTGGATTTACCTATAATACCAACCTTTCTTACCAGGATTCTATCACCTTTATGTAGTGATTCTCGAACTCTAAGGTCATAGTGGGCTTTGTTTTTGTTTGCCATTTTCTGTGCCGCTCTCTAAGCTGTCTTGTACGCAGAATCAAGCCTACTTTTAGTCCTTCAATGTACCCATTTGTACATTCTACATTGTTATTTCGGTCTGTAAGTCCAAGATAGGCATCAATCGGTAGTCTAGGATGCCTACCGAACATCAGACGGTGCATATACTGAACTGTCATGCTTTGTAACATTATAAACATGGATCAAAAGAGCGACATAGGACTTCCAGTCAACTTTCTGGTTGTTCTCAAGAGTTCCCAACGTACCCAGTAAAGTTTGGTTAAAACGCTCCACCATTCCATTTCCCATGGGTTGAGACAGAGTTGTGCGAGTCTTTTCAACAAAGGCCAGGCTACACAGTTCCTTTATGAGTGTGTTCAAAGTTTTGTCCCTGGTCACTGTGTATCCTTTATGGAAATCCATAGTGTACAACAAAATTTTCGAACAAAACTTTTGCAGTAGTTTTTGCAGGCTGATTTCGAGTTGGCACTGCATGGGCATATCTTGCGAAATGGTCTGTCATCACAAGGATATTTTCATAACCACCCTTAGATTTCTCAAGTGAAAAGAAATCTTGACAGACTAATTCCATCGGTCGGTGGTGGTATGTATTGTGACCAACTCAGCAGTCAGAAGTGGCGATTTCCTTCCTATGCAACGAGGACAGGTTTTAACATCGTTTTTTTACGTCTGCCTAACGTCCAGGCCAATAGAATCTAGACTTAACTAGGGACAAGGTTCTGTCGCGACGTTGATGACTAACATCATGTAGTCCTTTCCAAGCAAAGTCACGATATGCAAGTGGCAAAGCAAGTTGACGGGTAGTTTCTCCTTAGATATTGAAAGTTCGATAAAGAATTCCACTGACAAGCCCAAGTTTTTTTCCATTCTCGGAAACAGTGTCTTGCCTCGGGAGTTTCCATCTTAACTTTCTCACCTTTTGGTAGGTCATTCCGAGTCATAAAATAAATAACTCCTCTTAGAGACCTGTCTGCCGCCTGTTTTTTAATCCAGTTGACATGGTTAAGGCCTTTAGATCACAGCGCCTGTTGTTCAGTATCTACATGGGTGGTGCCTGAAAGAACCAAGCTTTCTATGAGGGGTAAAGTCAAGTCGTACAATGCCAGCTTGATAAATAGCTTTAACAAACTGTGGAAAAATGTGCTCAGTTTCGTGTTTACGACGGCAAAGACCATCCGCATCTGTGTTGGTTTTACCGCTGCGGTATATCAACTTGAAATTGTAATTAGCTAAAGATGCCAGCCAACGATGACTAGTTGCATCTAGCTTTGCAGATGACAAAACATATGTCAGTGGGTTGTTGTCAGTACGAACTTCAAATGTATTACCGTAAAGACAATCGTGAAATTTTTCTGAAATTGCCCACTTGCCAGAAATTCAAATTTGTAAACAGGGTAGATGCGTTCACTGGGATGCAAAACCCAGACTTGCATAACCGATTATCCGTTCTTTTCCGTCTTGTACCTGGTAAAGAACGGCACCTAATCCATCTTTTGACCCATCTGTATGGAGAATGAAAGGCTTCGAAAAATCAGCATATGCGAGCACAGGGGTATTACACAAGTTTTGAATGATACTTTCGAATGCATTTTGTTGTGCATCATCCCAGATCCATTTCGCTGTTTGTTTCTTTGACGATTCGGCCATGTTATTTGTGGAATGTCCAAGAAAGAGGTCAGTAAAGGGTTTTACAAGCTTGGAATAATCTTTGACAAACCGTCTGTAATAACCCGTACATCCTAGGAAGCATAGCAAGTCTTTGATGTTCTTGGGAACAGGCCAAGTAGTCTAAGCTTTGATTTTTTTTCAGGGTCTGTGTGAATGCGTTCCTGTGAGACAACATGACCCAAAATAAGAAACCTGTGTCATGAAAAACTGAGATTTTGACGGTTTCAGTTTTAGACCATATTGCTCCAAGCGATGAAAAACAACTCCCAGCTTGGATAAGTGGTCTTCAAAAGTACTTGAAAAGATGAGAATATCATCTAAAAATATGAGAGTCTTTAAACTGAGCTCTTCCAAACACCTCTCCATAAGACGTTTGAATGTTGCTGGGCCATTTGCGTGTCCGAATACCATACGATTGCATTCATAAAAGCCTAGGTTACTTACAGAAAATGCAGTCTTGTACTTGTCCTCTTCTGCTATCTCTACTTGCCAATAGCCGGAACAGAGATCCAACTTGGAGAAGTACTTCGCACCCAACAAGCAGTCAACACCGTCATTGAACCTGGGTAACATGTACGACCTTCACTGCTTTAGAGTCAAGGCCGATGAAATCAATACAAAAGCGTAAACTGCCATCTTTCTTACAAACCAAAACTACATTCAAGGAAAAATGGCTCGATGGCTCGAGTCTTGCTCCTGCTTCAAGCATATCTTTGAGATGTTGGCGAATTTCTTCAATCATGCCAGGAGGTATACGTTGGTAGGGCTGTTTGAAAGGAATGTTATCAGTCAAGATAATTTTATGTTTAACATTCTCTGTATGGCCCAAGTCACACGGACCTTTGGAAAACAGACGCGACCAATCACCTAAACCTTGATGAACATGTAAGTGCTGCTCTGAAGTCAAATGTTCTGTATTTATCGTAAGTCCCAATTCTTCACTAACATATTCCGGTATCTTTTGTTCATAAGTACCAGGAGGTACCCCAGGTTCCCATGATTCCAAAACTTTAAGTACAGTTAATAAACATATGACTAATTTGGAAGGGATCTTAACTACACGAGTCGATAAGTTACAAATGTGTACTGAACCCGGACTGTATTACTCGGTGATTCAGAAATACCACTTGAGGGCAGACTCTGAAAATACTATATAGTGTAATATCAGAACATTCTGTGGCTGCAGACTCAATGTCCTTGACGTTTCTTACAATACCATGAATAATTGTCGACTCACCTGGACTTAGTAGTGTTGTGACTTTGTTTGTAGACCGTACATGTAAGGATTCTCCACCCATTAAACTGTCAAAAGCCACACTCAATGCCTGTGGTACATCATGGTTAACATTCTGAAAAATAATTGCTCTAAACCAACGAATAACATTTGTACACATAATGACAGGAACAGATTTATTATAAATTGTATGGGATGCAACCAAGACTGGCACACAGATAGAGCCTTGACAGAGGAAGGAAGCCGAAACGTCTGCTTCAATATAACCTATATATCGTAACTGATTCCAATCAGCACCATACACTGATAGAGAGAAATCAGAAATATTCTGTAAATCTGGTTTGTTTGGTAACTGATTTTAAAATTTCTGAGAAATAGTAGTCACCATGGAGCCACTATCAATAAGGGCTGTGGTCTTTATGCCACAAATGTTTATTTGAGCTTCATTGGTGCTACCAACTAATCTATCTATGAGCGTGGGCTTTTTGTTGTTATTAGTAGGGCTAGTGTATAATTGACAGCCACCAGTTTGCCCTGCCACATAGACGGTTACTCTTTTGGTTTCTTCGACCTTTCTATCCCAAAAGTGTTTGAGAAATTACCACGATCCCGGTCACGGTAAGTAGCCCTCGATCTCTCACTATATGATGTAGGAGGCGCTCTACAGATATTATGTACTTCTGAGAGAGTGACAGGTGTAAGGTGAAGTTGTTTGAATTTGCAACATGCACAATGAAGAGAATGTTGGAATACCTCAATGCTATTTTCATGTACTATGGCTGAAATTTCTTGACATATTTGTACTTGTGGAACTTGTACATGATCTAAGCACACAGCTGACACAAATGGCCGCTCCCATGTGCTCATACAATCAGCCTGAATTAGTCCAAAGTACACTATTTTTAGCAGTTATTGAAATAGGGAAAACGAATTCTGTCCGAGTAGACAATACCAGTTTCTGAAAGTACAATGAATGAATTATAAAATATATCAAAAGTAAAAAAAGGTTATCGGCTCTTTTTTCTTTACAATTTACCTTTGAAGTCCAGGGAGTGAAAATGACCAAGCGGAGCTAGCAGTGTTTTTATAGTTGCACATCTGAAGTAAGACCAAGCTGTATACTCTATAACCCAAATTACACCCATAATTCATACGCCAAAATAAAGGGAATTAAAAGTTCTTTTAACAATACAGAAGATATACAAGGTCTTTTTTTAAATATCCAGGATAACTAGTGAGAAGAACCTGGGAAATTCATTTTTCTTTAAAAATCTAACCCTATGCAAAATACAAAACTGTAGAGTGCCACCCGTAGTACTGGGTCCATTGTCCCCACGACCTTGCCCTTGACTTAAAAACACCATGTTTTTGCTGTGAATTTTGCTGATGGAACAGAAACTTATCTACCTTATCCTCTAAAGATTTAATTCTATCCATTATTGCAGACAATTGTTTTGATAAAATATCAAACTTATATGTAGCATGTACTGCTTTTTGCTGCACAACCGTAAAAGACTTCATTTTGTCTACCTGGTCAGAGTTATTCAACTCTTGCTCAGCTGAGCGAATTTCCCTTAACAGTGCTTCGAAACAAAACATAGTGTCACATTTATGACAAGAGGCGTTATTCTCAGTCTTTCACTTCTCAAACCAGTCCAAAATTTACTTCTTAGCATATCATTTCTGGTTGAGAGCTGAATGTGACCACTATCAATTGCCTTTTGCAATATACATTCTAGCCTGCAACCCCAGGCAACAACACTCTCACCTTCCTTGTGTTGATGTGTGTAAAATGACTGCAACAGTACCTTAATGGGACTGATATTCCCCCCACCCCCACCCCACCCCCAACAAGTTTTGCAAGCATATCTGAGATCGAAGCACTTTTCCCCCAAAGATACTAATAACTGTCAAGGGGACCCTGGGTGACCGAGTGGTCTAAGGCGCTCGCCTTTACAGATCACTGACATCTCACCTCTTTGTGCGTGGGTTCGTGTCTCGGGCTGGGCCAACGTGGGTATGTGAGAAAACTTGCCAGTAGCTTCCCGTGGGTCGGTGGTTCTTCCCGGGGTTTTCTCGGGTTCTTCCTCCACCAAATATACTGGCCGCCATGTATAGCCTATCATGTGCTGAAAAATGGCGTTAAACCCATAACAACCAACCAACTAATAACTGTCAAGCAGCACCCTTTACAGAGTTTCATAATAGCCTTCAAAATAATATGTTCTGGAATACTATATTTTTGCATGCAACGTACCTCAAATTTCCATGCATCAAATGTGGTATATCCCTTTGAGGGAGGGTCAATTCCTGCAAAGGAAGACAATTTCTATAGATTATCTGACCAGTCATATTTGAGGTATCGGTAGTGGCGTGAGTTGCTGAAAGTATATTACTTCTTCTGGGCCCATGAGAGGCACAGTTCATTGCGGAAGACGATAGCTTAATACCTGGAGGTTGAATAAATGGTCCTTTAGGTGCTCCCGTTGTGGTCGGTGTACTGGTCCTGAACCTTTGCTGAGGGGAGCTGAAACGTAAACACACATTTTTGTCGTAGCAATAAGCTGGTTGTATTCGTCAAGTGTGAGTACTTTATATTCTCCATTCTGACAAATATTTTCTATCATGGCAGATACATCCAGAGGAATACCACCTTCAGCCATGTTTGATAAGAGAAAAAAAAAAAAAAACAATATCTACACAATATTACAAGCATATGAACTAATGTAAATTCAAAAGAATTTATGTATATATTTTATTCAGTAAAACATCATCATTAGCAAACCAGACTATTTCAAACACTGGACGAGTTACCCAATGTAACAAAGATAAACAATTTCAGGAAAATCAGGAATAGTTTCAAATACCTTTTTTTCAATTCCAATCCATTTTGACTTAAGCTTTGATCATCGTGGATTGACTAAAATTAAACTTTGACCTTAGATTAGGAAAGAGTCATAACTCACTTTTCGTAAACAACTGTCTTACAAAATGTTATTTAGTGCAGCGCACAATAAACAAAACAGGAAGTCCGCTCACACCAAAACGTTCTCACTAAAGTAAACATACGATGAAGTGCACTCACAACAAAACGTTCTCACTAAAGTAAACATACGATTGGGATGGTACTCCAAAGGGTTATAGGACTGAACTAAATACTAAAGTCTGACTCTTCCTGGTCAACATATAAATCAGAACGTATGACAATAAGGGTATCAGGCTGAGAATATACATGCAAAAAACATACAACAAAATTAGAAGAAAAAAACTACAATAACATCACCAAGTGTTCTATTTGCGACAAAATAAGGAATCAGTTATCAATGGCAATCAAACTGAAGCTAGAGTATATATGTATATGCACTGAAAATAAAATTTCACCAGATCAACAATGCTATTTGAAATTGTCAAATATGTATATCAGAAAAGAAAAGAATATTTAATTACAATTCTATAAAAACTCAATGTTTTCTTTATAATGTTCAGTCAATTGTGTAAAAATGAGCATAAAAATATTTAATTATAGTTCTTTCAAAACTCACCACTATCTTTTTAATGTTCAGTCAATTATGTATATATCTGCAGAAAAGATTATTTAATTATAGTTCTATCAAAACTCACCGCTGTCTTTTTAATTTTCAGAACACCAAGCACGAAGAATCCCAGCGAACAGCAAAATGTTCAGAATTAATGTAGGGAAATCCCGACATCGCCTAACCCGATCCGGAGAATGTAATATTATGTGATAAGGAGACGGCATAATGTATATCATCACTCATATTGTATCTTTGCTGATATCTCATCATGTATATCTCCATTCATACCGTCTCCTCCATACACTGGTCACACTCTGCCTTCTGCCTCGACGCCCCACATCGGGCGCCAATGTCACGGGGTTAAATTTCTTCCATATTCAGGAAATAATTACGACTACGATTGTTATGGGTCCATGTCATTTATTTTGTCAGCGAAATCAGAGAAAGAGGCAGACCTGAAATTATAAATTTAATATTTTCTAGTCTTAGCATAACGTGAATTACATATAAGTTACATCAATTATGTAGTTTCTCTTTTACCTTATTGGAAATTAGATATAACCTGACAATACATATCTGCTAACAAATAAGCAGATATGGATTGAAATTAGGCTAGAACAATATTAACCCAAACACATTTCATAATTAAAAGTTAAATGGCTGTACATGATTCTGAAATAAATGAATTTCACAAAATACATACTGATACATACAAAATAAAACACTACACTAACCTGCCATGTGGATTCTAGTAGGTATCTATAAAAACATTTGCATCAATCTTTTCAAAGAGTTCGGGCTTTAGTTATAAATGCAGGGGCTTTTACAAGGGTCATACTACTCACTCGTTTCGGGTGCTTATCGTGCATTAATGCAAAAATATGAGCAACCCGTGCATATGGCCCACCTACTGAATTACCTTGTGTATCCAAAAAGAGTCACACCATATTGTGATATATGGTATGTGCTGTACATACACATACGAGTGATAGTGAGAATCGTTTTTATTTAGAACTATTAATATCTGTGACATAATGATAAAAATAGTTCAGGACAGGGTTTGGTGGACCATACATATATCATAATATACTGGGTACGAAAATCTCGAGCAGTTGAAAAGAACTTCATATGAAAAATAAAGAATTACACAGAAATCAAACATATAACCTTCTGTTCATATTATGTTGGCCAAATTTCCTTGATTTCACTACTGTCGCTTAATGTCAGATTATTCGGACATCAGTACGAGCAGGAATCTTTAATGAATCGTAAAGAACGATCTGGAGAGTGGGTGACACGGCTTTGCTCAGTCATAGCAGTGTTGAATAATGAAATAACACTCGCAATTGGCTTCAAACCCGCTGAGGCGATTCGACAGAAGACTGTCAGCGTTACCCACGAATCAGTTTCACAACCACCCGTGTTAGACTCAATTTGTTTCAGTGTTTGTATGCACCGGGGGAGTTAGAAGGCGGGCAACGTCGTGCTACCGACCCGGTATGGTCCATCGATACATTCACGATCTCGGACCGGATTGATTTTCCATGACAGCCAAGATGTTACCATCTGGCACCGCACGAGCAGCAAAGCCACCAAGTAGAGCATTTTTGCGAGAGGAATTGCAAGTCGTTCCCGGGGATAAAGAACTACCACCAAGATCTATTTTAATGCGCTATGGCATCAATTCTAAGTTGATTCATAATCGCGTGGTGCCCTTACGCGTAAGTGGCGATTCCGTTGGGGAATATCCGTCGCTTTGTGTCAAGCGGTGACAAACTCACCTTGGTGCAGCGATACACACCAATACGATGTTTCTTTGATTTGCTGTGTGTACAAATTCGCGCCACTTGCGAAGACATTCCACGTACATTTCGTGACGAAGATCCTTTGAGACAACAACCCGAAGAACTCCTTTAGCCTTCTTAATGTTCTTGCCGGATCCGGTACTTTCAGTTCCATCGGTGGAGCCGCAGGCTCCAGCTCCTTCCAGAATCGAGTACATTTTGGGGCGCAGTTCCACGTATTCCTTTATAGGTTTACCAGATCACTCATCCTTTAATTTTCCTACGACTTTCTTATGAGTGTTACTAAATAGTAGTTGATGTTTCTGAGACTCGCTGGCGTCAAATTCGTTTACTAGACATGGTTCGGCCATGTCCGCATACACGTAATCGGTTGTGATATGCATCATCAAAGATGTCTGTATCCGTGTAAAAGATCTTGATGTTGTCATCTTACTGCGGTTTGATGTTGTCGTAGTACAACTCGTACATCAATAGCTTTGACAGATCTAACACAGATGCGCCAACATAGGTTGGCTTTGTCAGTTTCAGTTTTGATTTTTGTCTGTGAAGAGCAATGAGTACGCCATCAAATAGTTTGCGTGACTCAAACGCGGGGTCATCAAAGAGCCTGCTAAGTTTACCTTCCTAGTTGTCCTCCAAAAGATCAACACGGACTCGCTTTCGCAGATTCTCCATAGTTTTTCCAAACACAGCATTGTTCATGAGTTTCAGGAAATCTTTTTAAAATTCGTTGGTTGCCGCGGTACGCAGGTTTCTATTCATTTGTATGTAGGGCGCCATCCATGCGCTCTGGTGATACTGTAACACTCGGTGGACTTTACATATACGCATTCCCAGCCGTAAATACAACTGCAGGTTTTGTACGTGGGCTACATAATTACTCTTAGTTTGAAGATTCTGGACAAGCGTAATACATTTTGTAAACTTGCGTCTGGATTCGTCCACAATTCCACACAGATACGAATAATTGCTATGGGTGTGGTGAAACTCATACGGGGAGTCCAGATCAGCTTTCATAAAAGTACCCGATGTCGCTGTTATCATCGTACCCACGTATCTGTTTTTTTATATTCACAGTTGTGAGATCAATCCACTGACACGCCCCAACAGGCATGGCCTGCATCTTTGACCGACCATAGAGGCTGTTTACTCAAGATACATGATGCAACTGTTTGCGACGGCGGGGTCGTATCCGTTCAAGGTTACTCACGAGTTTGTCCAAAGAGGAGTTTGGAAACTGCGTCGAATCGATGAACTGCAGCTGACTCAGCTGAATGTCATATATTTTTCCATTGTGTTTGGAATAACGCTTATTATTGCATTCGATGCCGTTCCGACTGCTTGCATTATTAAGTGGCCGTCATACCCGCGCAGGTTATGAAGCACTACGGGAATTCGTGTTTTGTTTGGATAAAGCCGCACACGTAGATTACATGCCCTGTGTGCATCTCCTCTGTACGCACCAGTGATGTGACAGTGATCGCGAAATGAGTGGCCGTAGAAAACTCGCGTATATTACCATTGATCATGATCGTATCTGCGGGCGAGGCAAGCTGTTGCCGAATCCATCTCGCGGTAGCTCTAACGATTTTAGGAACACCTCGACCGTGCTTGGTACGTTAGCTGGGCGCGGCATAATGTTGGCCGTTCAGTTTGCCCGTCGCATCTAACAACAATATGACAAAACCCGCAAGGAATATGTTCCGCAACTTCGACTGTTTTTGTTAAAACCTTATGAGGATCCACTGGAACATTTAAGCATTCGAAGTCCGCGTAGATGATATATTGGACTTTCATTTTTCGCTGAATTTTAGAATGTTTTTGTCAGGCTCTGGAATGATAATGCGATGTTTTTTTCACTAATTCCACCACAGTAAAAGTATGTTCATCAAGCAGCTGTTGCGTGGTAAATAAAAGCAGGCAACCAACGCCGACACGGAAATACTATGGTGCTTACTATGTCGGTTAAGCAACCGGGAGAGATTTTATATCCATACGTAATGATACCACGACTCTGAATCATTCATATCCCTCAGCAACAATAGATCAACCTAGTTCCGCCCATGCGAAATTTGGCTTTGTATATAAGCGGATAGTGCAAGCGCATACAAATCTTTGTCCCAAGCTTACACGTTAACGGCAATACGAGGGTTAAGTTCTTCTAACCTTTTGAGTATGGCCTTAGTAATCTGTAATTCTATATTACCAAACTTGAGTTCACCCAAGAATTGCTGGTATTTCCGCGGCTGATCTGTGTTATCGCTCGCGGGATGTAACGCAGACAAGAGCACACATTCGAAACATCTATTATCATCATTTTTTATATTTATCACTGACCGCGGAAGAACATACTTTGGCGTTTCAATATAATTAGACCCGCGGAATGGTATATTTGGGGCAGTAGGTAATTCAGCTTCCAAACATCTGTCAAGAGTCCATCCGAACCCTGCGTTGGTGAATTTTCTAACGTCTCGAGAATTTTTTCAAAACCTGTGTCGAGTTCGTCATTGATGGCTTCGGTGTCTATACGGTGTAAGGTTGTACGACCACCGCTGTGAATCCACGGGGTAGCGATTTTTAACCCGTCCTTGTCTGATGACTTACGATTAAGCGGCATGATCAAATGTACACCGAGAACAATGTCCACCTTAACTCCGAATGTGCCAGAGCGCTGCATTGTTAATACGATTCCCGGACGCATCTTTGATAAAAGTTTTCTAGCGTCTTTGCTTGGCGCGTACGCGGGTTCAATAATCGCATTGTAATCTTCAAAATCACCACGTTTTTGTAATTAAAATTCTGGAACTTGCACTCGTTGACGAGCATACTCGACTGTCTCAGCGGCGATAGTGGCTGAGATACGTCGGCGGTTTGTTCATCCTCGACTATGTGTGCAATTTCCGCCCGCTTGCCTCTAGGAGAAATTTTGATATTTAATCGTGCTGCTGTTGCACGAAGCTCTCCCACGGTCTGATACGGTTCGGCTTGAGACCTAATAACGTAAGCAAATCTGCTTTTCTTGGGCCTCCTGTTATTTTAGTCCACGTTCTCTCGCAGATTGTTTCAATTGATTTACACTTGGTGTAACCGGCTGTGGTTTATCCGGGTGAAGTTGTTGCACAACTGGCTCTGGTTCATTCGCGAGTCCTAATAACTCAAGTATGCCGGCTTTTCGCATACCGAGTTTCCTTAGATAAATCACAGTAGGCATACTGGTATATAAAGGAAAATCATTGTCTAATTGCAAATTCCACCAATAATTATTTTAAATATTGTTATTTTACCAGGGTCAGAAATTGCAATCTCTTCAATCCAGGCTACTATTTCATTTACTTCTGTATCTTTTTGCTCAACGGTATGTTGACGTGGGCGGGTTTATCCTCACCGGTGTTGACATCATCGGGTGTTTCCATAACGATAGGTTCTATATTTGTCACGTTGGCGTGTCTTTGCCTGCACACACGGTAATACTCGCTAACAGATCCGCATGGTCGGCAGAGCTGATTACACGACTTTTCTCCGATACCACGTGTAAGGCATGGTCGGCACCGATACCAACACGTAACGCGAGTAAATGTGATTTACAATATTCATAATGGCATGTTATGCCGCATAGTTCATATTTTCTAAGGCATTCACCTTTGCATTGATTGCGTCACAATACTATTGAACTTTTCATTTATATGCGGATTATATTCTTTATTATGAAATATTGTTTATCTATCCTCTCAATTTATGATGTGTGTTAGCCTAAATCGGCGTTTTACCACATTATGCTGTATTGGTTTGTAGCTGACATTATGCCATTGAGTAATTATAAATGATGCTGTACTCTAAATGGTAATGGTACAAGGCAAGTTAGCGTCTCGCAAGCAAGATATTTTACCACACGTCAGCCTCGGAAGTTTGGTATCAAAACGATCTTCCTGTGCAAATAAAAATTTCTTCAAGTTGGAATTTTGTGAAATCACTGCACATTTACCGTTGAGATAATGCATCACACCAACTCGAAACTGACCATCCATTGTGCGCTCACATGCAAGAATCTTAAACGTATTATAGACCTCGTTTTTTAATCTGAAATTATTTATAATTATTGTGCCGTCCTCAAGTATTGACTGTATGGGTTCCGTATCTATACATCGAAATAACTCTTCACACAAATGCTACCATTTCATCGGATTTTCTATCATTTCTTCATATTCTTTATTATTAGAAATGAATTCATTGTTATGCATACGTGTGTGTCATTGGGTCATTGGTGTTTTATATATTATGCTCAAAACATTTATCTAATTTATTTATTCTTGGTGATCTTCGCTGCTGCTACCATTAACATTAATTGGTTCAATATCATCACTGGCGTATACACTACTCGTTTCATTATCTACAATGGGTGGTCTAGTCCAAGTCAGCGACTTCAACGTTTCTTGCACAATATCATACAATGACTTTTCACGCTTTTTCTCATAAGCTTGATCAAGTTTAATTTTTGTTGTTCCAAAATAATTCATAAGTCGATTAATTTATCAAGATGCTCCGGATACGTATTTGAAAGATCACAGAACATCTTCTGAGCCTCTTAACAAATTTATATGACGCATTTAGAGGAAATAGTGATTTAATCTTTCCTGTGACGTTACAAACACTCCGTTGTTCGGGTAATATGATTCCCGTATATTTATACTCATACATTCTTTCAAAATACTATACGCATCAATCGGTCAACTTTTCGCCATTTTATATATATATATATATATATATATATATATATATATATATATATATATATATATATATATGTATGTATATAATATAGTTGACTGCGTTGATATTTGGTGTTTACAGTGATTCTCTTATGAAAGCTGTATGTACTTTGACGTTTTTCGCTTTTCTTCATTGCGGAGAATTCACAGTTACTGGCAACTAAAATCCGGCCACAGGATTCTGTATCGAAGACATGTCTATCCACCTAATCTGGATGGAGTTATACCTACGTGCTTCGAAAACGGATCCATTCAGGTTTGATTTTGTGGATTTAAGGTCATTTTTAGCTCATAATAGGCTTTACATGGCGGCCAGTATCTTTGGTGGAGGAAGAAGCCGGGAAGAATCACTGAACCTGGGGAAGCTACTAGCAAGCTTTCGACATCCGAACGTTGGCCGAACTGAGATTTGAACAGAGGCAAGATGTGAGTGGTCTGTAAAGGTGAGCTTCTTAGACAACTCGTCCACCTGGATCCATCCAGATATGGTATCACACTGCAGATTCATGTTATGGAGAACTCAAATTGCCCCGTTCAAGACACGAGGCAGTACTTAGCTTCTCGTAGGTCACGTACCCAGTTTAGTGTTCAGCCACTTGTTCTTAATTGAACATTCTCTGCCTATGTCAAGGCAATATTTTATTTCACATGTGCTCTAAATTCTATTTACTTGCGGATTTAACAGGAACGAATTCAACGGTCACTCTTTCAGAATTGGTGCCGCTACATTCGCTGGTGCACAGAGACTCGAAATTCATGTAAGCAAGCTGGTCATCAGATTGTTACCAACATTACAGTCACACATCTTGCAAAGACTATAAGAGATGTTCAACGCGCTTTGAATCTATAGCATAACTGTTAATTAACCTTCACTTTTTGGATGAATATCAGTCGGGTTGTGCGAGGCTAATTGCCAGACTTTAAGACTTTGAGTCAATAGCATAGCATCATAATAAGTGTACACTACAGTGACAAATCCATCTTAGTAACTTCCAGAGATATTATCTTACTTGGGACATAAAAAATAATAACTTTCATGGTCGTATTTACCGACTTTAATATGCGCCATACAATATGTCTATAAAGTTCAAACAGGTGTTCAATTTGCATTCTTTCTGTTGTTAATGTGAAATGGATGCCATTGCTTCCTTCTTTTGTTGTAATGGTGTGGTAAGTCCTCACCTTGCGCATCAATGCACCGTGCAACACAATAAATGACTTGAATGCATAAATTCATTTTATATATGAAGGTGTTATATTCAGATTCCTTGGGGAACTCTCAGCTTTTGCATATATGAGTTCTTGTGGATATGTTTATACCGGTGAACACACATCGTGTGCATCGCAACAAAATTTTCCCAAGGAATTAGCTCCATGTCTTCTTCTGCAGTTTCTAAAAGCTCAGACATAAGCACACACGGTGTGTGTGTGTGTGTGTGTGTCTGTGTGTGTGTGTGCATTGTTGAAGTAAGCAGTTGTCATATTTTCAGTCAGTTCCTAATCTACTTTGATATTATTATTCAGACAGCTGAGCCAAATCACTTGAGGTCAAAGTATGTTCAGATATGACTGGAATCAGTATGATAATCTTTATTTAGCGTTTCTTAGATATGTATTAGTAAATATTTGGTAAAAACTATATATTTGTGTTTTGTGTATAAACTGGGATTTATGAAGATAAAATTAGTTTATATAGAAGAACTGATTCACATGAATTGATTCAAGACAGGAACATCTGATTAAATTTGGATAGCATAGCCTTCAGGAATCATGACGTGATTTGGCATCTCTTGGTCTAAGTTTGGAATCGGCCATCTTGATTGAAGTCAACCCCAACCTTCCCCAACCACACACCTTCATGGGGCACAGTAGACCGGCTCAAATTTTATATAGATATTCCACAAGATTTAAATTAGGTGTCCCTGTCTTGAATCAATTCATGTAAATCAATTCTTGGTATGGATTTGTTTTATCTTTATAACCTCCCAAAATCCCAACCCAGCTTGTCAATTCAGGTGAAAATGCGACCGTAACCTTAAATAGTCTATTTTAAATCTGATGGCGTTGCCTCATGTCAAATTTGTCTGACCTAATGTAAATTTAGGATAAATTCCAAAACATTTAGTGTAGTAATCAACTCTGTCTATCAAACACAGATGATAGAAATGAAAGAAGAACATCTACAATTACATAATTCTACAGCTGAACGATTGCTATAGTGAAGAAGACAGCTTCCTGACAAGGCATCTATGCAATGCAACTATTCACAGAAAAATTAGAACTCTATATACTTGTCCGTGGCGGAAACAGCTGCCGGAAAACACGAAGTAGGTGAGTATCTTTCTACGGCATTTTGTACGTGCCACAGTAAGTCGTTTTCCCAGATGAATAAAACTAACTATGTCGCAATCGTTCGACAGAAATAAAGCATATACCATAGGTGATGCTGTACACGGCAACGGGACCCATACTATATTTATACTAAATACACTACAATGGAAACTTTGAGCACACAATCCCGTGTGACAATATGACAAATTGTCAACCTATTAAGATCGTTTTGTTACAGGTGTAAAACAAACTTTGTTTCCGCTGAGCCATTAATATGTTAATTATTTTTACCAGAGTCGATTGTATCAAAAAACCTTTCAGCGTTGATAATAATAATAACAGTAAATAATAATAATAGACTCTATTTTCTTCTCGATGGACTGTTTAGCGTAGAGTCATATCACACAGAGTTACAATGGATTAAAATGTACAGCATTCCCTTTATGGGAAATAAAATATATAAACCACATAAGATCAGTAGTATCACAGACTCGAGCCTGTACAATACAGCAGGTTCGTACAAGATATAAAATTATATTTTGGAATACAAAGAATGTTTTACATTTGTGTTTCAAAGCAGCAAGTGTTGTACATATTCCATATTAAAACACTATTATATGTAGGAGACCTTTGAAACGTTTCAGTGTTACATTTGGGAATACTTAGTTGACTTTTAGATTCCATAATGAATTTCTGAGATTGGAGTAAAATTATTCAGATAATCTCGTTACAGGTTGTTTTGAAATTTGTACATGAAGACTGTTTAGATGTAGTTAGCTCTTTCTTAAAAATGTAAATATTTGAGTTTTTCAAATAAATTTTCTCTGAGGGCTGAATCTTGCCTTCGACACACCATAATAAATACACATGACCTTATGGATAACAGTATTAATTCGCTAGAATTTATTTTATTCTGAACCATTCCAATGCTGATATATAAATTAAATTATATATTTATATGTTCTTTCACTTAATGTAATTAATTTACAAGAGTTGACCATCCTCATGAAGTAATTAACTGCACGGTATTTCCCTCTCTTTTAATAACAAGAATTAACAATAATAAGATTTCTATAAGTGTATTCAGAATATGGGACAACACTCATTGTTAGCTACAAATCCCCTAACTAATCATATTGACACCTTTATAATTTGCTTTTAGCAAGAAAAGATCCTAACGTAATCAAGATTTTGGAATTTTCCATCACAATTGCAGACAATATCGATGATGAAAATAAAAACACTTTGAATCTTATTTTAAACTATCTTACCATCCGAAGAAAAGAATAATGTGTAGTATTATGTGTAAGGTTAAAAATGTTATTTCCTGTTCCCATACCTGTTGGTATCTTATATTAAACATGCCATAGATCTTCATTCATAAGACGCACAGAAAAATTGCCTAATGATTAAACTAAACTTTGGAAAAACGTGCAACATGTGTATTCTTTCTATATGAATTTTGGTCAATATGCACCCTTCGGTAACGTCTTGAATATAAAAATTACCAAAATATCTTTTTTTCTTACTCACCTTTTGGATCGTATTATGCACAAACAGGCACAATTAACTTCTCTCTCTCTCTCTCTCTCTCTCTCTCTCTCTCTCTCTCTCTCTCTCTCTCTCTCTCTCCACTAATAATCCTTCGCTTGTTGCTTGAATATTTTAGAAACTTTTAAAGATGCAGGACGTCATTTCATCGCAATCTCACTGTTAATAGACAAATGGTATAAAGATTTGTGATTGATTACCATAAACTCGTCGTTATCGAAAGAATATTTCCCGCACATATTACATATGCACTGCATTAAATGAAAGTGAAGCTAAAATCCCTTGTTCACAAATATCTTTAAACGTATTGATAGCTGTCTATGTCTTTATCGTGCTAATATGTTGCAATATTTCGTGTGGTTATTCAATGCCAAAAACTAAGAAGTCCGTCATGATGTATATGCTTGGACACCGGACAGAATTGAAACATAACTTCAATATCCAAAAGATTAATGTGAACACACTCAGGAGATTTAGGGCAGATAAATGAAATATTTTAAACCTCTTGTCTAATTGTCTTCAGTTATATGGATCAGTGAAACATCAAGGAAAAATAATTTAAAACACAGGCAAAATTTCACAAATAAATTCAAAGATTACGAGTAGTATCACAATGGACGTTTTAGATTTCAGTAGCTGAGATCGGTCAACGCCTTCCATAGCCCATGACTTTATTAATTTTATCGCGCTCGTCACACGCGAGTGTATACGATATGGTTAAAATTTAGACAGTGGAAAACCATTCTAACGCTATTGTGACCGATTTCGCATTGGCCAGCGTAAAACGATATAGCCATTACTAATGTTTTGGAAATACAATTACTAATTCTTTGGAAATACACAGCGACACCGACAACAACGCTGCCACCGCAGGTGCAGACAATTTCGTCTTTATATATGCGGTCTCATTGCGGATACTCTTCACAAACACAATAGATACTCTTTGTTCGCGTGAACTATTGTGCCGCTCACGTAAATGATTGTATCCTTTGGTCGCATAAACGATTTTGCAAAGCAAAATCTGTTAGGTGCCACATTCAGGCCAAAACATTATTATTAATTGTGACTATACGACATATGTGGAGATTCCTTTTCTGTGAGACTAAAATACTACTGCAGGAATAGGATTATTGATCGCTACTATACTGTATATAAAATATTCTGCTGATATTATTTTCTTTGGATAGCTATATTTTATATTGAGTGTGGCAGAGATTGTGTTAGAATATTATATTAAACAATTACCGATGTGTGTATATATATACGAACGTGTTTGTCAAGATCTGAATTCTAATTGGAGACCAACTCTGCCTGGTCCGTGTTTGGATTCGTTTCACTACATTTAAAAATGCCGTGAGACGAGGAGAATTGTATCTTCTGTCTGAATCCAAAGGAGAGTTGACACCGGCTCTGATATAATAAAACCTTATGCCACACATGTAGTTTTATTGTGGTATACTTAAGTTACAAGTGGTGATAACAATGAGCAATAAAATACATCAGCATATATTTTGTAATTAATGGTACCAACATAGTATTTAATGTTATGCCACTGAGAATGAGGAATCGGTAGAAAGTTTGCACACTTGTTGCATACGCTTGCTGTGTATTGCTGCTTAAAGGCCAGTTTCACAGGTCGTCAGTGGTGCTATTGAGGATCACATTATTTCTGAGGTCTTGGGCACATTGTGGGCGCTTTGTCTGCCTGGGGAGCGGCTTTCCTGTAATTTGAACATCTGTAAACGAGACAAATCGTCAGTTATGATGTTAGTCTTTCCTGGGAGCTGTTGAACATGAAAATGAAAGTTACTTTTTGCTGCAGTCCATGTTAAAGTACGCATCAAGTTCAGAACATTCAGAAGTTTTAGATCTACCCTTATCCAGAATGTCAACTGTTGCAGAATTATCACAACGAAACAGTATCTTTTTTGAGCACCACAATCTGCTCCACAGTGTGGCAGAACCACAGTAAGATATAGCTCTCTAAAAGCCATAGAATCAGTGTTTTGATCCGATTATTGAAATTCTACAGGTCATGTTGATGCAAACCAGTGACCCTCAAAGTAGCCTTCGAAACCAGAGAGACTTCCATCTGTAAAAACATGCATGATGTCAGCCAGTGCGAACTTTGACGCGTGGATGAAGGAGATTCCATTCCAATCTTTCAAGAATTCAAGTCACATGTTCAGATCTTTCCGATGGCTAGAATTTAGATGAACATAATGGTGTAGTTATTTTGCAGTTGTCGAAAGTTTAATTAAGTATCAAACAAACGATCTACCCACCAATATCATACTGCATTTGTTTTCATTTCGAGCACGACCTTTACCTAGGTTATGTTCTATAAACTTAATAATCCTGTTGATGTTATCTTCATCCACGATTTCTGGTTGTGCGATAGGAGAAGGAAGGTATTTGCGGTTGGAGTGTTTAATTCACTAACTTTGGTATCAAATCCAATTTAAGGCCATTACACGGACAAAGTCTCTATCAGGGTGTTGAGCCAGTTCTTGTTCTAGTTTTTGTATATTTATAGCAGTAGATGAAATCATAGGTAGTCACTGTTGAATCTTCTTTCCTCTGTCAAGTAAAGCTAGTGTAACTGTTGCGGTAGGAGAGGTAACCTGAGTTTTCTCTGAGTTTGCGTGTCTGATTGGAGGTTGATTAGAATGGCGTTCTTGTGTCTTGGATATTGTAACACAATTAGAATCACCATGACCCTGTAGTTTACATTTGTTTTACAAATGCGTAGCAATTGGCACATCCTGCGAGAACAGAAACCTGCATTATTATATACTCAAGTTTTTCTCCATTAACTTTGCATTGTCAGAATCGTGCAGTATTTCTCCATACTGCACGGCTTCATACTGCACGACACGTGTGTCTAAAAATAGTATCGCGTGTTAGGAACTACTTTTGATTGTAAACAAATAATGTACGCAAATGTAGCAGATACCGGAGCTTTTGCTTTATTTGATTTGTCTGTGGAAGAACTAAGCAAGCTGTTTGAGAGTACAGATGATAGAGCTGACGATGTGGATGAATTCATTGAGTCACAACAGAAACTTTCAACCAAGCAAGTGACTGAACGTGATACTCACAATGTCCAGCGGTGGCTTTATGACAACAAACGTGAGACATGCAGTATTGAAAATATCATTCTGATCATTTAAACACTTATTTAGCCTATGGCTCAGACTATGAATCGTGTTCTCTAGAGTCTATAAAAAAAATAGCATAAAAAGGCATCTTATGACCAAATGATATTCCGTTTCTCTCAGAGACCGCCAATTTTACAAGTCCAAGTACTAAATTCGAAAACAAAATACAAATAAAGAGGGCGGATTTTAATATAAAAGGAAGTGCCTCGGAGCCAATAAGCCACGATAACGAAGAAGCCATATTTTCCGCTGACGAATAGGCTCTCAGACCCCAGCCGCTTTGCAATTTTGCCTTTTTTAATATTTTTAGAAAATGTTTGGATTAATAGTAAAAGTCATATATGTAGCTGGGATCCATCCAGCAAAGATCATGCAAGTGACAGTACATATAAATACGTCATCTATAGCTGCTAATAAGAATGATAATAAATGTACTTACTTTTCTGCACCTTGAATTTCTTCAAAATGTACTTTCTGATCCACGGCGCGAAACTGCACTGCAATCTAGACAACATTTCCAACAGAAATCACATTCCAAAGGAGAATTTACTGCACTCCAAAACGAAATGAATTTGATGTTCCCTAACAAAAATATTTAATCCTGCATCTTCTTGAGAATTTCAATTAAAAGAATTTCATATTTTGTCCACCTTATGATTCCAAACTATTAATGGCAGAACAGTAACACATGTGTAGCTTGCTGTTGACGCCAGTCCCTCTAGCTACATGTACATCGTACGTAATCGACACCGCTAATAACGCAAAATCCACCACAACTAAAAGAGCAGAATTTAGTTAAATCAACATAAAAACAAAATCCCTCCATTCTAGATCAATTGGGAAAGTTGTTCCAAATCGCAGTCATTCACAATATCACTCAAAATTTCAATTTTAAGTTGACCAAAATGAGATTTTCTTTTTAAACGAAAGATAGCGCGCGGTATTCTACCAAGTTCAAAGGTCACTGGGCGGTGCCTTGTGCGTATGAATATTGTTACTGTGTATTTGTTTAACTATGGTTGTGTATTTACTTTGCAATATAGCAGAAATTCAGTTACTTTGTTTCTTGTAGTGTGTTCTTTTTATTTATTCAGCCTTAGGTAGAAAAGCAAAATGAATATATAATAAAAAGGTTACTACATTTGTATATGAAAATATAAACTCGTTTTTTCTGAGCTATACTGCAGTATAGCTAAAAAAAACCTCGTTCATATTTTCCCATACAAATGCAGTAACCTATAATTACAATTGTTGCAAATTGCTCGATTCTGGTAGAAAATCCTCTTGCACCCAAGTTTATCTTTGTCCGAATATGTAGTTGATCCTGATTGATTGCGGGAATGGATTGTAGTCAGACTGGCTTTGAGTTGATCGTGATTGTTTGCGGGTATGGATTGCAGTCAGACTGGCTTTCTGATTGATTGCGGGTATGGATTGCAGTCAGACTGGCTTTCTGATTGATTGCGGGTATGGATTGCAGTCAGACTGGCTTTCTGAAAATAATAGGAATCTGGGCAAAAAACTGTTTCATGTTTGTACCTGCAATGATTGGTTGATTGGGAGGAATCACAGGTTCTACGGTTTGTACCTCCAATGATTGGTTGATTGGCAGGAATCACAGGTTCTACGGTTTGTACCTCCAATGATTGGTTGATTGGCAGGAATCACAGGTTCTACGGTTTGTACCTCCAATGATTGGTTGATTGGGAAGAATCACAGGTTCTATAGTTTGTACTTCCAATGATTGGTTGATTGGCAGGAATCACAGTTTCTACGGTTTGTACCTCCAATGATTGGTTGATTGGCAGGAATCACAGGTTCTACGGTTTGTACCTCCAATGATTAATTGCAGCAGATTATGATCTCTTACAGACCAATCAACCATCAAACTCATCAATATGGCTGAAGCAGCTTTTGCAGAAAATGCATTATGATAGTCAAAGAACTTTGACCTATAATGCTTTACTATTCTTTTCCCATCCTTATCAAATTGATTAACCAGCACGAGTGCCAAATTTACATCCTTTTCCTCTGTTATTTGTTTATGTTGAGACTTTGTCACCGTATCCATGAAGGGTATTAACCCTGCGGGTATAGCATGGGGGCTGGCTTCACTTTACAGATACTCAAATTTGGGCTTACGTACAATAGGAGACATACCCGTTAGAATAATCCCGTGTCATTACTCTGGTTCTAGATAGATTCATACATGAACTTGATTGTCATGTAATTCCATAAAGTCTTTCATTTTGGAAGACAATTGTTTACCCAGATATTTTGCAGTGTACGCATACATAAGATGAATATTGGTGACTGTATTAATGTATTTTAGAGTTTATGGTTTATGTATTACATGGTTCAGTTAAGTATATTTCTAGCTTACACGGGTTATAGTGGTTGGAACGAGTGTTGTCTGAGGGATGAACGCTCCATGCTTCAATCTGTATCTGCGCTGATGTAAGCTTCCTGGCGAGTCCTTCGGCAGAAGTAGAAAGGAATGCAATATTTGGGATCATTCCTTGCACACGTCCTATTATAGTTAAATAAGGCGACTATATATCCGTTGGTGAACTATGTATTTCCATATTTTATGTTCGTTATATGAATGACATGATATCACAACTTCATATCCTTCCTTGAACGGTGAATGTTTCATATATTCATATATCATATTTTGTAGACATTAAATTTGTATATATTTGTGTTTGATATGTAAATATCATAGTTTATATTCATAATTTGATGACGTCAAATTGTACTCACAAGTGTGTGTGCATAAAGTGAACAGTTTGATATCTATCTGTCAAAGTGAAGAGAACAGTTTCATATCTGTCAAAGGGAATAGAACAATTTTTTTTATAACACTTGTCACATGTTTCTTACGTGCACAAAATATTCTCAATGCCGTTCGAATTGGAAATAACAGTATCTAGTGCATGGATAGACTAGTTGTAGAGATTATTTATTTAACATTAATTGTACACTAGATGAAAGTTTGATGGTTTATCAAGGTGGTGTCAAAATTACTACTCTAAAACCCACTCGGTCTATCCTTGTGAAACATATTATAAGATTAATTTCACTAAGATCATGTGGGCATCAGATTCCCAGAATTGTTGCATATTGTATCCAACAAAAATATATGATGTTATACATTACTAATCTCCAGCGATTCACATCTGGTAAGACGTAATATGTGTATTTCATTTGTCTGTATTTGTCCATTTGTCTTTTTCAGTCACTTACTCGTGATTAATTTTCTTTACACAAATATTTCGTCTAGAATAGTCGTTTATACTACTTTGTGTCTGAGCAGATTGTTTATCTAGTGGTTTTTTTTTTTTTTGCTCCGTGTCATTTAATGTCATCGGGAGGTGTTGTCGATGGTTCAGTTATTTTGTTTCTACCATGAAAACAGAAAAACCTGAAATGATCTGTGGCGTGGTGGTGGTTGTGGTTGTGGTTATGGTTATCTAGAGGATGATCGACCTCGGTGTTATTGCCCGGATCGAGTAAATAATAATATAAATTGTGAAACTTATAGATGGAATGAATAGAGGTCTGAGCAGATATATAGAACAGACTAAAACGAGCCCCCGTATATGAAATATAACAATTTAATAATTTACATAAACAAACTGTGATAATGCATTACATTAGGAAGATACACTTCTTTTTGAAATAAATCATTCACCGAATTTTAAACACAAATATACTTATATAAATAGCCGATCTGTTTAAGTGATAGAATTAATTCATCACAGAATCGAGTGAACAATCGAAGTCATTGCCTTGTACAGCTTCATAACCTGGTTTCCTCCTGTTCACCGTGCTGTTCAACTGGTTCCTTCGCTTTCTTCTCACTCTGACTATCTTCTTGCCTCTGTCGGCCCTCAAACATTGTGTGGGTAGGTGGATACGTAGGTATGTAGATACGTAGGTACGTGGATACGTCAGTGGATTGTGTCAGTGGAGCTATTTCCCCTTTCAAAATAAACAGAGAAGCAACCTAAATCTTCTGTCAGATATCCTACTGGGAATAGATCATTACTCCACTCTCGTTATGTCAGATATCATCCTATCGAAAGTCAAACAGATACCAAAGGCTATCTGGTCAAGCCAAACACGGCAGACCATAAACAAACAAACCTAGTTTCATAAGATTAATGTATTTCCTAACGGCTACTTCATCGCCGGCTCACATTAACATCACACGAGACATAACAGTTCCGTTCTCGATTATACAAATGAATGAATGAAATTCATTACATGGCTTAACTACGTTAATTTCAGCGAATACACACATTCAAGTCTTTAGCGTCCATGAAATCTCACTTCATGGCTTAGCAACGTTAATTTCAGTCGATACGCACTTAAGTTTTTATCATACATGAAATCATCTAAGATCGGTGAATTCACACGGATTCTCATACTCATATCAACTAAAGTAATGCATGAAATTCTTAAAATACATGACTCCTATAACACTCAAGACAACAAATTCAAACAATCTGTCAAACTTATATAAAAGATCATTGTACGAATTCAGATAATGAACTCAAACACAGTTATACTCATATCAAGAAAATTGATCTACGAATTTATACAAATAAATTCATGCAAATATAAGTAAATAAATTCAGGCAAATAATTATATTGGCATCAAGGAATTACATGAGATTGACGCAAATACCTTGTGCTTTCAAGCCTTGCTCGCTTCTACCGCCAGAATTGTGTCCGTCAACTTTCCAGACATCCAGTCCCTTGGATAATTGTTTTACGAAATAATTTCTTGCAAATTC
Source organism: Margaritifera margaritifera (assembly GCA_029931535.1). NCBI lineage: Eukaryota > Metazoa > Mollusca > Bivalvia > Unionida > Margaritiferidae > Margaritifera > Margaritifera margaritifera. The sequence goes on along the minus strand of JAQPZY010001672.1, from coordinate 4,836,247 downwards.
AATCTCGGAGCCAAAAATATCTTCCTCTTGCAGGAGTTTGGACTGACTAAATTTTGCGATGTGGCATATTAAAACTATGAAATTTCGTGTGGGAAACACGCCCCTTATTTAGCGTAGCCAATCAGGATTAAATATATCTACCGCCTTTTATAAATAGGCGCCAAAATTTGCGGTCATCCTGACCCTCTAGATTTCAAAAATAACTGATTCTGGACAATCTCAACTCTGACATTTTCGATACACAGATTGAGTTAACCTTTTCCCTTCCAATTTCTCTGACTGTTAAATAAACGAATGATTAATTAAAAATCGGTTCCTCTCACAACACAGACCTTAAAATCCTCGCAGCATAGCGATTAAATACGCACCCTTTCCTCATAAATCTAATTAATTGTTCTCTGTCCAAGTTCATGTTCTCTTTATAGATCGACAAAAATGTGCACCCTTACATGATCTTTATCGTCACCATAGTTTGTGTTTCTTCTTTTGGTAGAAATATTTTATTACAAAGAGGAATAAGAATTTTGTTTAGACTGTTTCATGTCAAAAAACGCAAATGTGTATACATGCAATTGGACGTAGTTACAAATACATATTTTTCAGGTATCTATTATCCCCAATTAGTTTATTTATTAATTGTTTGTTCTTTTTTGAATTGTATGATTAGTCTATGGTTAAATTATTATCTAGCACATAGGTATTGATACAATAGTTTGAAATAAACTGAATCGGCCAGAAATATATTTCCATAGGATAGATGGTAAACGCTTAGCACAGTCGTGAATTAATGTTTCATACATATTTTTAAATATAGAAACAGAAGTTCTTTTTGGTAATCAAAGTTCTTAGTTTGGGAGTAAACTGACGATTTCGTGGGATCATTTTCCTTCCCCTAACATCCAATCGTTTCGTGATTATTAAATTTTAATAGTGTACGTTATCCTCATAAAAGAGGTTACATTAAAATTGTCCTGGCCAAAAGACATTGAAATATTACACTAGTACCCTATTTGGACAATGTTTACGTATTTTGTATTCCACTCCATGATGTGTGCTGATATTTAATTGATATGATGAGTGTTATCATATATGAGTTAATGGGTGTAGCAGAATTGCTGTAAAATGTTAAAATTATCACTTTAAACATCTGACTTAAAGACCCTTCTAGTGATAAAACCCTTGAAGTGATGGTACACCTTCCCTCTTTAACGTACTAGGGGCTTTTTACAATTTTGTGTCATAAGGGTTAATATAAAACCACGTCATACTTGTGAAATTTTGACCTCATTCCGCTACATAGTGTGACACTTACTCTAGAAACAGATATTGAATTTTGTGTACGGTTACTCAAATCTGATGGCCTGTAATCATTGATATATAACAGATCCAGATTATACGGTGCGATGCATCTGTAGTAGTTTTTTCTTTTATTAGATCCGGGAAACCAAGAAAATACTACATTTCGAGGGATTTAGAATGTAGTGAGATGAGTAAACTGAATTCTCAAAGTATGTTCTTTTATTCTGCACGTGCTCTGGAACAGGAGCGGGCATGTTATAGTGAGGACACGTTTAATTCTTTCCATTCAACTATGTGGTGCCCTTTGTATTGACGGATGGAGTTGGACTTGTCGTGATAATGTTGACAGTACCGCTGACTTTCTCGACTTTTAGTATGTGTTTGTGTGAGGATTCTATTGGAGTTTTTAAAACATATAATAGTAAATTCACTTCGTGGCATTTGTTGATCTTGAACATTTCTGTTGTCAACCTTAATTTCATGGGAACAAACTTGATTCGTCATGCCCTTCTTGTTAAGAAAGGTGCTCCTAGTCTTTGTCTTCAATTAGAATTCTTTGTATTAAAAAAATCGAAGATATATATATATATATATATATATATATATATATATATATATATATATATATATATATTCTATATTATTGTTGCATGTTTAATAGTCATGCTTAAGGCTTTCCTCGTAAAGTATTCTCAAGTGAATCAGAATCCTTTGTCAAAGATATCATTTAAGTACATACAATGAAAATATTCATATCAAAAGCTACAACTTACGCTACTGTTCTGCTATTTGTCCCCGTTAAATCTTTTTGTCGATGGAGGCATGAACTTTTGATAAATTGTCATTTTATGTCAATCAAAAGAGATGCTTTCTTCACCAGCGTTATATTTCCTTGAGAAAGAAAGAAATGTGTATATGATCAGTTCCTGAATATATAAACTACATGCCAAATGCATACATAATCAGTTACTTGGTACATAAACCACATGCCAAATGCGTACATAATCAGTTGCTTAGTATATAAACTACATGCCAAATGTGTACATAATCAGTTCCTTGGTATATAAACTACACGCCAAATGCGTACATAATCAGTTCCTTAATATATAAACTACATGCCAAATGCGTACATAATTAGTTCCATGGTATATAAACTACATGCCAAGTGCGTACATAATCAGTTCCTGAATATATAAACTACATGCCAAATGTGTACATAATCAGTTACTTGGTATATAAACTACATGCCAAATGCGTACATAATCAGTTCCTTAGTATATAAACTACATGCCAAATGCGTACATAATTAGTTACCTGGCATATAAACTACATGCAAAATGCGTATATGATCAGTTTCTAAATATATACACTACATGCCAAATGCGTACATAATCAGTTGCTTGGTATATAAACTACATGCCAAATGCGTACATAATCAGTTTCTTAGTATATGCTCTACAGTTACTTGGTATATAAACTACTAGTACATGCCAAATTAGTACAAAAGAAGAGTTTGCAAAAAACAAAATCTGTTGTAAATTTTTAACCTGTGTTATTCCGATGTTTGAGTACGGCTCGCATAAAATCGCATGTTACAAATCAGTTAAACCACTCTGATCATGTAATTCATTTTATTCAATTTAGTGATACATTATTTTTGTAGGGATACATTGATAGGTCATAGGAAGCATTGAGTTCAATTTCAGGTGAGTGATCACGTTAAATAAACTGTGCGTTTTGTCCTCTGCATCATCGTGCACTCGATTTATTTTGTTCACTCGCTAGAACAATAAATTACTAATGCTTATGCTACATTCTAGTAAGTTTTACAAAAGAAAGATTTTTTAAAAATGTCTAATGTTAATCTAACTTGTTCCCAGCTTAAGTTGAGGTGATTTTTATCAGTGTCTAAGAAATTAAAATACATGATATTGAAATGATAAATATATTGTTAGGCGAAAATTTCTTTTCCAGCAGAGTAAATTGCTAGGTGCAAATTTCTTTTCCAGCTGAGTAAATTAATATCAATTGAAAAGAAGAAGACAAAGAGCAGAGCTGAGTCCAATATCTAGGGCACTATCAGCTGGAGCTTTTCATTTATCATAAAGCATTGTTTATTCGAGTAGTTGTTTCAATTCGATAATATAGAAAGATTTAAACGGGACTGAGTCTAAAGAAACTTAATGCAAGTATATTCAAATTTTTCTGTCATTCTAAACTAATAAAAGTTTGTTTGTTTTTGTTTTGTTTTTCCTGAGGGACTTTTTTTTCAAGGCACCTCTATGTAAAGGCATGGTGTCTTTGCGTCACCATCCATCCATCAGGAAGTACTATGATAAAATTCCTGTCCCCAGGGAGAATACCAAAAAGAATGATACTATTAAGTCATCTAAAACGAATAATATGATTATGCATCATGTAATTGTTTGCTTCTCATTGTAGTTTTTCTATTGTAATGTTGGTACTATTAATGTATGTAGAACTAATGATATCTGAAGATCACATATACTTTTAAAGTTTATAAGCTACAAAATAACATGAAAACATAAATAATTTGCAATGAAACGAATCTATCATATTTTCTGAGAAATGTCGGACAAAATTCTTGACAATAAATGTCTTTTCCTGAGGGACTCTGTTGTCAAGGTGCTTCTATGTAAAGGTACGATGCCTGTGCGCTACCATCCATCCATCAGGCAGTATTATGATAGAATTCCCGTTCCTAGGGAGAATCAGCAAAATGACGTAAACATATAAGTCATCTAAGGGGCTTAATATGATTATGCCTCATGTCATTGTTAACTTCTCAAAGTAAGTTTTCTCTCCTAATTTTGGCACCTTTAATGGACGTAGAAATAACTGAAGATGATACAAACTTTTATAATTTATTACCTACAAATATATGAAAGTGTGAAAAATTCGAAATTAAACGAATCATTATATATTTTCTGAGAAATGTACAATAAAATTCTTGATAAGTGAGTTATTAGTATTGTCCACATGTGCAGTAGCAAAGCTGACCCAGATAGTAGGCGTAGCGGTCAAATCGGCTGCACTGACCATTCCAGCAATAGCTGCTTGGGCAGTATGTACTTCCAATTCCAATCCCACCGCCAACTCCCCAGTTGTCGACAATAGGACCGCCGATACCACCGATCCCACCGATACCTCCAATTCCCCGTCTGTCATACAGATTGGCTGCAATGTAATATGGAAGACATTTGAAGATTATAAAATATATAATGATCAAAATAGTTCAGGACAGTGTTTGGTGGACGATAAATGTATCATAATATACTGGGTACGAAAAGCTCCAGCAGGTAAAAAGAACTTCATTTTTTTAAAAGTAAAGAATTACACAGCAATCAAAAGCATAACCTTCTGTTCATATTTTGCTAGTAACATTTCCTTGATTTCACTATCGGAAAATTTCAAAACCAAGCCTGTCACAATTTATATTTGTAGCTATTGCTTTCAAAATATGTTCCTCACAGTACAACTGTACTTGTATCTTACTAGCAAAACGTGCATCCATTAATATTCTACTATTGCGTCGTCCCTCCATGGATATGAGCAAGAGGTCAGTCCACTAATATATATATATCTACGACCATGTGACAATATAACATACATTTTGCAAAGACTCTCAAGCATATTAAAGCAATTTTAACCGCAATAATGTGTTATAAGCCTTTTAGCACATCTGCTTGCCATGTATTTATTTTAATAAAAATTAATAAGTTTCACAAGGTGAATGAATGCAATCATTCCTCTCATCCGATCTCCAAATAGGGTAAAGGTACATCTCATGAAAACTATACTATACAGTACGTTTAGCAGTCTCCAGATTAGATAAAGTTTAGAAAATTATGTTCTTCAGTGGTGGACAAATAAATCGTCTTAAAGCATTAAACACGACGTGTATGAAGACAATTTTAACAATAGATTTGAATAAGTTATACCTTTATTTTTGTTGTATATCTCTTATTAAATATACAATGGAAGGATTGAATTTTGATTAATGCAATGTTTTAGAATAAGCCCTAATGTTGCTAATTGATTTCTGAATAGCATGTTGTACAATACGCACAGCGACTACACTAACAGAATTGAAAGTTTACGCATTGAACTGGATCAGGACAAAAGATGACTTTCAATCATTGAAAACAACTTGTATATTCCATCACGATAACACCTTTGCTTAAAACTACTTTTGAAATATCGACTTTCTTTTTAAAATAAAAATCAACAGGTGAATATTGTCTCTAGTGATCGTGTCAACGTATTAGTTTTGATAAAAACAACCTATATGCCTACTCGCCCATCTATCTACCTATCTACATTGTTATATTAGTATACACATTCATGCAGTGAGAAAAGACACACAATCAGAGCAAACTAACTGCATATATATATATTTATATATATAGTTATATATAATATTATTTAATTAGAGATGATTCATATGGTATCTTACCCGATACTGCAGCAACCAAGATGCAAAGAGCCAAAATTACAATGGTCCTCATATTGTAGTAATGCCTGTAGATCTTCCTTGTAAAATAGGCTTTGTGTTTAGGTCCAGGTAGATTGAGTTCTTCTAGATCCACAGCGGGATTTTATATAGAATTCACTTCCTGATAGAAGAATGTAACGAATGATCAAGCGGAAACATTTTTAAAAATCAGAAACTGATTATTATAAGGCAGCTGGCTGCCCCGCATTTTGTGGTTGCATCGTTTATATACGTCGCTGACATTAGTCAGCAGAAGTAAAAGTATTTAATGTCGTAATCATAAGATATAAGTCAAGTGGGAACAAAAAGACTGATAATATTATGTGCGTGATATGAGCACTGTAATCTAGTTCTTTGATATGTTATATGTTTTCCCAGCTATGAAATTCCATCCAATTCGTGTAATAACAGAAAAAATTAATTAAATGTTCATCTGTGTATTTCTAATTATAACAATGAACGATTCCACCTATTTTATCATTCCAGGAGTCATAATAAACCTACCCTTGTCAGATAGAAGTAGGTTAGTTTAAGGCAATTTTCACATTTTAAAGGAACAACTAAGCCATTAATACAATGACCATATTAGATCTGTGTTTCAAACAATATTTTATTGTCAAATCTTTCGGAATATATCAATTTGTAAATTAAATGCAGTTCACTGGCATCAAACATAGATCTGACCGCTGTATCATGTTTATTTCAAATTGATCTAAACTAAATTGAAAGTACTTGGGAGTACGACTAGTTACGTTCCTTTTGTAACTTGTGTTTTGTTGTTATTTTAAGACATACCTAGAATTAAGCCACACTTCTGTCATGCCTGAAGAGGTGATACAAAATTGTTGGTGTCACTTAGCTATTTTGGTTTCAAATAGTGAAACTGTACCAACATTTTGTTATTTTCTAGCACTTGAAAATCTGGAAAATATCAGGAAGCTTTAATTAATCATCTTATTTCTGTTGGAAATTTAGGACATATTTGAAATTCATTAATGCGACGTTATCTTTATATTTTTGCGATGAAATGATAACAGTAAGTATTGAAATAAAAAAGTAACTTTTTACCTTGCACATAATATGTTTCATCGGATCCTGAGATAATTTAAATTATAATTCAACGTGAATTTATGTTTAATCTCGATATTGTTTGCAATTTGGATAGAAATGAACAGAAAAAGATATTGTTTAGGGAATTTTCTCCTAACATCATACGTAAAAGGTGTCTATATGAAACGTGAGTAGGTTTATAATTAAATATGATAAAGAAACATATAAATATATAACTATATTTGTAATTTGCATGAAATGTATTTCACTAATAAATAAAGTATTCATTAAATCTATATTTTATTGTAGTGTGCATTGAGAAATGAAGAGTCATAAAGCAATAATATAGGCGCTCCTACAGTCAGCTCTGGTGAGTAGAATTAACCATTTGACATCTAGTTCGTGTGATAACTGAAAAACCACACTTCTGACAAATGTATATGGTTCACATCGACTGCCCTGAAATTAATATTACTGGTCACGAATTAAGAGGATGTATCGCATCACGTAATCACTTAATATCTAAAAACAACCTGCGTGGACAATTATTGCCCGCTTACAGACACACTGAAAGAAAGACAATGTTCCGGGAGCTAAATTAATTCACTTTTTCACATACGTGGAAAAGGTATTCTACATATGTAAAAATGACGTTTATATGTGTGAAATAAAGTATTAAAATAGTTAAAATAAAATAAAATAGTTCTGACCAATGTATCGTGTTTACTTCAACTTGATCTAAACTAAATTGAAAGTAATTTGGACCGCGACTAGTTACATTCATTTTGTGCGCTTTGTTCTATTTTTATTTTTCAGGCATACATAGAATTAACCCCACACTTCTTTCAGGCCTGAAGAAGTGATAGGAAATTGTTGGTGTCACTTACCTATTTTGGTTTCAAATAGTGAAAGTCTTCCGACAGTTTGTCATTTTCTCGCGTTTGAAACTGTCACGAGGCTTTAATGAATCATCTAATTTCTGTTTCAAACTTGATATATATTTGAAATATATCAACGAGACGTTTTACTGATATCACTCTGGTCCATTAAACTGACGGATGTATCCTTCTGTAAACTATGCGAGTGTGTTACGTCAATTTTTCACATGCCTAGTTTGCGTATCAATTTTGACCTGGGAATAGAAATATGACGAGCTTCTACAGTTCTTCCACCGAATAGCAATATAAAATATTGCAACAATATATTAGCACTATCCTGTCACAACAATGAATAATTTTAAAGACTTTCGTGAACAGCGTATTGTAACGTCGCTTTCATTTAACTCAATGCATATGTAACCTGTGAGAAAAGAACCTTGAATAACGACGCATTTATCTTAATAGCACATGTGCATTACCAGCTAATGTGGTATGAAATGAGGCCCTGCTTCACCTAAAGGACATACATAAGCATCAATACATACATTTAAAGATTTTCGTTAACAGGGTCTTGTAATCCCACTTTGATTTAACCCAATGTACATATAACATGTGAAAGAACAATCTTTGAACAACAACGCATGTATTTCCAGAGTAGTTGTCAAATGACAGCAATTTTGCCATCAAATGATAACAGCAAATATTGAAATAAAAGAGAAAATGTTTACCTTACAAATAAAATGTTCCTTCTGATCACGAGATATTTTAAAATATAATTCAACGTGATTTTGTTTTAAATCTCGACATTGTTTGCAATTTGAATAGAAAATAACAGACAAAAAGAAAAATGTTTAGAGAATTTTCTTCAAACATCATCTTTAAAAAGTGTCTGTATAAAACGCGAATGTATTTATTATTAAGTATGACAAAGATATATATATATATATATATATATATATATATATATATATATATATATATATATATATATATATATATATAAGTTTATTTGTAATCAGCACTGGAGGGTGCAGTATGAAATGGATTGCAACGAAGGAAGAACTTTATCCATTAAATCATGTATTTTGTCGTGTTATGAGTGGAAGGATGTGGTTATAATCAATCATATAAGCGGTCCGACACTCACCTCTGGTAAGTATAATTAATCAATTAGCAGCCAGTTCGTATGATAACAGAAAAGAAAACCACCTCTGAAAAATATATATTTTTCGCTTCGACTGCTCTGAAATTAATAGGCCTTGTTACGAACTAAGTGGATGTATCGCACCAAATAATCACTTCATACCTAAGAACAACCTGCGTGGACAAATATTGCCCCTATAGACATATTGAAAGAAAGAGAGTCTTCCGAGAGCTAAAAACATTCATATCTTCACAGCCGTGAAAACATTATTCTATGTATGTAAAAAGAAGTTTACATATGTGAAATTAACTTTTATTTTACATAAGTGAAATTAATTGGGACATATGTAAAATTCTTGTTGACAAATATAACATTCCTAAATAATGTATTTCACATATATATAATTTGTTTTCACAAATTAGAAAAAAGAATCTCACGTATGTAAAAATAACATATGTTATTCTAGAAACAGATATTGAATTTTGTGTACGGTTATTCAAAGCTGATTTCGGTATGCTCTATAAGCATATATACATTGATATAAAGCAGATCCAAGATTATTCGGTGCGATGCATCAATATTAATTTATTATTTCATTAAATTCGGGAAACCTAGAAAATGCTACATTTCAAGGGATTAATTATGTATTTAGATGAGTAAGCTGTATTCTCAAAGCATGCTTTTTTATTCAGCACGTGCTTTGGAACATGCGCGGGCCTATTCTAGCAAGAGAAAGTTTAATTCCTTCCAGTCAACTCTGTGGTGCCGTCTGTATGTTGGTTTTGGACTTGTCATGATAGTATTGACATTACCGGTGACTTTCTTGGCTTTGTTATATGTGTTTGAGTGAGGATTCTATTGGAGTTTTAAAAAATATAATAGTAAATTCACTTGCTCATCTTGAAAATGACTGCAGTGAACTTTTAATTTCATGGGCAACAAACTTGATTCTTCATGCCTTTCATGTTAAGAGAGGTGCGTCTAGTCTTTAATTATAATTGATTGTATTCAATAATCGAAATATATATATATAAATATATATATATATATATATATATATATATATATATATATATATATATATATATATATATATATATATACAGACAGTCAGACAGCGAGAGGCCGAGACCGAGACCGAGAGAAAGAGAGAGAGAGTGGGCGGGGGAGAGAGAGAGTGCGCGGGGAGAGAGAAAAATAAATGATAAGCAATATATAATAAAATTCATTTCATAAAATAAAATTTAATTTTACTCGATAATCTAAAATTGCAAAACGTCACAAAATTCTCAAAACCAAAACAATTGTATCAACGTACCGAAATCAGGTAACATAGGGGAAGATTATGCAATATCTGCAATTGTTAATTACTGATTGGATATCTTATTTTCACCCGACACTGTTGATATCATTCCTAAAGAATATTCTCGTATTTTTGCAATTAATACATTTAAAAATTATACCATAATGCAGCTGTCGGCATATTAATTACTCGGTATTAGATTCAACAAGCAACTTAATTTTTCACAGATAAATATGTGCTGAGTATTCCTCATATAAAGTCAATTAACATCACTTTTTCAAAGTCATATTAGAAAGCTAAGTAGGCGATATGACTCGGATTTCAAATACAGTCGGAGAGTTTATTGTGGGCAATTTGTTGGTACTTGCGAGACAGCGAGGTTGGCGGGAGACGTGTGGCCTTATCAGGGGTGCAGACTATATATATTTATGGGTGCGTATGCATTTCTGTACGCGTAGTGCGCAGATTACAATATTATTAGAAACAATTGCAAGTTCTCAGATCTTACTTTGTGTAAATGTGTGAATGTTGGCATCAGCGAGTGTTTTTAATGGAAACATACCTGGTGACCCATCATAAACATCATTATTTTACACCTTTGTTATTAATTACCGTAGTACTTTGAAAACTAGCAGTTGTCATTGATCTGGGGCATACATAGAAGATAGATACCCAGTCATCTATGCATACATACATACATACATACATACATACATACATACATACATACATACATACATACATACATACATACATACATACATACATACATACATACATAAAGCCACACAGACAGACAATGAAAACGGTCGTATGACTATGGCAGGGAAAAACATCTGTGAAAGTTCTTGGTACATAATCAGTTACTTAGTATATAAACTGCATGCCAAATGAGAGCCCTGGCTAGCAGAGTGGTCTAAGGCGCTTGCCTTTACAGATCTCTCACATCTCACCTCTGTCCGCGTGAGTTCTAGTCCCGTGGGTTGTTGGTTCTTGCCGGGTTCTTCCTCCACCAAATATACTGCCCGTCATTTATAGACTATCATGTGCTGAAAACGCACAAAACTCCTGACATCAAACATGCCAAAGGGGTACATAATCAGTTACTTAGAATATAAACTACATGCCAAATGCGTACATAATCAGTTCCTTAATATATAAACTACATGCCGATTGCGTACATAATCAGTTTCTTAGAATATAAACTACATGCCAAATGCATACAAAAGAAGAGTTGGTAAAAATAAAATCTGTTCTAAACTTTTAACCTGTGTTATTCTGCTATTTGAATACGATTTACATAAAATCGCACGTGTCAAACGAGTTAAATTGCCTGATCATGCAATTAATTTTATTTACTTTAGTGCTACAACATATTTTTAGTGCATAAATTGATAGGTCATACCAAGAATTGAGTTCAAGAGATCATGTTAAATAAACTGTACTTTAAGTCCTCTGCATCATTATGCACTCGATCTTTTATCGCTTACTAGAACAGAAAATAACTAATGATTATGCTACATTCTAGTAAGTTTTACAAACGAATGATTTAATAAAGTATCTTATGTTAATCTATCTTGTTTCCAACTTAAGTTGAGGTGATTTTTATAATTGTCAAAACAAAAACAATAAACTTGAAATCCGTGAAATTGAAGTGAGAAATATTATTAGGTACAAATTTCGTTTCCAGCAGAGTAAATTAATATCAATTGTAAAAGAATAGTAGAAAGAATAGAGCTGAGTACAAAATATGGGGCACTATCAACTGGGGCTTTTTATTCGTGATAAAGTATTAATCATTGCGTCAATAGTCCTTTTCGGCATATGATTGAAATGGAATAACAGAATAACCACCATAATATATATATTATCATCATCATAATCAACACCATTATCGTCATCATGATGATCATCATCACCTATATTCTTCTTCTTCTTTTTCTTCTGCTTCTTCGTTTTGCCTTTTTAATTCGAGTAGATCTTTCAAGTCGATAATATAGACAGATTTAAACTGATTGAGAATAAATAAACCTAATGCAAGTATATTCAAACGTTTTCTTATCCTTTTTGTACTTATTCAGGCAAGATAATTTTTTTTTGAATTTTTTGTCATTCTAAACAAATAATGTCTTTTCCTGAGGGACTCTGTTGTCAAGGTGCTTCTATGTAAAGGTACGATGCCTATGCGCTACCATCCATCCATCAGGCAGTATTATGATAGAATTCCCGTTCCTAGGGAGAATCAGCAAAATGACGTAAACATATAAGTCATCTAAGGGGCTTAATATGATTATGTCTCATGTCATTGTTAACTTCTCAAAGTAAGTTTTCTCTCCTAATTTTGGCACCTTTAATGGACGTAGAAATAACTGAAGTTGATACAAACTTTTATAATTTACCTACAAATATATGAAAGTGTGAAAAATTTGAAATTAAACGAATCATTATATATTTTCTGAGAAATGTACAAATAAAATTCTTGATAAGTGAGTTATTAGTATTGTCCACATGTGCAGTAGCAAAGCTGACCCAGATAGTAGGCGTAGCGGTCAAATCGGCTGCACTGACCATTCCAGCAATAGCTACTTGGGCAGTATGTACTTCCAATTCCAATCCCACCGCCAACTCCCCAGTTGTCGACAATAGGACCGCCGATACCACCGATCCCACCGATACCTCCAATTCCCCGTCTGTCATACAGATTGGCTGCAATGTAATATGGAAGACATTTGAAGATTTTTAAATATATAATGATAAAAATAGTTCAGGATAGTGTTTGGTGGACGATAAATGTATCATAATATACTGGGTACGAAAAGCTCCAGCAGGTAAAAAGAACTTCATCTTTTGAAAAGTAAAGAATTACACAGCAATCAAAAGCATAACCTTCTGTTCATATTTTGTTAGTAAAATGTCTTTGATTTCAATACTGTCGCTTAATGTCAGCTTAACTTAGGGCCAACACAAACTTTGCAATTGACATTTGTTCGTATCTGTCGACACGAACTCGACGAATATTTCAAAGTATTTCACAGGTATTTAACTCTTGTTTAAGACACTTTTTGGTTGCTTTTTCTTTATGTTTTTTGTTTATTTTTGAGAGAGAAATAACTAAAACGTTTAATTTGATCTATTTGTTTCAAATTCACAGTTTTGACAGCGGAAATGTTAAAACCCAAGCCTGTTACAATTTATATTTGTAGCTATTGTTTTCAAAATACGTTCATCTCAGTACAACTGTACTTGTATCTTACTAGCAAAATGTGAATCTATTAATATTCTACTATTGCGTTGTCCCTCGATGGATATAAAAAATATATGTCAGTCAACTGATATATACACAAAGTGTTGTTTTCCTACGACCATGTGACAATATAACATACATTTTCCTAAGACTCTCAAGCATGTGAACGCAATTTCAACCGCTCTGATGCTTTAGTGTTATAAGCCTCTTAGCGCATCTGCTTGCCTTTTATTTATTTTAATAAATATTAACAAGTTTCACAAAGTGAAGGAATGCAATCATTCCGATCATCTGATGTCCAAATATGGTAAGGGTACGTGTCATGAAAACTCTACTATACAGTACGTTTAGCAGTCTCCACGTTAGATAAAGTTTAGAGAATTATGTTTTCCAGTGGTGGAGAAATAAATCGTCGTAAAGCATTAAACACGACGTGTATGAAGACAATTTGAACAATAGATTTAAGTTATACCTTTATTTTTGTCGTATATCTCTTATTAAATATACAATGGAAGGATTGAATTTTGATTAATGCGATGTTCTAGGATATGTCCCTATGTTGCTAAACAATTTCTGAATAGTATGTGGTAAAATAAGCACAGCTACTGAACTAGCAGAATTGAAATTTACGCATTGAAGTGGATCAGAACTAATTCGTGGACAAAAGATGACTTTCAATCATAGAATACAACTTGTGTATTGCATCATGATAAAACGTTTTGCAAATACAGTTGTTCTTATCATAACTTGTTTAAGAAGGCAATTTGAACATCCACCTTTGCTTAAAACCACTTTTTAAATATCGACTTTTTTCAAAAATAAAAATCAACAGGTGAATATTCTATGTATTTATTTATTTATTTATAAGATTATTCAATTAATGATGAATCATATAGTATCTTACCTGATACTGCAGCAACCAACATGCATAGAGCCAAAATTACAATGGTCTTCATATTTTAGGAATGCCTGTATATCTTCACTGTACGATAGGTTTTGTGTGTAGGTCGAGGTAGATTGGCTTCTTCTAGATCCACAGCAGACTTTTTATATAGAATTCACTTCCTGATAGAAGAACGTAACAAATGATCAACCGGAACCTTGTTCTTTATTATCAGAAAATTGATTATTATAAGCCAGCTGGCTGACCCGTATTTTGTGGTTGCATCGTGTATATACGTCGTTGACATTAGTCAGCAAAAGTAAAAGTATTTGACGTCGTAATCACAAGATATAAGTCAAGTGGGAACAAAAGACTGATAGTATTATGTACGTGCTATGAGTACTGTAATCTAATTCTTGGATATGCTATGTGCTTTCCGGGTTATCAAAATCCATCCAATTCGTGTAATAACAGAAACAAGTGAATCGAATTTTCCACTTGTGTATTTCTGATTACAGCAATGAACGATTCCATCCAATTCGTGTAATAACAGAAACAAGTGAATCGAATTTTCCACTTGTGTATTTCTGATTACAGCAATGAACGATTCCAGCCATTGTGTCATTCAAGGAGTCATGATATACCTACTCCCTGTTAGATAGAGATAGTTTAGTTTAAGGCAATTATCACATTTTAAGAGAACAACAAAACCTTTAATATGGATGACTATATCAGATCTGTGTTTAAATTCATCTTGTAAATTAAATACAGTTTACTGGCATGAAAAATAGTTCTGACCAATGTATCGTGTTTATTTTAACTTGATCTAAACTAAATTGAAAGTAATAAATTGAAAGTAATTGGGACAACGACTAGTTACATTTATTTTGTGCTTTATGTTCTATTTTTATTTTTCAGGCATACATAGAATTAACCCACATTTCTTTCAAGCCTGAAGAAGTGATAGGAAATTGTTTGTGTCACTTCTCTATTTTGGTTTCAAATCGTGAAATTCTTCCAACAGTTTGTCATTTTCTCGCGTTTGAAAATGTCATGAACATGTAATGAATCATCGAATTTCTGCTTAATACTTAATATATATTTGAAATTCCTCAATGCGACGTTATACTGATATCACTCTCATCCATTTAACTGACGAACGTATCCTTCTGTAAACCACGTCATTTTTGCAGATATCAATTTTGCCTGAGCTGGGAAATAGATATGTGACGAGCTTCCGCATTTCTTCCACTGAATAACAACACAAAGTATTTCAACAAATTATTAGCACTATATTGTCTCAACAATCAATAATTTTAAAGACAGCGTATTCTAGCTTCACTTTCATTTAACTCAATGCATATGTAATCTGTGGGCAAAGGTACATTGAATAACGACTCATTTATCTTAATAGCACATGTGTATTACTAGTTAATGTGGTATGTAATGACGCCCTGCTTCATCTAAAAGTCAGAGATAGCAATCAATCCATTTAAAGATTTTTGTGAACAGGGTCTTGTAATCCCATTTTGATTTAACTCAATACATAAATAACATGTGAGAGAAGAATCTTTGAGTCACTACGCATTAATCTTCAGATTAGTTATTTATTAACTAACTTTGGAATGCAATGATAACAGCAAATATTGAAATAAAAGAGTAAAAAAACTCCTTCTCACAAATTATCTTTTTTCGTATCCTGAGATAATTTAAAATATAATTCAACGTGAAGTTATGTTTAAACTCGACACTGTTTGCAATTTGGATGGGAAATAACAGAAAAAAACAATGTTTAGAGAATTGTTTTCTAAGATCATACTTAAATGGGGTCTATGTGAAATATACTGGAAGGTGCAGCATGAAATGAATTGCAAGGAATGAATAACTTTATCCATTAAGATGTGTGTTTTGTATCGTGAAACGAGTGGAGAGATGTAGAGTTATAAATTAATCATGTAGGCGCTCCTGCAGTCAGCACTGGTAAGTAAAATTAACCAATTAACATCCAGTTCGTGTGACAGCATAAAACAACACCTGTGACAAATGTATAGTTTTCACTACCTAAAACCAACCTGAGTGAACAAGTAACGCCCACCATAAGCACACTGAAAGAAAGGCAATCTTCCATGAGCTAAATTAATTCATATATTGACATACGTAGAAAGGTAATTCTACATATGTAAAAACAAGCTTGCATATGTGAAATAAAGTATTATTTTATATATGTTAAATCCACTTGGACATACGGACAATTCTTGGTGACAAATATTAAATTCCTAAATAATTAATTTCACATATGTATAATTCGTTTGCACACATTTGAAAAGGAATCTCACTATCAAAAAAAATAACATATACCAAATAAAGTAATTTTGATACATATGAGAAAATTCTTCTTTTCACATATGTAAAGTTCTTGTACACGTGTGGGGAATAGTTTTACATAAGTGAAATCAATCTTTTTTCACATATCGACAACTCAACTATCAGTCATTTCTTTTTGGAGTACTTCTCCTCAACAATGCAGATAGGGCATACTCGATAATTTCCAAAAAGCGGAGACATGAAAGGGCCTTTAAGAAAACCTTTATCTACCTCTTTTTTATACGTTCATCGACGATTTCTGGTTGTGCGATAGCAGAAGGAAGGCCTTTAGTTGGAATGTTGAACTCACTAACTTTGGTATCAAATTTATTTTCATAACCTTTACATGGATGAATGGCAAATTCTCTATCTGAGTGTTGAGTCAGTTCTTGTTCTAGTTTTTGGACATTTATAGGAGTAGATGGAAGCATAGGTAGTCACTGTTGACTCTTCTTTATTCTGTCAAGTGAAGGGAATGTAACTGTCGTGTTAGGAGGTGCCATCTTAGTATTCTCTGAGTTGGTGTGTCTGATGAGAACAGAAACCTGCATTACAATTGTTGCCAATTGTTCGATTCTGGTAGAAAATCCTCTTGCAGCTAAGTTTATCTATGTCCGAATATGTAGTTGATCGTGATTGATTGCGGGTATGGATTGCAGTCAGACTGGCTTTCTGATTGATTGCGGGTATGGATTGCAGTCAGACTGGCTTTCTGATTGATTGCGGGTATGGATTGCAGTCAGACTGGCTTTCTGATTGATTGCGGGTATGGATTGCAGTCAGACTGACTTTCTGATTGATTGCGGGTATGGATTGCAGTCAGACTGGCTTTCTGAAAATAATAGGAATCTGGGGAAAAATCTGTTTCGTGAATGTTTGATTGGCAGGAATCACAGGTTCTAAGGTTTTTAACTGCAATGATTGGTTGATTGGCAGGAATCACAGGTTCTACGGTTTGTACCTCCAATGATTGGTTGATTGGCAGGAATCACAGGTTCTACGGTTTGTACCTCCAATGATTGGTTGATTGGCAGAAATCACAGGTTCTACGGTTTGTACCTCCAATGATTAATTACAGCAGATTATGATCTCTTACAGACCATTCCACCTTCAAACCCATCAATATGGCTGTAGCAGCTTTTGCAGAAAATGCATTATGATAGTCATAGAACTTTGACCTATAATGCTTTACTATTCTTTTCCCATCCTTATCAAATTGATTAACCAGCACGAGTGCCAAATTTACATCCTTTTCCTCTGTTATTTGTTTATGTTGAGACTTTGTCACCGTATCCATGAAGGGTATTAACCCTGCGGGTATACCATGGGGGCTGGCTTCACTTTACAGATACTCAAATTTGGGCTTACGTACAATAGGAGACATACCCGTTAGAATAATCCCGTGTCATTACTCTGGTTTTAGATAGATTCATACATGAACTTGATTATCATGTAATTCCATAAAGTCTTTCATTTTGGAAGACAATTGTTTACCCAGATATTTTTTTGCAGTGTACGCATACATAAGATGAATATTGGTGACTGTATTAATGTATTTTAGAGTTTATGGTTTATGTATTACATGGTTCAGTTAAGTATATTTCTAGCTTACACGGGTTATAGTGGTTGGAACGAGTGTTATCTGAGGGATGAACGCTCCATGCTTCAATCTGTATCTGCGCTGAAGTAAGGTTCCTGACGAGTCCTTCGGCAGACGCGGAAGGAATACAATATTTGGGATCATTCCTTGCACACGTCCTATTATAGTTAAATAAGGCGACTATATATCCGTTGGTGAACTATGTATTTCCATATTTTATGTTCGTTATATGAATGACATGATATCACAACTTCATATCCTTCCTTGAACGGTGAATGTTTCATATATTCATATATCATGTTTTGTAGACATTAAATTTGTATATATTTGTGTTTGATACGTAAATATCATAGTTTATATTCATAATTTGATGACGTCAAATTGTACTCACAAGTGTGTGTGCATAAAGTGAACAGTTTGATATCTATCTGTCAAAGTGAAGAGAACAGTTTCATATCTGTCAAAGGGAATAGAACAATTTTTTTTATAACACTTGTCACATGTTTCTTACGTGCACAAAATATTCTCAATGCCGTTCGAATTGGAAATAACAGTATCTAGTGCATGGATAGACTAGTTGTAGAGATTATTTATTTAACATTAATTGTACACTAGATGAAAGTTTGATGGTTTATCAAGGTGGTGTCAAAATTACTACTCTAAAACCCACTCGGTCTATCCTTGTGAAACATATTATAAGATTAATTTCACTAAGATCATGTGGGCATCAGATTCCCAGAATTGTTGCATATTGTATCCAACAAAAATATATGATGTTATACATTACTAATCTCCAGCGATTCACATCTGGTAAGACGTAATATGTGTATTTCATTTGTCTGTATTTGTCCATTTGTCTTTTTCAGTCACTTACTCGTGATTAATTTTCTTTACACAAATATTTCGTCTAGAATAGTCGTTTATACTACTTTGTGTCTGAGCAGATTGTTTATCTAGTGTTTTTTTTTTTTTTTTGCTCCGTGTCATTTAATGTCATCGGGAGGTGTTGTCGATGGTTTAGTTATTTTGTTTCTACCATGAAAACAGAAAAACCTGAAATGATCTGTGGCGTGGTGGTGGTTGTGGTTGTGGTTATGGTTATCTAGAGGATGATCGACCTCGGTGTTATTGCCCGGATCGAGTAAATAATAATATAAATTGTGAAACTTATAGATGGAATGAATAGAGGTCTGAGCAGATATATAGAACAGACTAAAACGAGCCCCCGTATATGAAATATAACAATTTAATAATTTACATAAACAAACTGTGATAATGCATTACATTAGGAAGATACACTTCTTTTTGAAATAAATCATTCACCGAATTTTAAACACAAATATACTTATATAAATAGCCGATCTGTTTAAGTGATAGAATTAATTCATCACAGAATCGAGTGAACAATCGAAGTCATTGCCTTGTACAGCTTCATAACCTGGTTTCCTCCTGTTCACCGTGCTGTTCAACTGGTTCCTTCGCTTTCTTCTCACTCTGACTATCTTCTTGCCTCTGTCGGCCCTCAAACTTTGTGTGGGTAGGTGGATACGTAGGTATGTAGATACGTAGGTACGTGGATACGTCAGTGGATTGTGTCAGTGGAGCTATTTCCCCTTTCAAAATAAACAGAGAAGCAACCTAAATCTTCTGTCAGATATCCTACTGGGAATAGATCATTACTCCACTCTCGTTATGTCAGATATCATCCTATCGAAAGTCAAACAGATACCAAAGGCTATCTGGTCAAGCCAAACACGGCAGACCATAAACAAACAAACAAACCTAGTTTCATAAGATTAATGTATTTCCTAACGGCTACTTCATCGCCGGCTCACATTAACATCACACGAGACATAACAGTTCCGTTCTCGATTATACAAATGAATGAATGAAATTCATTACATGGCTTAACTACGTTAATTTCAGCGAATACACACATTCAAGTCTTTAGCGTCCATGAAATCTCACTTCATGGCTTAGCAACGTTAATTTCAGTCGATACGCACTTAAGTTTTTATCATACATGAAATCATCTAAGATCGGTGAATTCACACGGATTCTCATACTCATATCAACTAAAGTAATGCATGAAATTCTTAAAATACATGACTCCTATAACACTCAAGACAACAAATTCAAACAATCTGTCAAACTTATATAAAAGATCATTGTACGAATTCAGATAATGAACTCAAACACAGTTATACTCATATCAAGAAAATTGATCTACGAATTTATACAAATAAATTCATGCAAATATAAGTAAATAAATTCAGGCAAATAATTATATTGGCATCAAGGAATTACATGAGATTGACGCAAATACCTTGTGCTTTCAAGCCTTGCTCGCTTCTACCGCCAGAATTGTGTCCGTCAACTTTCCAGACATCCAGTCCCTTGGATAATTGTTTTACGAAATAATTTCTTGCAAATTCAATCTCGGAGCCAAAAATATCTTCCTCTTGCAGGAGTTTGGACTGACTAAATTTTGCGATGTGGCATATTAAAACTATGAAATTTCGTGTGGGAAACACGCCCCTTATTTAGCGTAGCCAATCAGGATTAAATATATCTACCGCCTTTTATAAATAGGCGCCAAAATTTGCGGTCATCCTGACCCTCTAGATTTCAAAAATAACTGATTCTGGACAATCTCAACTCTGACATTTTCGATACACAGATTGAGTTAACCTTTTCCCTTCCAGTTTCTCTGACTGTTAAATAAACGAATGATTAATTAAAAATCGGTTCCTCTCACAACACAGACCTTAAAATCCTCGCAGCATAGCGATTAAATACGCACCCTTTCCTCATAACTCTAATTAATTGTTCTCTGTCCAAGTTCATGTTCTCTTTATAGATCGACAAAAATGTGCACCCTTACATGATCTTTATCGTCACCATAGTTTGTGTTTCTTTTTTTTTAGAAATATTTTATTACAAAGAGGAATAAGAATTTTGTTTAGACTGTTTCATGTCAAAAAACGCAAATGTGTATACATGCAATTGGACGTAGTTACAAATACATATTTTTCAGGTATCTATTATCCCCAATTAGTTTATTTATTAATTGTTTGTTCTTTTTTGAATTGTATGATTAGTCTATGGTTAAATTATTATCTAGCACATAGGTATTGATACAATAGTTTGAAATAAACTGAATCGGCCAGAAATATATTTCCATAGGATAGATGGTAAACGCTTAGCACAGTCGTGAATTAATGTTTCATACATATTTTTAAATATAGAAACAGAAGTTCTTTTTGGTAATCAAAGTTCTTAGTTTGGGAGTAAACTGACGATTTCGTGGGATCATTTTCCTTCCCCTAACATCCAATCGTTTCGTGATTATTAAATTTTAATAGTGTACGTTATCCTCATAAAAGAGGTTACATTAAAATTGTCCTGGCCAAAAGACATTGAAATATTACACTAGTACCCTATTTGGACAATGTTTACGTATTTTGTATTCCACTCCATGATGTGTGCTGATATTTAATTGATATGATGAGTGTTATCATATATGAGTTAATGGGTGTAGCAGAATTGCTGTAAAATGTTAAAATTATCACTTTAAACATCTGACTTAAAGACCCTTCTAGTGATAAAACCCTTGAAGTGATGGTACACCTTCCCTCTTTAACGTACTAGGGGCTTTTTACAATTTTGTGTCATAAGGGTTAATATAAAACCACGTCATACTTGTGAAATTTTGACCTCATTCCGCTACATAGTGTGACACTTACTCTAGAAACAGATATTGAATTTTGTGTACGGTTACTCAAATCTGATGGCCTGTAATCATTGATATATAACAGATCCAGATTATACGGTGCGATGCATCTGTAGTAGTTTTTTCTTTTATTAGATCCGGGAAACCAAGAAAATACTACATTTCGAGGGATTTAGAATGTAGTGAGATGAGTAAACTGAATTCTCAAAGTATGTTCTTTTATTCTGCACGTGCTCTGGAACAGGAGCGGGCATGTTATAGTGAGGACACGTTTAATTCTTTCCATTCAACTATGTGGTGCCCTTTGTATTGACGGATGGAGTTGGACTTGTCGTGATAATGTTGACAGTACCGCTGACTTTCTCGACTTTTAGTATGTGTTTGTGTGAGGATTCTATTGGAGTTTTTAAAACATATAATAGTAAATTCACTTCGTGGCATTTGTTGATCTTGAACATTTCTGTTGTCAACCTTAATTTCATGGGAACAAACTTGATTCGTCATGCCCTTCTTGTTAAGAAAGGTGCTCCTAGTCTTTGTCTTCAATTAGAATTCTTTGTATTAAAAAAATCGAAGATATATATATATATATATATATATATATATATATATATATATATATATATATATATATATTATTGTTGCATGTTTAATAGTCATGCTTAAGGCTTTCCTCGTAAAGTATTCTCAAGTGAATCAGAATCCTTTGTCAAAGATATCATTTAAGTACATACAATGAAAATATTCATATCACAAGCTACATCTTACGCTACTGTTCTGCTATTTGTCCCCGTTAAATCTTTTTGTCGATGGAGGCATGAACTTTTGATAAATTGTCATTTTATGTCAATCAAAAGAGATGCTTTCTTCACCAGCGTTATATTTCCTTGAGAAAGAAAGAAATGTGTATATGATCAGTTCCTGAATATATAAACTACATGCCAAATGCATACATAATCAGTTACTTGGTACATAAACCACATGCCAAATGCGTACATAATCAGTTGCTTAGTATATAAACTACATGCCAAATGTGTACATAATCAGTTCCTTGGTATATAAACTACATGCCAAATGCGTACATAATCAGTTCCTTAATATATAAACTACATGCCAAATGCGTACATAATTAGTTCCATGGTATATAAACTACATGCCAAGTGCGTACATAATCAGTTCCTGAATATATAAACTACATGCCAAATGTGTACATAATCAGTTACTTGGTATATAAACTACATGCCAAATGCGCACATAATCAGTTCCTTAGTATATAAACTACATGCCAAATGCGTACATAATTAGTTACCTGGCATATAAACTACATGCAAAATGCGTATATGATCAGTTTCTAAATATATACACTACATGCCAAATGCGTACATAATCAGTTGCTTGGTATATAAACTACATGCCAAATGCGTACATAATCAGTTTCTTAGTATATGCTCTACAGTTACTTGGTATATAAACTACTAGTACATGCCAAATTAGTACAAAAGAAGAGTTTGCAAAAAACAAAATCTGTTGTAAATTTTTAACCTGTGTTATTCCGATGTTTGAGTACGGCTCGCATAAAATCGCATGTTACAAATCAGTTAAACCACTCTGATCATGTAATTCATTTTATTCAATTTAGTGATACATTATTTTTGTAGGGATACATTGATAGGTCATAGGAAGCATTGAGTTCAATTTCAGGTGAATGATCACGTTAAATAAACTGTGCGTTTTGTCCTCTGCATCATCGTGCACTCGATTTATTTTGTTCACTCGCTAGAACAATAAATTACTAATGCTTATGCTACATTCTAGTAAGTTTTACAAAAGAAAGATTTTTTAAAAATGTCTAATGTTAATCTAACTTGTTCCCAGCTTAAGTTGAGGTGATTTTTATCAGTGCCTAAGAAATTAAAATACATGATATTGAAATGATAAATATATTGTTAGGCGAAAATTTCTTTTCCAGCAGAGTAAATTGCTAGGTGCAAATTTCTTTTCCAGCAGAGTAAATTAATATCAATTGAAAAGAAGAATAGAAAGAGCAGAGCTGAGTCCAATATCTAGGGCAATATCAGCTGGAGCTTTTCATTTATCATAAAGCATTGTTTATTCGAGTAGTTGTTTCAATTCGATAATATAGAAAGATTTAAACGGGACTGAGTCTAAAGAAACTTAATGCAAGTATATTCAAATTTTTCTGTCATTCTAAACTAATAAAAGTTTGTTTGTTTTTGTTTTGTTTTTCCTGAGGGACTTTTTTTTCAAGGCACCTCTATGTAGACGCATGGTGTCTTTGCGTCACCATCCATCCATCAGGAAGTACTATGATAAAATTCCTGTCCCCAGGGAGAATACCAAAAAGAATGATACTATTAAGTCATCTAAAACGAATAATATGATTATGCATCATGTAATTGTTTACTTCTCATTGTAGTTTTTCTATTGTAATGTTGGTACTATTAATGTATGTAGAACTAATGATATCTGAAGATCACATATACTTTTAAAGTTTATAAGCTACAAAATAACATGAAAACATGAATAATTTGCAATGAAACGAATCTATCATATTTTCTGAGAAATGTCGGACAAAATTCTTGACAATAAATGTCTTTTCCTGAGGGACTCTGTTGTCAAGGTGCTTCTATGTAAAGGTACGATGCCTGTGCGCTACCATCCATCCATCAGGCAGTATTATGATAGAATTCCCGTTCCTAGGGAGAATCAGCAAAATGACGTAAACATGTAAGTCATCAAAGGGGCTTAATATGATTATGTCTCATGTCATTGTTAACTTCTCAAAGTAAGTTTTCTCTCCTAATTTTGGCACCTTTAATGGACGTAGAAATAACTGAAGATGATACAAACTTTTATAATTTATTACCTACAAATATATGAAAGTGTGAAAAATTTGAAATTAAACGAATCATTATATATTTTCTGAGAAATGTACAATAAAATTCTTGATAAGTGAGTTATTAGTATTGTCCACATGTGCAGTAGCAAAGCTGACCCAGATAGTAGGCGTAGCGGTCAAATCGGCTGCACTGACCATTCCAGCAATAGCTGCTTGGGCAGTATGTACTTCCAATTCCAATCCCACCGCCAACTCCCCAGTTGTCGACAATAGGACCGCCGATACCACCGATCCCACCGATACCTCCAATTCCCCGTCTGTCATACAGATTGGCTGCAATGTAATATGGAAGACATTTGAAGATTATAAAATATATAATGATCAAAATAGTTCAGGACAGTGTTTGGTGGACGATAAATGTATCATAATATACTGGGTACGAAAAGCTCCAGCAGGTAAAAAGAACTTCATTTTTTGAAAAGTAAAGAATTACACAGCAATCAAAAGCATAACCTTCTGTTCATATTTTGCTAGTAACATTTCCTTGATTTCACTATCGGAAAATTTCAAAACCAAGCCTGTCACAATTTATATTTGTAGCTATTGCTTTCAAAATATGTTCCTCACAGTACAACTGTACTTGTATCTTACTAGCAAAACGTGCATCCATTAATATTCTACTATTGCGTCGTCCCTCCATGGATATGAGCAAGAGGTCAGTCCACTAATATATATATATATCTACGACCATGTGACAATATAACATACATTTTGCTAAGACTCTCAAGCATATTAAAGCAATTTTAACCGCAATAATGTGTTATAAGCCTTTTAGCACATCTGCTTGCCATGTATTTATTTTAATAAAAATTAATAAGTTTCACAAGGTGAATGAATGCAATCATTCCTCTCATCCGATCTCCAAATAGGGTAAAGGTACATCTCATGAAAACTATACTATACAGTACGTTTAGCAGTCTCCAGATTAGATAAAGTTTAGAAAATTATGTTCTTCAGTGGTGGACAAATAAATCGTCTTAAAGCATTAAACACGACGCGTATGAAGACAATTTTAACAATAGATTTGAATAAGTTATACCTTTATTTTTGTTGTATATCTCTTATTAAATATACAATGGAAGGATTGAATTTTGATTAATGCAATGTTTTAGAATAAGCCCTAATGTTGCTAATCGATTTCTCAATAGCATGTTGTACAATACGCACAGCGACTACACTAACAGAATTGAAAGTTTACGCATTGAACTGGATCAGGACAAAAGATGACTTTCAATCATTGAAAACAACTTGTATATTCCATCACGATAACACATTTTCTAAATGCATTTGTACTTATCATAACTTGTTTAAGAAGGTAGTTTGAACATCCACCTTTGCTTAAAACTACTTTTGAAATATCGACTTTCTTTTTAAAATAAAAATCAACAGGTGAATATTGTCTCTAGTGATCGTGTCAACGTATTAGTTTTGATAAAAACAACCTATATGCCTACTCGCCCATCTATCTACCTATCTACATTGTTATATTAGTATACACATTCATGCAGTGAGAAAAGACACACAATCAGAGCAAACTAACTGCATATATATATATATATATTTATATATATAGTTATATATAATATTATTTAATTAGAGATGATTCATATGGTATCTTACCCGATACTGCAGCAACCAACATGCAAAGAGCCAAAATTACAATGGTCGTCATATTGTAGTAATGCCTGTAGATCTTCCTTGTAAAATAGGCTTTGTGTTTAGGTCCAGGTAGATTGAGTTCTTCTAGATCCACAGCGGGATTTTATATAGAATTCACTTCCTGATAGAAGAATGTAACAAATGATCAAGCGGAAACATTTTTAAAAATCAGAAACTGATTATTATAAGCCAGCTGGCTGCCCAGCATTTTATGGTTGCATCGTTTATATACGTCGCTGACATTAGTCAGCAGAAGTAAAAGTATTTAATGTCGTAATCATAAGATATAAGTCAAGTGGGAACAAAAAGACTGATAATATTATGTGCGTGATATGAGCACTGTAATCTAGTTCTTTGATATGTTATATGTTTTCCCAGCTATGAAATTCCATCCAATTCGTGTAATAACAGAAAAAATTAATTAAATGTTCATCTGTGTATTTCTAATTATAACAATGAACGATTCCACCTATTTTATCATTCCAGGAGTCATAATAAACCTACCCTTGTCAGATAGAAGTAGGTTAGTTTAAGGCAATTTTCACATTTTAAAGGAACAACTAAGCCATTAATACAATGACCATATTAGATCTATGTTTCAAACAATATTTTATTGTCAAATCTTTCGGAATATATAAATTTGTAAATTAAATGCAGTTCACTGGCATCAAACATAGATCTGACCACTGTATCATGTTTATTTCAAATTGATCTAAACTAAATTGAAAGTACTTGGGAGTACGACTAGTTACGTTCCTTTTGTAACTTGTGTTCTGTTGTTATTTTAAGACATACATAGAATTAAGCCACACTTCTGTCATGCCTGAAGAGGTGATACAAAATTGTTGGTGCCACTTAGCTATTTTGGTTTCAAATAGTGAAACTGTACCAACATTTCGTTATTTTCTAGCACTTGAAAATCTGGAAAATATCAGGAAGCTTTAATTAATCATCTTATTTCTGTTGGAAATTTAGTACATATTTGAAATTCATTAATGCGACGTTATCTTTATATTTTTGCGATGAAATGATAACAGTAAGTATTGAAATAAAATAGTAACTTTTTATCTTGCACATAATATGTTTCATCGGATCCTGAGATAATTTAAATTATAATTCAACGTGAATTTATGTTTAATCTCGATATTGTTTGCAATTTGGATAGAAAAGAACAGAAAAAGATATTGTTTAGGGAATTTTCTCCTAAAATCATACGTAAAAGGTGTCTATATGAAATGTGAGTAGGTTTATAATTAAATATGTTAAAGAAATATATAAATATATAACTATATTTGTAATTTTCATGAAATGTATTTCACTAATAAATAAAGTATTCATTAAATGTATATTTTATTGTGGTATGCATAGAGAAATGAAGAGTCATAAAGCAATAATATAGGCGCTCCTACAGTCAGCTCTGGTGAGTAGAATTAACCATTTGACATCTAGTTCGTGTGATAACTGAAAAACCACACTTCTGACAAATGTATATGGTTCACATCGACTGCCCTGAAATTAATATTACTGGTCACGAATTAAGAGGATGTATCGCATCACGTAATCACTTAATATCTAAAAACAACCTGCGTGGACAATTATTGCCCGCTTACAGACACACTGAAAGAAAGACAATGTTCCTGGAGCTAAATTAATTCACTTTTTCACATACGTGGAACAGGTATTCTACATATGTAAAAATGACGTTTATATGTGTGAAATAAAGTATTAAAATAGTTAAAATAAAATAGTTCTGACTAATGTATCGTGTTTACTTCAACTTGATCTAAACTAAATTGAAAGTAATTGGGGCCGCGACTAGTTACATTCATTTTGTGCGCTTTGTTCTATTTTTATTTTTCAGGCATACATAGAATTAACCCACACTTCTTTCAGGCGTGAAGAAGTGATAGGAAATTGTTGGTGTCACTTATCTATTTTGGTTTCAAATAGTGAAATTCTTCCAACAGTTTGTCATTTTCTCGCGTTTGTAAATGTCACGAGCCTTTAATGAATCATCTAATTTCTGTTTCAAACTTGATATATATTTGAAATATATCAACGAGACGTTTTACTGATATCACTCTGGTCCATTAAACTGACGAATGTATCCTTCTGTAAACTACGCGAGTGTGTTACGTCAATTTTTCAGATGCCGAGTTTGTGTATCAATTTTGACCTGGGAATAGACATATGACGAGCTTCTACAGTTCTTCCACCGAATAGCAATATAAAATATTGCAACAATATATTAGCACTATCCTGTCACAACAATGAATAATGTTAAAGACTTTCGTGAACAGCGTATTGTAACGTCGCTTTCATTTAACTCAATGCATATGTAACCTGTGAGAAAGGAACCTTGAATAACGACGCATTTATCTTAATAGCACATGTGCATTACCAGCTAATGTGGTATGAAATGAGGCCCTGCTTCACCAAAAGGTCATACACAAGCATCAATACATTTAAAGATTTTCGTTAACAGGGTCTTGTAATCCCACTTTGATTTAACCCAATGTACATATAACATGTGAAAGAACAATCTTTGAACAACAACGCATGTATTTCCAGAGTAGTTGTCAAATGACAGCAATTTTGCCATCAAATGATAACAGCAAATATTGAAATAAAAGAGAAAATGTTTACCTTACACATAAAAGATGTGGTTATAATCAATCATATAAGCGCTCCGACAGTCACCTCTGGTAAGTATAATTAATCAATTAGAAGCCAGTTCGTTTGACAACAGAAAAGACCCACCTCTGAAAAATATATATTTTTCGCTTCGACTGCTCTGAAATTAATAGGCCTTGTTGCGAACTAAGAGGATGTATCGCACCAAATAATCACTTCATACCTAAGAACAACCTGCGTGGACAAGTATTGCCCCTATAGACATACTGAAAGAAAGACAGTCTTCCGAGAGCTAAAAACATTCATATTTTCACAGCCGTGAAAACATTATTCTACGTATGTAAAAAGAAGTTTACGTATGTGAAATAAACGTTTATTTTACATAAGTGAAATTCATTGGGACATATGTAAAATTCTTGTTGACAAATATAACATTCCTAAATAATGTATTTCACATATATATAATTTGTTTTCACAAATTAGAAAAAAGAATCTCACGTATGTAAAAAATAACATATGTTATTCTAGAAACAGATATTGAATTTTGTGTGCGGTTATTCAAAGCTGATTTCGGTATGCTCTATAAGCATATATACATTGATATAAAGCAGATCCAAGATTATTCGGTGCGATGCATCAATAGTAATGTATTATTTCATTAAATTCGGAAAACCAAGAAAATGCTACATTTCAAGGGATTTATTATGTATTTAGATGAGTAAGCTGTATTCTCAAAGTATTTTCTTTTATTCAGCACGTGCTTTGGAACATGCGCGGGCCTGTTATAGCAAGAGAAAGTTTAATTCCTTCCAGTCAACTCTGTGGTGTCGTCTGTATGTTGGTTTTGGACTTGTCATGATAGTATTGGCATTACCGGTGACTTTCTTGGCTTTATTATATGTGTTTGTGTGAGGATTTTATTGGAGTTTTAAAAAATATAATAGTAAATTCACTTCGTGACCTTTGCTCATCTTGAAAATGACTGCTGTGAACCTTTAATTTCATGGGCAACAAACTTAATTCTTCATGCCTTTCATGTTAAGAAAGATGCGTCTAGTCTTTGTCTTCAATTATAATTTATTGTATTCAATAATCGAAATATATATATATATATATATATATATATATATATATATATATATATATATATATATATATATATATATACAGAGAGAGAGAGAGAGAGACATACAGAGAGAGAGAGAGAGAGAGAGAGAGAGAGAGTGCGCGGGGAAGAGAGAAAAAAAGGATAAGCAATATGTGATAAAATAGATTTCATAAAATAAAATTTAATTTAACTCGATGATCTAAAATTTCAAAACGATACACAATACTCAAAACCAATACAATTGTATCAACGTGCCGATGTCAGGTAACATAGAGGAAGATTTTGCAATATCTACAATTGTAAATTACTGATTGGATATCTTATTTTCACCCGACACTATTGATATCATTCCTAAAGAATATTCTCGTATTTTTGCAATGAATACATTTTAAAATTATACAGTAATGCAGCTGTCGACAAATCAATCACTCGGTATTAGATTCAACAAGCAACTTAATTTTTCACAGATAAATATGTGCTGCGTATTCCTCATATAAAGTCAATTAACATCACTTTTTCAAAGTCATATTAGAAAGCTAAGTAGGCGATATGACTCGGATTTCAAATACAGTCGGAGAGTTTGTTGTCGGCAATTTGTTGGTACTAGCGAGACAGCGAGGTTGGCGGGAGACGTGTGGCCTTATCAGGGGTGCAGACTATATATATGTATGGTTGCGTATGCATGTCTGTCCGCGTAGTGCGCAGATTACAATAATATTAGAACAACTTACAAGTTTTCAGATCTTACTTTATGTAATGTGTGAATGTTGGCATCAGCGAGTGTGGTTAATGGAAACAGAAGTGGTGACCCATCATAAACATCATTATTTTACACCTTTGTTATTATTTACCGTAGTACTTTTAAAACTAGCAGTTTTCAGCTACATTGATCTGGGGCATATATAGAAGATAGATATCCAGCCATCTATCCATCCATACATACATACATACATACATACATACATACATACATACATACATACATACATACATACATACATATACATACATAGAGGCAGACAATGAAAACGGTCGTATGGCTATGGCAGGGAAAAACATCTGTGAAAGTCTTCGTACATAATCAGTTACTTAGTATATAAACTGCATGCCAAATGGATGGCCGAGTGGTCTAAGGTGCTCGACTTTACAGATCACTGACATCTCACCTCTGTCCGCGTGAGTTCTAGTCCCGTGGGTTGGTGGTTCTTGCCGGGTTCTTCCTCCACCAGATATACTGCCCGTCATTTATAGCCTAACATGTGCAGAAAACGCACAAAACTCCTGTCATCAAACATGCCAAAGGGGTACATAATCAGTTACTTAGAATATAAACTACATGCCAAATGCGTACATAATCAGTTAATTAATATATAAACTACATGCCGATTGCGTACAAAATCAGTTTCTTAGAATATAAACGACATCCCAAATGCGTACAAAAGAAGAGTTAGTAAAAACAAAATCTGTTCTAAATTTTGAACCCGTCTTATTCTGCAGTTTGAATACGACTGACATAAAATCGCACGTGTCAAACGAGTTAAATTGCCTGATCATGCAATTCATTTTATTTACTTTAGTGCTACAACATATTTTAGGTGCATACATTGATAGGTCATACCAAGAATTGAGTTCAAGAGATTATGTTAAACAAACTGTACTTTTAGTCCTCTGCATCATTATGCACTCGATCTTTTATCGCTCACTCGAACAGAAAATAACTAATGATTATGCTACATTCTAGTAAGTTTTACAAACGAATGATTTAATAAAGTGTCTTATGTTAATCTATCTTGTTTCCAACTTTAGTTGAGGTTATTTTTATAATTGTCAAAAAAAAAAAAAAAAAAAAAAAAAAAAAAGTAATTGAAATCCGTGAAATTGGAGTGAGAAATATTATTAGGTACAAATTTCGTTTCCAGCAGAGTAAATTAATATCAATTGTAAAAGAATAATAAAAAGAACAGAGCTGAGTACAAAATATGGGGCACTATCAACTGGGGCTTTTTATACATGATAAAGTATTAATCGTTGCGTCAATAGTCCTTTTCGGCTTTTGATTGAAATGGAATAACAGAATAACCACCATAATATATATATTATCATCATCATAATCAACACCATTATCGTCATCATGATGATCATCATCACCTATATTCTTCTTCTTCTTTTTCTTCCGCTTCTTCGTTTTGCCTTTTTAATTCGAGTAGATCTTTCAAGTCGATAATATAGACAGATTTAAACTGGATTGAGAATAAATAAACCTAATGCAAGTATATTCAAACGTTTTCTTATCCTTTTTGTACTAATTCAGGCAAGATAATTTTTAAAAAACTTTTTGTCATTCTAAACCAATAAATGTCTTTTCCTGAGGGACTCTGTTGTCAAGGTGCTTCTATGTAAAGGCACGATGCCTATGCGCTACCATCCATCCATCAGGCAGTATTATGATAGAATTCCCGTTCCTAGGGAGAATAACCAAAATGACGTAAACATGTAAGTCATCTAAGGGGCTTAATATGATTATGTCTCATGTCATTGTTAACTTCTCAAAGTAAGTTTTCTCTCCTAATTTTGGCACCTTTAATGGACGTAGAAATAACTGAAGATGATACAAACTTTTATAATTTATTACCTACAAATATATGAAAGTGTGAAAAATTTGAAATTAAACGAATCATTATATATTTTCTGAGAAATGTACAATAAAATTCTTGATAAGTGAGTTATTAGTATTGTCCACATGTGCAGTAGCAAAGCTGACCCAGATAGTAGGCGTAGCGGTCAAATCGGCTGCACTGACCATTCCAGCAATAGCTGCTTGGGCAGTATGTACTTCCAATTCCAATCCCACCGCCAACTCCCCAGTTGTCGACAATAGGACCGCCGATACCACCGATCCCACCGATACCTCCAATTCCCCGTCTGTCATACAGATTGGCTGCAATGTAATATGGAAGACATTTGAAGATTATAAAATATATAATGATCAAAATAGTTCAGGACAGTGTTTGGTGGACGATAAATGTATCATAATATACTGGGTACGAAAAGCTCCAGCAGGTAAAAAGAACTTCTTTTTTTTAAAAGTAAAGAATCACACAGCAATCAAAAGCATAACCTTCTGTTCATATTTTGCTAGTAACATTTCCTTGATTTCACTATCGGAAAATTTCAAAACCAAGCCTGTCACAATTTATATTTGTAGCTATTGCTTTCAAAATATGTTCCTCACAGTACAACTGTACTTGTATCTTACTAGCAAAACGTGCATCCATTAATATTCTACTATTGCGTCGTCCCTCCATGGATATGAGCAAGAGGTCAGTCCACTAATATATATATATATATATATATATATATATATATATATATATATATATATATATATATATATATATATATATCTACAACCATGTGACAATATAACATACATTTTGCAAAGACTCTCAAGCATATTAAAGCAATTTTAACCGCAATAATATGTTATAAGCCTTTTAGCACATCTGCTTGCCATGTATTTATTTTAATAAAAATTGACAAGTTTCACAAAGTGAATAAATGCAATCATTCCTCTCATCCGATCTCCAAATAGGGTAAAGGTACGTCTCATGAAAACTATACTATGCAGTACGTTTAGCAGTCTCCAGATTAGATAAAGTTTAGAAAATTATGTTCTTCAGTGGTGGACAAATAAATCGTCTTAAAGCAGTAAACGCGACGTGTAGGAAGACAATTTTAACAATAGATTTGAATAAGTTATACCTTTATTTTTGTCGTATATCTCTTATTAAATATACAATGGAAGGATTGAAATTTGATTCATGCAATGTTTTAGAATAAGCCCTAATGTTGCTAATCGATTTCTGAATAGCATGTGGTAAAATAAGCACTGCGACTACACTAACAGAATTGAAAGTTTACGCATTGAACTGGATCAGGACAAAAGATGACTTTCAATCATAGAAAACAACTTGTGTATTCCATCACGATAACACGTTTTCTAAATGCATTTGTACTTATCATAACTTGTTTAAGAAGGTAGTTTGAACATCCACCTTTGCTTAAAACTACTTTTGAAATATCGACTTTCTTTTCAAAATAAAAATCAACAGGTGAATATTGTCTCTAGTGATCGTGTCAACGTATTAGTTTTGATAAAAACAACCTATATGCCTACTCGCCCATCTATCTACCTATCTACATTGTTATATTAGTATACATATTCATGCAGTGAGAAAAGACACACAATGAGAGTAAACTAACTGCATATAGATATATATATATATATATATATATATATATATATATATATATATATAATATTATTTAATTAGAGATGATTCATATAGTATCTTACCCGATACTGTAGCAACCAAGATGCAAAGAGCTAAAATTACAATGGTCCTCATATTGTAGTAATGCCTGTAGATCTTCCTTGTAAAATAGGCTTTGTGTTTAGGTCCAGGTAGATTGAGTTCTTCTAGATCCACAGCGGGCTTTTATATAGAATTCACTTCCTGATAGAAGAATGTAACAAATGATCAAGCGGAAACATTTTTAAAAATCAGAAACTGATTATTATAAGCCAGCTGGCTGCCCCGCATTTTGTGGTTGCATCGTTTATATACGTCGCTGACATTAGTCAGCAGAAGTAAAAGTATTTAATGTCGTAATCATAAGATATAAGTCAAGTGGGAACAAAAAGACTGATAATATTATGTGCGTGATATGAGCACTGTAATCTAGTTCTTTGATATGTTATATGTTTTCACAGCTATGAGATTCCATCCAATTCGTGTAATAACAGAAAAAATGAATCAAATGTTCATCTGTGTATTTCTAATTATAACAATGAACGATTCCACCTATTTTGTCATTCCAGGAGTCATAATAAACCTATCCTTGTGAGATAGAAGTAGTTTAGTTGAAGGCAATTTTCACATTTTAAAGGAACAACTAAGCCATTAATACAATGACCATATTAGATCTGTGTTTCAAACAATATTTTATTGTCAAATCTTTCGGAATATATCAATTTGTAAATTAAATGCAGTTCACTGGCATCAAACATAGATCTGACCACTGTATCATGTTTATTTCAACTTGATCTAAACTAAATTGAAAGTACTTGGGAGTACGACTAGTTACGTTCCTTTTGTAACTTGTGTTCTGTTGTTATTTTAAGACATACCTAGAATTAAGCCACACTTCTGTCATGCCTGAAGAGGTGATACAAAATTGTTGGTGTCACTTAGCTATTTTGGTTTCAAATAGTGAAACTGTACCAACATTTCGTTATTTTCTAGCACTTGAAAATCTGGAAAATATCAGGAAGCTTTAATTAATCATCTTATTTCTGTTGGAAATTTAGTACATATTTGATATTCATTAATGCGACGTTATCTTTATATTTTTGCGATGAAATGATAACAGTAAGTATTGAAATAAAAAAGTAACTTTTTATCTTGCACATAATATGTTTCATCGGATCCTGAGATAATTTAAATTATAATTCAACGTGAATTTATGTTTAATCTCGATATTGTTTGCAATTTGGATAGAAAAGAACAGAAAAAGATATTGTTTAGGGAATTTTCTCCTAAAATCATACGTAAAAGGTGTCTATATGAAATGTGAGTAGGTTTATAATTAAATATGTTAAAGAAATATATAAATATATAACTATATTTGTAATTTTCATGAAATGTATTTCACTAATAAATAAAGTATTCATTAAATGTATATTTTATTGTGGTATGCATAGAGAAATGAAGAGTCATAAAGCAATAATATAGGCGCTCCTACAGTCAGCTCTGGTGAGTAGAATTAACCATTTGACATCTAGTTCGTGTGATAACTGAAAAACCACACTTCTGACAAATGTATATGGTTCACATCGACTGCCCTGAAATTAATATTACTGGTCACGAATTAAGAGGATGTATCGCATCACGTAATCACTTATTATCTAAAAACAACCTGCGTGGACAATTATTGCCCGCTTACAGACACACTGAAAGAAAGACAATGTTCCGGGAGCTAAATTAATTCACTTTTTCACATACGTGGAACAGGTATTCTACATATGTAAAAATGACGTTTATATGTGTGAAATAAAGTATTAAAATAGTTAAAATAAAATAAAATAGTTCTGACTAATGTATCGTGTTTACTTCAACTTGATCTAAACTAAATTGAAAGTAATTGGGGCCGCGACTAGTTACATTCATTTTGTGCGCTTTGTTCTATTTTTATTTTTCAGGCATACATAGAATTAACCCACACTTCTTTCAGGCCTGAAGAAGTGATAGGAAATTGTTGGTGTCACTTATCTATTTTGGTTTCAAATAGTGAAATTCTTCCAACAGTTTGTCATTTTCTCGCGTTTGTAAATGTCACGAGCCTTTAATGAATCATCTAATTTCTGTTTCAAACTTGATATATATTTGAAATATATCAACGAGACGTTTTACTGATATTACTCTGGTCCATTAAACTGACGAATGTATCCTTCTGTAAACTACGCGAGTGTGTTACGTCAATTTTTCAGACGCCGAGTTTGTGTATCAATTTTGACCTGGGAATAGACATATGACGAGCTTCTACAGTTCTTCCACCGAATAGCAATATAAAATATTGCAACAATATATTAGCACTATCCTGTCACAACAATGAATAATGTTAAAGACTTTCGTGAACAGCGTATTGTAACGTCGCTTTCATTTAACTCAATGCATATGTAACCTGTGAGAAAGGAACCTTGAATAACGACGCATTTATCTTAATAGCACATGTGCATTACCAGCTAATGTGGTATGAAATGAGGCCCTGCTTCACCAAAAGGTCATACACAAGCATCAATACATTTAAAGATTTTCGTTAACAGGGTCTTGTAATCCCACTTTGATTTAACCCAATGTACATATAACATGTGAAAGAACAATCTTTGAACAACAACGCATGTATTTCCAGAGTAGTTGTCAAATGACAGCAATTTTGCCATCAAATGATAACAGCAAATATTGAAATAAAAGAGAAAATGTTTACCTTACACATAAAAGATGTGGTTATAATCAATCATATAAGCGCTCCGACAGTCACCTCTGGTAAGTATAATTAATCAATTAGAAGCCAGTTCGTTTGACAACAGAAAAAACCCACCTCTGAAAAATATATATTTTTCGCTTCGACTGCTCTGAAATTAATAGGCCTTGTTGCGAACTAAGAGGATGTATCGCACCAAATAATCACTTCATACATAAGAACAACCTGCGTGGACAAGTATTGCCCCTATAGACATACTGAAAGAAAGACAGTCTTCCGAGAGCTAAAAACATTCATATTTTCACAGCCGTGAAAACATTATTCTACGTATGTAAAAAGAAGTTTACGTATGTGAAATAAACATTTATTTTACATAAGTGAAATTCATTGGGACATATGTAAAATTCTTGTTGACAAATATAACATTCCTAAATAATGTATTTCACATATATATAATTTGTTTTCACAAATTAGAGAAAAGAATCTCACGTATGTAAAAAATAACATATGTTATTCTAGAAACAG
This sequence comes from Margaritifera margaritifera, assembly GCA_029931535.1. Taxonomy (NCBI): domain Eukaryota; kingdom Metazoa; phylum Mollusca; class Bivalvia; order Unionida; family Margaritiferidae; genus Margaritifera; species Margaritifera margaritifera. The sequence continues at coordinate 4,798,343 of JAQPZY010001672.1, read as the reverse complement.
ATATTGAATTTTGTGTACGGTTATTCAAAGCTGATTTCGGTATGCTCTATAAGCATATATACATTGATATAAAGCAGATCCAAGATTATTCGGTGCGATGCATCAATAGTAATGTATTATTTCATTAAATTCGGAAAACCAAGAAAATGCTACATTTCAAGGGATTTATTATGTATTTAGATGAGTAAGCTGTATTCTCAAAGTATTTTCTTTTATTCAGCACGTGCTTTGGAACATGCGCGGGCCTGTTATAGCAAGAGAAAGTTTAATTCCTTCCAGTCAACTCTGTGGTGTCGTCTGTATGTTGGTTTTGGACTTGTCATGATAGTATTGGCATTACCGGTGACTTTCTTGGCTTTATTATATGTGTTTGTGTGAGGATTCTATTGGAGTTTTAAAAAATATAATAGTAAATTCACTTCGTGACCTTTGCTCATCTTGAAAATGACTGTTGTGAACCTTTAATTTCATGGGCAACAAACTTAATTCTTCATGCCTTTCATGTTAAGAAAGATGCGTCTAGTCTTTGTCTTCAATTATAATTTATTGTATTCAATAATCGAAATATATATATATATATATATATATATATATATATATATATATATATATATATATATACAGAGAGAGAGAGAGAGAGAGAGAGAGAGAGAGAGAGAGTGCGCGGGGAAGAGAGAAAAAAAGGATAAGCAATATGTAATAAAATAGATTTCATAAAATAAAATTTAATTTAACTCGATGATCTAAAATTTCAAAACGATACACAATACTCAAAACCAATACAATTGTATCAACGTGCCGATGTCAGGTAACATAGAGGAAGATTTTGCAATATCTACAATTGTAAATTACTGATTGGATATCTTATTTTCACCCGACACTATTGATATCATTCCTAAAGAATATTCTCGTATTTTTGCAATGAATACATTTTAAAATTATACAGTAATGCAGCTGTCGGCAAATCAATCACTCGGTATTAGATTCAACAAGCAACTTAATTTTTCACAGATAAATATGTGCTGCGTATTCCTCATATAAAGTCAATTAACATCACTTTTTCAAAGTCATATTAGAAAGCTAAGTAGGCGATATGACTCGGATTTCAAATACAGTCGGAGAGTTTGTTGTCGGCAATTTGTTGGTACTAGCGAGACAGCGAGGTTGGCGGGAGACGTGTGGCCTTATCAGGGGTGCAGACTATATATATGTATGGTTGCGTATGCATGTCTGTCCGCGTAGTGCGCAGATTACAATAATATTAGAACAACTTACAAGTTTTCAGATCTTACTTTATGTAATGTGTGAATGTTGGCATCAGCGAGTGTGGTTAATGGAAACAGAAGTGGTGACCCATCATAAACATCATTATTTTACACCTTTGTTATTATTTACCGTAGTACTTTTAAAACTAGCAGTTTTCAGCTACATTGATCTGGGGCATATATAGAAGATAGATATCCAGCCATCTATCCATCCATCCATCCATCCATCCATCCATACATACATACATACATACATACATACATACATACATACATACATACATACATACATACATACATACATATACATACATAGAGGCAGACAATGAAAACGGTCGTATGGCTATGGCAGGGAAAAACATCTGTGAAAGTCTTCGTACATAATCAGTTACTTAGTATATAAACTGCATGCCAAATGGATGGCCGAGTGGTCTAAGGTGCTCGACTTTACAGATCACTGACATCTCACCTCTGTCCGCGTGAGTTCTAGTCCCGTGGGTTGGTGGTTCTTGCCGGGTTCTTCCTCCACCAGATATACTGCCCGTCATTTATAGCCTAACATGTGCAGAAAACGCACAAAACTCCTGTCATCAAACATGCCAAAGGGGTACATAATCAGTTACTTAGAATATAAACTACATGCCAAATGCGTACATAATCAGTTAATTAATATATAAACTACATGCCGATTGCGTACAAAATCAGTTTCTTAGAATATAAACGACATCCCAAATGCGTACAAAAGAAGAGTTGGTAAAAACAAAATCTGTACTAAATTTTTAACCCGTCTTATTCTGCAGTTTGAATACGACTGACATAAAATCGCACGTGTCAAACGAGTTAAATTGCCTGATCATGCAATTCATTTTATTTACTTTAGTGCTACAACATATTTTAGGTGCATAAATTGATAGGTCATACCAAGAATTGAGTTCAAGAGATTATGTTAAACAAACTGTACTTTTAGTCCTCTGCATCATTATGCACTCGATCTTTTATCGCTCACTCGAACAGAAAATAACTAATGATTATGCTACATTCTAGTAAGTTTTACAAACGAATGATTTAATAAAGTGTCTTATGTTAATCTATCTTGTTTCCAACTTTAGTTGAGGTTATTTTTATAATTGTCAAAAAAAAAAAAAAAAAAAAAAAAAAAAGTAATTGAAATCCGTGAAATTGGAGTGAGAAATATTATTAGGTACAAATTTCGTTTCCAGCAGAGTAAATTAATATCAATTGTAAAAGAATAATAGAAAGAACAGAGCTGAGTACAAAATATGGGGCACTATCAACTGGGGCTTTTTATACATGATAAAGTATTAATCGTTGCGTCAATAGTCCTTTTCGGCTTTTGATTGAAATGGAATAACAGAATAACCACCATAATATATATATTATCATCATCATAATCAACACCATTATCGTCATCATGATGATCATCATCACCTATATTCTTCTTCTTCTTTTTCTTCCGCTTCTTCGTTTTGCCTTTTTAATTCGAGTAGATCTTTCAAGTCGATAATATAGACAGATTTAAACTGGATTGAGAATAAATAAACCTAATGCAAGTATATTCAAACGTTTTCTTATCCTTTTTGTACTAATTCAGGCAAGATAATTTTTAAAAAACTTTTTGTCATTCTAAACCAATAAATGTCTTTTCCTGAGGGACTCTGTTGTCAAGGTGCTTCTATGTAAAGGCACGATGCCTATGCGCTACCATCCATCCATCAGGCAGTATTATGATAGAATTCCCGTTCCTAGGGAGAATAACCAAAATGACGTAAACATGTAAGTCATCTAAGGGGCTTAATATGATTATGTCTCATGTCATTGTTAACTTCTCAAAGTAAGTTTTCTCTCCTAATTTTGGCACCTTTAATGGACGTAGAAATAACTGAAGATGATACAAACTTTTATAATTTATTACCTACAAATATATGAAAGTGTGAAAAATTCGAAATTAAACGAATCATTATATATTTTCTGAGAAATGTACAATAAAATTCTTGATAAGTGAGTTATTAGTATTGTCCACATGTGCAGTAGCAAAGCTGACCCAGATAGTAGGCGTAGCGGTCAAATCGGCTGCACTGACCATTCCAGCAATAGCTGCTTGGGCAGTATGTACTTCCAATTCCAATCCCACCGCCAACTCCCCAGTTGTCGACAATAGGACCGCCGATACCACCGATCCCACCGATACCTCCAATTCCCCGTCTGTCATACAGATTGGCTGCAATGTAATATGGAAGACATTTGAAGATTATAAAATATATAATGATCAAAATAGTTCAGGACAGTGTTTGGTGGACGATAAATGTATCATAATATACTGGGTACGAAAAGCTCCAGCAGGTAAAAAGAACTTCTTTTTTTTAAAAGTAAAGAATCACACAGCAATCAAAAGCATAACCTTCTGTTCATATTTTGCTAGTAACATTTCCTTGATTTCACTATCGGAAAATTTCAAAACCAAGCCTGTCACAATTTATATTTGTAGCTATTGCTTTCAAAATATGTTCCTCACAGTACAACTGTACTTGTATCTTACTAGCAAAACGTGCATCCATTAATATTCTACTATTGCGTCGTCCCTCCATGGATATGAGCAAGAGGTCAGTCCACTAATATATGTATATATATATATATATATATATATATATATATATATATATATATATATATATATATATATATATATATATATCTACAACCATGTGACAATATAACATACATTTTGCAAAGACTCTCAAGCATATTAAAGCAATTTTAACCGCAATAATATGTTATAAGCCTTTTAGCACATCTGCTTGCCATGTATTTATTTTAATAAAAATTGACAAGTTTCACAAAGTGAATAAATGCAATCATTCCTCTCATCCGATCTCCAAATAGGGTAAAGGTACGTCTCATGAAAACTATACTATGCAGTACGTTTAGCAGTCTCCAGATTAGATAAAGTTTAGAAAATTATGTTCTTCAGTGGTGGACAAATAAATCGTCTTAAAGCAGTAAACGCGACGTGTAGGAAGACAATTTTAACAATAGATTTGAATAAGTTATACCTTTATTTTTGTCGTATATCTCTTATTAAATATACAATGGAAGGATTGAAATTTGATTCATGCAATGTTTTAGAATAAGCCCTAATGTTGCTAATCGATTTCTGAATAGCATGTGGTAAAATAAGCACTGCGACTACACTAACAGAATTGAAAGTTTACGCATTGAACTGGATCAGGACAAAAGATGACTTTCAATCATAGAAAACAACTTGTGTATTCCATCACGATAACACGTTTTCTAAATGCATTTGTACTTATCATAACTTGTTTAAGAAGGTAGTTTGAACATCCACCTTTGCTTAAAACTACTTTTGAAATATCGACTTTCTTTTCAAAATAAAAATCAACAGGTGAATATTGTCTCTAGTGATCGTGTCAACGTATTAGTTTTGATAAAAACAACCTATATGCCTACTCGCCCATCTATCTACTTATCTACATTGTTATATTAGTATACATATTCATGCAGTGAGAAAAGACACACAATGAGAGTAAACTAACTGCATATATATATATATATATATATATATATATATATATATATATATATATATATATATATATATATATATATATAATATTATTTAATTAGAGATGATTCATATAGTATCTTACCCGATACTGTAGCAACCAAGATGCAAAGAGCCAAAATTACAATGGTCCTCATATTGTAGTAATGCCTGTAGATCTTCCTTGTAAAATAGGCTTTGTGTTTAGGTCCAGGTAGATTGAGTTCTTCTAGATCCACAGCGGGCTTTTATATAGAATTCACTTCCTGATAGAAGAATGTAACAAATGATCAAGCGGAAACATTTTTAAAAATCAGAAACTGATTATTATAAGCCAGCTGGCTGCCCCGCATTTTGTGGTTGCATCGTTTATATACGTCGCTGACATTAGTCAGCAGAAGTAAAAGTATTTAATGTCGTAATCATAAGATATAAGTCAAGTGGGAACAAAAAGACTGATAATATTATGTGCGTGATATGAGCACTGTAATCTAGTTCTTTGATATGTTATATGTTTTCACAGCTATGAGATTCCATCCAATTCGTGTAATAACAGAAAAAATGAATCAAATGTTCATCTGTGTATTTCTAATTATAACAATGAACGATTCCACCTATTTTGTCATTCCAGGAGTCATAATAAACCTATCCTTGTGAGATAGAAGTAGTTTAGTTGAAGGCAATTTTCACATTTTAAAGGAACAACTAAGCCATTAATACAATGACCATATTAGATCTGTGTTTCAAACAATATTTTATTGTCAAATCTTTCGGAATATATCAATTTGTAAATTAAATGCAGTTCACTGGCATCAAACATAGATCTGACCACTGTATCATGTTTATTTCAACTTGATCTAAACTAAATTGAAAGTACTTGGGAGTACGACTAGTTACGTTCCTTTTGTAACTTGTGTTCTGTTGTTATTTTAAGACATACCTAGAATTAAGCCACACTTCTGTCATGCCTGAAGAGGTGATACAAAATTGTTGGTGTCACTTAGCTATTTTGGTTTCAAATAGTGAAACTGTACCAACATTTCGTTATTTTCTAGCACTTGAAAATCTGGAAAATATCAGGAAGCTTTAATTAATCATCTTATTTCTGTTGGAAATTTAGTACATATTTGATATTCATTAATGCGACGTTATCTTTATATTTTTGCGATGAAATGATAACAGTAAGTATTGAAATAAAAAAGTAACTTTTTATCTTGCACATAATATGTTTCATCGGATCCTGAGATAATTTAAATTATAATTCAACGTGAATTTATGTTTAATCTCGATATTGTTTGCAATTTGGATAGAAAAGAACAGAAAAAGATATTGTTTAGGGAATTTTCTCCTAAAATCATACGTAAAAGGTGTCTATATGAAATGTGAGTAGGTTTATAATTAAATATGTTAAAGAAATATATAAATATATAACTATATTTGTAATTTTCATGAAATGTATTTCACTAATAAATAAAGTATTCATTAAATGTATATTTTATTGTGGTATGCATAGAGAAATGAAGAGTCATAAAGCAATAATATAGGCGCTCCTACAGTCAGCTCTGGTGAGTAGAATTAACCATTTGACATCTAGTTCGTGTGATAACTGAAAAACCACACTTCTGACAAATGTATATGGTTCACATCGACTGCCCTGAAATTAATATTACTGGTCACGAATTAAGAGGATGTATCGCATCACGTAATCACTTATTATCTAAAAACAACCTGCGTGGACAATTATTGCCCGCTTACAGACACACTGAAAGAAAGACAATGTTCCGGGAGCTAAATTAATTCACTTTTTCACATACGTGGAACAGGTATTCTACATATGTAAAAATGACGTTTATATGTGTGAAATAAAGTATTAAAATAGTTAAAATAAAATAAAATAGTTCTGACTAATGTATCGTGTTTACTTCAACTTGATCTAAACTAAATTGAAAGTAATTGGGGCCGCGACTAGTTACATTCATTTTGTGCGCTTTGTTCTATTTTTATTTTTCAGGCATACATAGAATTAACCCACACTTCTTTCAGGCCTGAAGAAGTGATAGGAAATTGTTGGTGTCACTTATCTATTTTGGTTTCAAATAGTGAAATTCTTCCAACAGTTTGTCATTTTCTCGCGTTTGTAAATGTCACGAGCCTTTAATGAATCATCTAATTTCTGTTTCAAACTTGATATATATTTGAAATATATCAACGAGACGTTTTACTGATATCACTCTGGTCCATTAAACTGACGAATGTATCCTTCTGTAAACTACGCGAGTGTGTTACGTCAATTTTTCAGACGCCGAGTTTGTGTATCAATTTTGACCTGGGAATAGACATATGACGAGCTTCTACAGTTCTTCCACCGAATAGCAATATAAAATATTGCAACAATATATTAGCACTATCCTGTCACAACAATGAATAATGTTAAAGACTTTCGTGAACAGCGTATTGTAACGTCGCTTTCATTTAACTCAATGCATATGTAACCTGTGAGAAAGGAACCTTGAATAACGACGCATTTATCTTAATAGCACATGTGCATTACCAGCTAATGTGGTATGAAATGAGGCCCTGCTTCACCAAAAGGTCATACACAAGCATCAATACATTTAAAGATTTTCGTTAACAGGGTCTTGTAATCCCACTTTGATTTAACCCAATGTACATATAACATGTGAAAGAACAATCTTTGAACAACAACGCATGTATTTCCAGAGTAGTTGTCAAATGACAGCAATTTTGCCATCAAATGATAACAGCAAATATTGAAATAAAAGAGAAAATGTTTACCTTACACATAAAAGATGTGGTTATAATCAATCATATAAGCGCTCCGACAGTCACCTCTGGTAAGTATAATTAATCAATCAGAAGCCAGTTCGTTTGACAACAGAAAAAACCCACCTCTGAAAAATATATATTTTTCGCTTCGACTGCTCTGAAATTAATAGGCCTTGTTGCGAACTAAGAGGATGTATCGCACCAAATAATCACTTCATACCTAAGAACAACCTGCGTGGACAAGTATTGCCCCTATAGACATACTGAAAGAAAGACAGTCTTCCGAGAGCTAAAAACATTCATATTTTCACAGCCGTGAAAACATTATTCTACGTATGTAAAAAGAAGTTTACGTATGTGAAATAAACATTTATTTTACATAAGTGAAATTCATTGGGACATATGTAAAATTCTTGTTGACAAATATAACATTCCTAAATAATGTATTTCACATATATATAATTTGTTTTCACAAATTAGAGAAGAGAATCTCACGTATGTAAAAAATAACATATGTTATTCTAGAAACAGATATTGAATTTTGTGTACGGTTATTCAAAGCTGATTTCGGTATGCTCTATAAGCATATATACATTGATATAAAGCAGATCCAAGATTATTCGGTGCGATGCATCAATAGTAATGTATTATTTCATTAAATTCGGAAAACCAAGAAAATGCTACATTTCAAGGGATTTATTATGTATTTAGATGAGTAAGCTGTATTCTCAAAGTATTTTCTTGTATTCAGCACGTGCTTTGGAACATGCGCGGGCCTGTTATAGCAAGAGAAAGTTTAATTCCTTCCAGTCAACTCTGTGGTGTCGTCTGTATGTTGGTTTTGGACTTGTCATGATAGTATTGGCATTACCGGTGACTTTCTTGGCTTTATTATATGTGTTTGTGTGAGGATTCTATTGGAGTTTTAAAAAATATAATAGTAAATTCACTTCGTGACCTTTGCTCATCTTGAAAATGACTGCTGTGAACCTTTAATTTCATGGGCAACAAACTTGATTCTTCATGCCTTTCATGTTAAGAAAGATGCGTCTAGTCTTTGTCTTCAATTATAATTTATTGTATTCAATAATCGAAATATATATATATATATATATATATATATATATATATATATATATATATATATATATATATATACAGAGAGAGAGAGAGAGAGAGAGAGAGTGCGCGGGGAAGAGAGAAAAAAAGGATAAGCAATATGTAATAAAATAGATTTCATAAAATAAAATTTAATTTAACTCGATGATCTAAAATTTCAAAACGATACACAATACTCAAAATCAATACAATTGTATCAACGTGCCGATGTCAGGTAACATAGAGGAAGATTTTGCAATATCTACAATTGTAAATTACTGATTGGATATCTTATTTTCACCCGACACTATTGATATCATTCCTAAAGAATATTCTCGTATTTTTGCAATGAATACATTTTAAAATTATACAGTAATGCAGCTGTCGGCAAATCAATCACTCGGTATTAGATTCAACAAGCAACTTAATTTTTCACAGATAAATATGTGCTGCGTATTCCTCATATAAAGTCAATTAACATCACTTTTTCAAAGTCATATTAGAAAGCTAAGTAGGCGATATGACTCGGATTTCAAATACAGTCGGAGAGTTTGTTGTCGGCAATTTGTTGGTACTAGCGAGACAGCGAGGTTGGCGGGAGACGTGTGGCCTTATCAGGGGTGCAGACTATATATATGTATGGTTGCGTATGCATGTCTGTCCGCGTAGTGCGCAGATTACAATAATATTAGAACAACTTACAAGTTTTCAGATCTTACTTTATGTAATGTGTGAATGTTGGCATCAGCGAGTGTGGTTAATGGAAACAGAAGTGGTGACCCATCATAAACATCATTATTTTACACCTTTGTTATTATTTACCGTAGTACTTTTAAAACTAGCAGTTTTCAGCTACATTGATCTGGGGCATATATAGAAGATAGATATCCAGCCATCTATCCATCCATCCATCCATCCATCCATCCATCCATACATACATACATACATACATACATACATACATACATACATACATACATACATACATACATACATACATACATATACATACATAGAGGCAGACAATGAAAACGGTCGTATGGCTATGGCAGGGAAAAACATCTGTGAAAGTCTTCGTACATAATCAGTTACTTAGTATATAAACTGCATGCCAAATGGATGGCCGAGTGGTCTAAGGTGCTCGACTTTACAGATCACTGACATCTCACCTCTGTCCGCGTGAGTTCTAGTCCCGTGGGTTGGTGGTTCTTGCCGGGTTCTTCCTCCACCAGATATACTGCCCGTCATTTATAGCCTAACATGTGCAGAAAACGCACAAAACTCCTGTCATCAAACATGCCAAAGGGGTACATAATCAGTTACTTAGAATATAAACTACATGCCAAATGCGTACATAATCAGTTAATTAATATATAAACTACATGCCGATTGCGTACAAAATCAGTTTCTTAGAATATAAACGACATCCCAAATGCGTACAAAAGAAGAGTTGGTAAAAACAAAATCTGTTCTAAATTTTTAACCCGTCTTATTCTGCTATTTGAATACGACTGACATAAAATCGCACGTGTCAAACGAGTTAAATTGCCTGATCATGCAATTCATTTTATTTACTTTAGTGCTACAACATATTTTAGGTGCATAAATTGATAGGTCATACCAAGAATTGAGTTCAAGAGATTATGTTAAACAAACTGTACTTTTAGTCCTCTGCATCATTATGCACTCGATCTTTTATCGCTCACTCGAACAGAAAATAACTAATGATTATGCTACATTCTAGTAAGTTTTACAAACGAATGATTTAATAAAGTGTCTTATGTTAATCTATCTTGTTTCCAACTTTAGTTGAGGTTATTTTTATAATTGTCAAAAAAAAAAAAAAAAAAAAAAAAAAAAAGTAATTGAAATCCGTGAAATTGGAGTGAGAAATATTATTAGGTACAAATTTCGTTTCCAGCAGAGTAAATTAATATCAATTGTAAAAGAATAATAGAAAGAACAGAGCTGAGTACAAAATATGGGGCACTATCAACTGGGGCTTTTTATACATGATAAAGTATTAATCGTTGCGTCAATAGTCCTTTTCGGCTTTTGATTGAAATGGAATAACAGAATAACCACCATAATATATATATTATCATCATCATAATCAACACCATTATCGTCATCATGATGATCATCATCACCTATATTCTTCTTCTTCTTTTTCTTCCGCTTCTTCGTTTTGCCTTTTTAATTCGAGTAGATCTTTCAAGTCGATAATATAGACAGATTTAAACTGGATTGAGAATAAATAAACCTAATGCAAGTATATTCAAACGTTTTCTTATCCTTTTTGTACTAATTCAGGCAAGATAATTTTTAAAAAACTTTTTGTCATTCTAAACCAATAAATGTCTTTTCCTGAGGGACTCTGTTGTCAAGGTGCTTCTATGTAAAGGCACGATGCCTATGCGCTACCATCCATCCATCAGGCAGTATTATGATAGAATTCCCGTTCCTAGGGAGAATAACCAAAATGACGTAAACATGTAAGTCATCTAAGGGGCTTAATATGATTATGTCTCATGTCATTGTTAACTTCTCAAAGTAAGTTTTCTCTCCTAATTTTGGCACCTTTAATGGACGTAGAAATAACTGAAGATGATACAAACTTTTATAATTTATTACCTACAAATATATGAAAGTGTGAAAAATTCGAAATTAAACGAATCATTATATATTTTCTGAGAAATGTACAATAAAATTCTTGATAAGTGAGTTATTAGTATTGTCCACATGTGCAGTAGCAAAGCTGACCCAGATAGTAGGCGTAGCGGTCAAATCGGCTGCACTGACCATTCCAGCAATAGCTGCTTGGGCAGTATGTACTTCCAATTCCAATCCCACCGCCAACTCCCCAGTTGTCGACAATAGGACCGCCGATACCACCGATCCCACCGATACCTCCAATTCCCCGTCTGTCATACAGATTGGCTGCAATGTAATATGGAAGACATTTGAAGATTATAAAATATATAATGATCAAAATAGTTCAGGACAGTGTTTGGTGGACGATAAATGTATCATAATATACTGGGTACGAAAAGCTCCAGCAGGTAAAAAGAACTTCTTTTTTTTAAAAGTAAAGAATCACACAGCAATCAAAAGCATAACCTTCTGTTCATATTTTGCTAGTAACATTTCCTTGATTTCACTATCGGAAAATTTCAAAACCAAGCCTGTCACAATTTATATTTGTAGCTATTGCTTTCAAAATATGTTCCTCACAGTACAACTGTACTTGTATCTTACTAGCAAAACGTGCATCCATTAATATTCTACTATTGCGTCGTCCCTCCATGGATATGAGCAAGAGGTCAGTCCACTAATATATATATATATCTACGACCATGTGACAATATAACATACATTTTGCAAAGACTCTCAAGCATATTAAAGCAATTTTAACCGCAATAATATGTTATAAGCCTTTTAGCACATCTGCTTGCCATGTATTTATTTTAATAAAAATTGACAAGTTTCACAAAGTGAATGAATGCAATCATTCCTCTCATCCGATCTCCAAATAGGGTAAAGGTACGTCTCATGAAAACTATACTATGCAGTACGTTTAGCAGTCTCCAGATTAGATAAAGTTTAGAAAATTATGTTCTTCAGTGGTGGACAAATAAATCGTCTTAAAGCAGTAAACGCGACGTGTAGGAAGACAATTTTAACAATAGATTTGAATAAGTTATACCTTTATTTTTGTCGTATATCTCTTATTAAATATACAATGGAAGGATTGAAATTTGATTCATGCAATGTTTTAGAATAAGCCCTAATGTTGCTAATCGATTTCTGAATAGCATGTGGTAAAATAAGCACTGCGACTACACTAACAGAATTGAAAGTTTACGCATTGAACTGGATCAGGACAAAAGATGACTTTCAATCATAGAAAACAACTTGTGTATTCCATCACGATAACACGTTTTCTAAATGCATTTGTACTTATCATAACTTGTTTAAGAAGGTAGTTTGAACATCCACCTTTGCTTAAAACTACTTTTGAAATATCGACTTTCTTTTCAAAATAAAAATCAACAGGTGAATATTGTCTCTAGTGATCGTGTCAACGTATTAGTTTTGATAAAAACAACCTATATGCCTACTCGCCCATCTATCTACTTATCTACATTGTTATATTAGTATACATATTCATGCAGTGAGAAAAGACACACAATGAGAGTAAACTAACTGCATATATATATATATATATATATATATATATATATATATATATATATATATATATATATATATATATATATAATATTATTTAATTAGAGATGATTCATATAGTATCTTACCCGATACTGTAGCAACCAAGATGCAAAGAGCCAAAATTACAATGGTCCTCATATTGTAGTAATGCCTGTAGATCTTCCTTGTAAAATAGGCTTTGTGTTTAGGTCCAGGTAGATTGAGTTCTTCTAGATCCACAGCGGGCTTTTATATAGAATTCACTTCCTGATAGAAGAATGTAACAAATGATCAAGCGGAAACATTTTTAAAAATCAGAAACTGATTATTATAAGCCAGCTGGCTGCCCCGCATTTTGTGGTTGCATCGTTTATATACGTCGCTGACATTAGTCAGCAGAAGTAAAAGTATTTAATGTCGTAATCATAAGATATAAGTCAAGTGGGAACAAAAAGACTGATAATATTATGTGCGTGATATGAGCACTGTAATCTAGTTCTTTGATATGTTATATGTTTTCACAGCTATGAGATTCCATCCAATTCGTGTAATAACAGAAAAAATGAATCAAATGTTCATCTGTGTATTTCTAATTATAACAATGAACGATTCCACCTATTTTGTCATTCCAGGAGTCATAATAAACCTATCCTTGTGAGATAGAAGTAGTTTAGTTGAAGGCAATTTTCACATTTTAAAGGAACAACTAAGCCATTAATACAATGACCATATTAGATCTGTGTTTCAAACAATATTTTATTGTCAAATCTTTCGGAATATATCAATTTGTAAATTAAATGCAGTTCACTGGCATCAAACATAGATCTGACCACTGTATCATGTTTATTTCAACTTGATCTAAACTAAATTGAAAGTACTTGGGAGTACGACTAGTTACGTTCCTTTTGTAACTTGTGTTCTGTTGTTATTTTAAGACATACCTAGAATTAAGCCACACTTCTGTCATGCCTGAAGAGGTGATACAAAATTGTTGGTGTCACTTAGCTATTTTGGTTTCAAATAGTGAAACTGTACCAACATTTCGTTATTTTCTAGCACTTGAAAATCTGGAAAATATCAGGAAGCTTTAATTAATCATCTTATTTCTGTTGGAAATTTAGTACATATTTGATATTCATTAATGCGACGTTATCTTTATATTTTTGCGATGAAATGATAACAGTAAGTATTGAAATAAAATAGTAACTTTTTATCTTGCACATAATATGTTTCATCGGATCCTGAGATAATTTAAATTATAATTCAACGTGAATTTATGTTTAATCTCGATATTGTTTGCAATTTGGATAGAAAAGAACAGAAAAAGATATTGTTTAGGGAATTTTCTCCTAAAATCATACGTAAAAGGTGTCTATATGAAATGTGAGTAGGTTTATAATTAAATATGTTAAAGAAATATATAAATATATAACTATATTTGTAATTTTCATGAAATGTATTTCACTAATAAATAAAGTATTCATTAAATGTATATTTTATTGTGGTATGCATAGAGAAATGAAGAGTCATAAAGCAATAATATAGGCGCTCCTACAGTCAACTCTGGTGAGTAGAATTAACCATTTGACATCTAGTTCGTGTGATAACTGAAAAACCACACTTCTGACAAATGTATATGGTTCACATCGACTGCCCTGAAATTAATATTACTGGTCACGAATTAAGAGGATGTATCGCATCACGTAATCACTTAATATCTAAAAACAACCTGCGTGGACAATTATTGCCCGCTTACAGACACACTGAAAGAAAGACAATGTTCCGGGAGCTAAATTAATTCACTTTTTCACATACGTGGAACAGGTATTCTACATATGTAAAAATGACGTTTATATGTGTGAAATAAAGTATTAAAATAGTTAAAATAAAATAAAATAGTTCTGACTAATGTATCGTGTTTACTTCAACTTGATCTAAACTAAATTGAAAGTAATTGGGGCCGCGACTAGTTACATTCATTTTGTGCGCTTTGTTCTATTTTTATTTTTCAGGCATACATAGAATTAACCCACACTTCTTTCAGGCCTGAAGAAGTGATAGGAAATTGTTGGTGTCACTTATCTATTTTGGTTTCAAATAGTGAAATTCTTCCAACAGTTTGTCATTTTCTCGCGTTTGTAAATGTCACGAGCCTTTAATGAATCTTCTAATTTCTGTTTCAAACTTGATATATATTTGAAATATATCAACGAGACGTTTTACTGATATCACTCTGGTCCATTAAACTGACGAATGTATCCTTCTGTAAACTACGCGAGTGTGTTACGTCAAATTTTTCAGACGCCGAGTTTGTGTATCAATTTTGACCTGGGAATAGACATATGACGAGCTTCTACAGTTCTTCCACCGAATAGCAATATAAAATATTGCAACAATATATTAGCACTATCCTGTCACAACAATGAATAATGTTAAAGACTTTCGTGAACAGCGTATTGTAACGTCGCTTTCATTTAACTCAATGCATATGTAACCTGTGAGAAAGGAACCTTGAATAACGACGCATTTATCTTAATAGCACATGTGCATTACCAGCTAATGTGGTATGAAATGAGGCCCTGCTTCACCAAAAGGTCATACACAAGCATCAATACATTTAAAGATTTTCGTTAACAGGGTCTTGTAATCCCACTTTGATTTAACCCAATGTACATATAACATGTGAAAGAACAATCTTTGAACAACAACGCATGTATTTCCAGAGTAGTTGTCAAATGACAGCAATTTTGCCATCAAATGATAACAGCAAATATTGAAATAAAAGAGAAAATGTTTACCTTACACATAAAAGATGTGGTTATAATCAATCATATAAGCGCTCCGACAGTCACCTCTGGTAAGTATAATTAATCAATTAGAAGCCAGTTCGTTTGACAACAGAAAAAACCCACCTCTGAAAAATATATATTTTTCGCTTCGACTGCTCTGAAATTAATAGGCCTTGTTGCGAACTAAGAGGATGTATCGCACCAAATAATCACTTCATACCTAAGAACAACCTGCGTGGACAAGTATTGCCCCTATAGACATACTGAAAGAAAGACAGTCTTCCGAGAGCTAAAAACATTCATATTTTCACAGCCGTAAAAACATTATTCTACGTATGTAAAAAGAAGTTTACGTATGTGAAATAAACATTTATTTTACATAAGTGAAATTCATTGGGACATATGTAAAATTCTTGTTGACAAATATAACATTCCTAAATAATGTATTTCACATATATATAATTTGTTTTCACAAATTAGAGAAGAGAATCTCACGTATGTAAAAAATAACATATGTTATTCTAGAAACAGATATTGAATTTTGTGTACGGTTATTCAAAGCTGATTTCGGTATGCTCTATAAGCATATATACATTGATATAAAGCAGATCCAAGATTATTCGGTGCGATGCATCAATAGTAATGTATTATTTCATTAAATTCGGAAAACCAAGAAAATGCTACATTTCAAGGGATTTATTATGTATTTAGATGAGTAAGCTGTATTCTCAAAGTATTTTCTTGTATTCAGCACGTGCTTTGGAACATGCGCGGGCCTGTTATAGCAAGAGAAAGTTTAATTCCTTCCAGTCAACTCTGTGGTGTCGTCTGTATGTTGGTTTTGGACTTGTCATGATAGTATTGGCATTACCGGTGACTTTCTTGGCTTTATTATATGTGTTTGTGTGAGGATTCTATTGGAGTTTTAAAAAATATAATAGTAAATTCACTTCGTGACCTTTGCTCATCTTGAAAATGACTGCTGTGAACCTTTAATTTCATGGGCAACAAACTTGATTCTTCATGCCTTTCATGTTAAGAAAGATGCGTCTAGTCTTTGTCTTCAATTATAATTTATTGTATTCAATAATCGAAATATATATATATATATATATATATATATATATATATATATATATATATATATATATATATATATATATATATACAGAGAGAGAGAGAGAGAGAGTGCGCGGGGAAGAGAGAAAAAAAGGATAAGCAATATGTAATAAAATAGATTTCATAAAATAAAATTTAATTTAACTCGATGATCTAAAATTTCAAAACGATACACAATACTCAAAACCAATACAATTGTATCAACGTGCCGATGTGAGGTAACATAGAGGAAGATTTTGCAATATCTACAATTGTAAATTACTGATTGGATATCTTATTTTCACCCGACACTATTGATATCATTCCTAAAGAATATTCTCGTATTTTTGCAATGAATACATTTTAAAATTATACAGTAATGCAGCTGTCGGCAAATCAATCACTCGGTATTAGATTCAACAAGCAACTTAATTTTTCACAGATAAATATTCTCTGCGTATTCCTCATATAAAGTCAATTAACATCACTTTTTCAAAGTCATATTAGAAAGCTAAGTAGGCGATATGACTCGGATTTCAAATACAGTCGGAGAGTTTGTTGTCGGCAATTTGTTGGTACTAGCGAGACAGCGAGGTTGGCGGGAGACGTGTGGCCTTATCAGGGGTGCAGACTATATATATGTATGGTTGCGTATGCATGTCTGTCCGCGTAGTGCGCAGATTACAATAATATTAGAACAACTTACAAGTTTTCAGATCTTACTTTATGTAATGTGTGAATGTTGGCATCAGCGAGTGTGGTTAATGGAAACAGAAGTGGTGACCCATCATAAACATCATTATTTTACACCTTTGTCATTATTTACCGTAGTACTTTTAAAACTAGCAGTTTTCAGCTACATTGATCTGGGGCATATATAGAAGATAGATATCCAGCCATCTATCCATCCATCCATCCATCCATCCATCCATCCATCCATACATACATACATACATACATACATACATACATACATACATACATACATACATACATAGAGGCAGACAATGAAAACGGTCGTATGGCTATGGCAGGGAAAAACATCTGTGAAAGTCTTCGTACATAATCAGTTACTTAGTATATAAACTCCATGCCAAATGGATGGCCGAGTGGTCTAAGGTGCTCGACTTTACAGATCACTGACATCTCACCTCTGTCCGCGTGAGTTCTAGTCCCGTGGGTTGGTGGTTCTTGCCGGGTTCTTCCTCCACCAGATATACTGCCCGTCATTTATAGCCTAACATGTGCAGAAAACGCACAAAACTCCTGTCATCAAACATGCCAAAGGGGTACATAATCAGTTACTTAGAATATAAACTACATGCCAAATGCGTACATAATCAGTTAATTAATATATAAACTACATGCCGATTGCGTACAAAATCAGTTTCTTAGAATATAAACGACATCCCAAATGCGTACAAAAGAAGAGTTGGTAAAAACAAAATCTGTACTAAATTTTTAACCCGTCTTATTCTGCAGTTTGAATACGACTGACATAAAATCGCACGTGTCAAACGAGTTAAATTGCCTGATCATGCAATTCATTTTATTTACTTTAGTGCTACAACATATTTTAGGTGCATAAATTGATAGGTCATACCAAGAATTGAGTTCAAGAGATTATGTTAAACAAACTGTACTTTTAGTCCTCTGCATCATTATGCACTCGATCTTTTATCGCTCACTCGAACAGAAAATAACTAATGATTATGCTACATTCTAGTAAGTTTTACAAACGAATGATTTAATAAAGTGTCTTATGTTAATCTATCTTGTTTCCAACTTTAGTTGAGGTTATTTTTATAATTTTAAAAAAAAAAAAAAAAAAAAAAAAAAAAAAAGTAATTGAAATCCGTGAAATTGGAGTGAGAAATATTATTAGGTACAAATTTCGTTTCCAGCAGAGTAAATTAATATCAATTGTAAAAGAATAATAGAAAGAACAGAGCTGAGTACAAAATATGGGGCACTATCAACTGGGGCTTTTTATACATGATAAAGTATTAATCGTTGCGTCAATAGTCCTTTTCGGCTTTTGATTGAAATGGAATAACAGAATAACCACCATAATATATATATTATCATCATCATAATCAACACCATTATCGTCATCATGATGATCATCATCACCTATATTCTTCTTCTTCTTTTTCTTCCGCTTCTTCGTTTTGCCTTTTTAATTCGAGTAGATCTTTCAAGTCGATAATATAGACAGATTTAAACTGGATTGAGAATAAATAAACCTAATGCAAGTATATTCAAACGTTTTCTTATCCTTTTTGTACTAATTCAGGCAAGATAATTTTTAAAAAACTTTTTGTCATTCTAAACCAATAAATGTCTTTTCCTGAGGGACTCTGTTGTCAAGGTGCTTCTATGTAAAGGCACGATGCCTATGCGCTACCATCCATCCATCAGGCAGTATTATGATAGAATTCCCGTTCCTAGGGAGAATAACCAAAATGACGTAAACATGTAAGTCATCTAAGGGGCTTAATATGATTATGTCTCATGTCATTGTTAACTTCTCAAAGTAAGTTTTCTCTCCTAATTTTGGCACCTTTAATGGACGTAGAAATAACTGAAGATGATACAAACTTTTATAATTTATTACCTACAAATATATGAAAGTGTGAAAAATTTGAAATTAAACGAATCATTATATATTTTCTGAGAAATGTACAATAAAATTCTTGATAAGTGAGTTATTAGTATTGTCCACATGTGCAGTAGCAAAGCTGACCCAGATAGTAGGCGTAGCGGTCAAATCGGCTGCACTGACCATTCCAGCAATAGCTGCTTGGGCAGTATGTACTTCCAATTCCAATCCCACCGCCAACTCCCCAGTTGTCGACAATAGGACCGCCGATACCACCGATCCCACCGATACCTCCAATTCCCCGTCTGTCATACAGATTGGCTGCAATGTAATATCGAAGACATTTGAAGATTATAAAATATATAATGATCAAAATAGTTCAGGACAGTGTTTGGTGGACGATAAATGTATCATAATATACTGGGTACGAAAAGCTCCAGCAGGTAAAAAGAACTTCTTTTTTTTAAAAGTAAAGAATCACACAGCAATCAAAAGCATAACCTTCTGTTCATATTTTGCTAGTAACATTTCCTTGATTTCACTATCGGAAAATTTCAAAACCAAGCCTGTCACAATTTATATTTGTAGCTATTGCTTTCAAAATATGTTCCTCACAGTACAACTGTACTTGTATCTTACTAGCAAAACGTGCATCCATTAATATTCTACTATTGCGTCGTCCCTCCATGGATATGAGCAAGAGGTCAGTCCACTAATATATATATATATATATATATATATATATATATATATATATATATATATATATATATATATATACATATATATATCTGCAACCATGTGACAATATAACATACATTTTGCAAAGACTCTCAAGCATATTAAAGCAATTTTAACCGCAATAATATGTTATAAGCCTTTTAGCACATCTGCTTGCCATGTATTTATTTTAATAAAAATTGACAAGTTTCACAAAGTGAATGAATGCAATCATTCCTCTCATCCGATCTCCAAATAGGGTAAAGGTACGTCTCATGAAAACTATACTATGCAGTACGTTTAGCAGTCTCCAGATTAGATAAAGTTTAGAAAATTATGTTCTTCAGTGGTGGACAAATAAATCGTCTTAAAGCAGTAAACGCGACGTGTAGGAAGACAATTTTAACAATAGATTTGAATAAGTTATACCTTTATTTTTGTCGTATATCTCTTATTAAATATACAATGGAAGGATTGAAATTTGATTCATGCAATGTTTTAGAATAAGCCCTAATGTTGCTAATCGATTTCTGAATAGCATGTGGTAAAATAAGCACTGCGACTACACTAACAGAATTGAAAGTTTACGCATTGAACTGGATCAGGACAAAAGATGACTTTCAATCATAGAAAACAACTTGTGTATTCCATCACGATAACACGTTTTCTAAATGCATTTGTACTTATCATAACTTGTTTAAGAAGGTAGTTTGAACATCCACCTTTGCTTAAAACTACTTTTGAAATATCGACTTTCTTTTTAAAATAAAAATCAACAGGTGAATATTGTCTCTAGTGATCGTGTCAACGTATTAGTTTTGATAAAAACAACCTATATGCCTACTCGCCCATCTATCTACCTATCTACATTGTTATATTAGTATACATATTCATGCAGTGAGAAAAGACACACAATGAGAGTAAACTAACTGCATATAGATATATATATATATATATATATATATATATATATATATATATATATATATATATATATATATATATATATATATATATATAATATTATTTAATTAGAGATGATTCATATAGTATCTTACCCGATACTGTAGCAACCAAGATGCAAAGAGCCAAAATTACAATGGTCCTCATATTGTAGTAATGCCTGTAGATCTTCCTTGTAAAATAGGCTTTGTGTTTCGGTCCAGGTAGATTGAGTTCTTATAGATCCACAGCGGGCTTTTATATAGAATTCACTTCCTGATAGAAGAATGTAACAAATGATCAAGCGGAAACATTTTTAAAAATCAGAAACTGATTATTATAAGCCTGCTGGCTGCCCCGCATTTTGTGGTTGCATCGTTTATATACGTCGCTGACATTAGTCAGCAGAAGTAAAAGTATTTAATGTCGTAATCATAAGATATAAGTCAAGTGGGAACAAAAAGACTGATAATATTATGTGCGTGATATGAGCACTGTAATCTAGTTCTTTGATATGTTATATGTTTTCACAGCTATGAGATTCCATCCAATTCGTGTAATAACAGAAAAAATGAATCAAATGTTCATCTGTGTATTTCTAATTATAACAATGAACGATTCCACCTATTTTGTCATTCCAGGAGTCATAATAAACCTATCCTTGTGAGATAGAAGTAGTTTAGTTGAAGGCAATTTTCATATTTTAAAGGAACAACTAAGCCATTAATACAATGACCATATTAGATCTGTGTTTCAAACAATATTTTATTGTCAAATCTTTCGGAATATATCAATTTGTAAATTAAATGCAGTTCACTGGCATCAAACATAGATCTGACCACTGTATCATGTTTATTTCAACTTGATCTAAACTAAATTGAAAGTACTTGGGAGTACGACTAGTTACGTTCCTTTTGTAACTTGTGTTCTGTTGTTATTTTAAGACATACCTAGAATTAAGCCACACTTCTGTCATGCCTGAAGAGGTGATACAAAATTGTTGGTGTCACTTAGCTATTTTGGTTTCAAATAGTGAAACTGTACCAACATTTCGTTATTTTCTAGCACTTGAAAATCTGGAAAATATCAGGAAGCTTTAATTAATCATCTTATTTCTGTTGGAAATTTAGTACATATTTGATATTCATTAATGCGACGTTATCTTTATATTTTTGCGATGAAATGATAACAGTAAGTATTGAAATAAAATAGTAACTTTTTATCTTGCACATAATATGTTTCATCGGATCCTGAGATAATTTAAATTATAATTCAACGTGAATTTATGTTTAATCTCGATATTGTTTGCAATTTGGATAGAAAAGAACAGAAAAAGATATTGTTTAGGGAATTTTCTCCTAAAATCATACGTAAAAGGTGTCTATATGAAATGTGAGTAGGTTTATAATTAAATATGATAATGAAATATATAAATATATAACTATATTTGTAATTTTCATGAAATGTATTTCACTAATAAATAAAGTATTCATTAAATGTATATTTTATTGTGGTATGCATAGAGAAATGAAGAGTCATAAAGCAATAATATAGGCGCTCCTACAGTCAGCTCTGGTGAGTAGAATTAACCATTTGACATCTAGTTCGTGTGATAACTGAAAAACCACACTTCTGACAAATGTATATGGTTCACATCGACTGCCCTGAAATTAATATTACTGGTCACGAATTAAGAGGATGTATCGCATCACGTAATCACTTATTATCTAAAAACAACCTGCGTGGACAATTATTGCCCGCTTACAGACACACTGAAAGAAAGACAATGTTCCGGGAGCTAAATTAATTCACTTTTTCACATACGTGGAACAGGTATTCTACATATGTAAAAATGACGTTTATATGTGTGAAATAAAGTATTAAAATAGTTAAAATAAAATAAAATAGTTCTGACTAATGTATCGTGTTTACTTCAACTTGATCTAAACTAAATTGAAAGTAATTGGGGCCGCGACTAGTTACATTCATTTTGTGCGCTTTGTTCTATTTTTATTTTTCAGGCATACATAGAATTAACCCACACTTCTTTCAGGCCTGAAGAAGTGATAGGAAATTGTTGGTGTCACTTATCTATTTTGGTTTCAAATAGTGAAATTCTTCCAACAGTTTGTCATTTTCTCGCGTTTGTAAATGTCACGAGCCTTTAATGAATCATCTAATTTCTGTTTCAAACTTGATATATATTTGAAATATATCAACGAGACGTTTTACTGATATCACTCTGGTCCATTAAACTGACGAATGTATCCTTCTGTAAACTACGCGAGTGTGTTAGGTCAATTTTTCAGATGCCGAGTTTGTGTATCAATTTTGACCTGGGAATAGACATATGACGAGCTTCTACAGTTCTTCCACCGAATAGCAATATAAAATATTGCAACAATATATTAGCACTATCCTGTCACAACAATGAATAATGTTAAAGACTTTCGTGAACAGCGTATTGTAACGTCGCTTTCATTTAACTCAATGCATATGTAACCTGTGAGAAAGGAATCTTGAATAACGACGCATTTATCTTAATAGCACATGTGCATTACCAGCTAATGTGGTATGAAATGAGGCCCTGCTTCACCAAAAGGTCATACACAAGCATCAATACATTTAAAGATTTTCGTTAACAGGGTCTTGTAATCCCACTTTGATTTAACCCAATGTACATATAACATGTGAAAGAACAATCTTTGAACAACAACGCATGTATTTCCAGAGTAGTTGTCAAATGACAGCAATTTTGCCATCAAATGATAAATGCAAATATTGAAATAAAAGAGAAAATGTTTACCTTACAAATTAAATGTTTCTTCTGATCACGAGATATTTTAAAATATAATTCAACATGTATATTTTTTAAATCTCGACATTGTTTGCAATTTGAATGGAAAATAACAGACAAAAAGAAAAATGTTTAGAGAATTTTCTTCAAACATCATCTTTAAACAGTGTCTGTATAAAAAGCGAATGTATTTATTATTAACTATGACAAAGAAATATATATATATATATATATATATATATATATATATATATATATATATATATATATATATATATACATATAAGTTTATTTGTAATCAGCACTGGAGGGTGCAGTATGAAATGGATTGCAGTGAAGGAAGAACTTTATCCATTAAATCATGTATTTTGTCGTGTTATGAGTGGAAAGATGTGGTTAAAATCAATCATACAAGCGCTCCAACAGTCACCTCTGGTAAGTATAATTAATCAATTAGCAGCCAGTTCGTATGATAACAGAAAAAAAACCCACCTCTGAAAAATATATATTTTTCGCTTCGACTGCTCTGAAATTAATAGGCCTTGTTACGAACTAAGAGGATGTATCGCACCAAATAATCACTTCATGCCTATGAAAAGCCTGCGTGGACAAATATTGCCCCTATAGACATATTGAAAGAAAGACAGTCTTCCGAGAGCTAAAAACATTCATATTTTCACAGCCGTGAAAACATTATTCTACCTATGTAAAAAGAAGTTGACATATGTGGAATTAACATTTATTTTACATAAGTGAAATTCATTGGGATATGTGTAAAATTCTTGTTGACAAATATAACATTCCTAAATAATGTATTTCACATATATATAATTTGTTTTCACAAATTAGAAAAAAGAGTATCACGTATGTAAAAATAACATATGTTATTCTAGAAACAGATATTGAATTTTGTGTACGGTTATTCAAAGCTGATTTCGGTATGCTCTATAAGCATATATACATTGATATAAAGCAGATCCAAGATTATACGGTGCGATGCATCAATATTAATTTATTATTTCATTACATTCGGAAAACCAGGAAAATGCTACATTTCAAGGGATTTATTATGTATTTAGATGAGTAAGCTGTATTCTCAAAGTATGCTCTTTTATTCAGCACGTGCTTTGGAACATGCGCGGGCCTGTTATAGCAAGAGAAAGTTTAATTCCTTCCAGTCAACTCTGTGGTGCCGTCTGTATGTTGGTTTTGGACTTGTCATGATAGTATTGACATTACCGGTGACTTTCTTGGCTTTATTATATGTGTTTGAGTGAGGATTCTATTGGAGTTTTAAAAAATATAATAGTAAATTCACTTGCTCATCTTGAAAATGACTGCAGTGAACTTTTAATTTCATGGGCAACAAACTTGATTCTTCATGCCTTTCATGTTAAGAAAGGTGCGTCTAGTCTTTAACTATAATTTATTGTATTCAATAATCTATATATATATATATATATATATATATATATATATATATATATATATATATATATATATATATATACAGACAGTCAGACAGCGAGAGGCCGAGACCGAGACAGAGTGAGACCGAGACCGAGAGAGAGAGAGAGAGTGCGCTGGGGAGAGAGAGACTGCGCGGGGAGAGAGAAAAATAAATGATAAGCAATATATAATAAAATTTATTTCATAAAATAAAATTTAATTTTACTCGATAATCTAAAATTGCAAAACGTCACAAAATTCTCAAAACCAATACAATTGTATCAACGTACCGAAATCAGGTAACATAGGGGAAGATTTTGCAATATCTGCAATTGTTAATTACTGATTGGATATCTTATTTTCACCCGACACTGTTGATATCATTCCTAAAGAATATTCTCGTATTTTTGCAATTAATACATTTTAAAATTATACCATAATGCAGCTGTCGGCATATTAATTACTCGGTATTAGATTCAACAAGCAACTTAATTTTTCACAGATAAATATGTGCTGAGTATTCCTCATATAAAGTCAATTAACATCACTTTTTCAAAGTCATATTAGAAAGCTAAGTAGGCGATATAACTCGGATTTCAAATACAGTCGGGGAGTCTATAGTGGGCAATTTGTTGGTACTAGAAAGACAGCGAGATTGGCGGGAGACGTGTGGCCTTATCAGGGGTGCAGACTATGTATATTTATGGGTGCGTATGCATTTCTGTACGCGTAGTGCGCAGATTACAATATTATTAGAAACAATTGCAAGTTCTCAGATCTTACTTTGTGTAAATGTGTGAATGTTGGCATCAGCGAGTGTTTTTAATGGAAACAGACCTGGTGACCCATCATAAACATCATTATGTTACACCTTTGTTATTAATTACCGTAGTACTTTGAAAACTAGCAGTTGTCATTGATCTGGGGCATACATAGAAGATAAATACCCAGTCATCTATGCATACATACATACATACATACATACATACATACATACATACATACATACATACATACATACATACATACATACATACATACATACATACATACATAGAGCCACACAGACAGACAATGAAAACGGTCGTATGACTATGGCAGGGAAAAACATCTGTGAAAGTTCTTGGTACATAATCAGTTACTTAGTATATAAACTGCATGCCAAATGAGAGCCCTGGCTAGCAGAGTGGTCTAAGGCGCTTGCCTTTACAGATCTCTGACATCTCACCTCTGTCCGCGTGAGATCTAGTTCCGTGGGTTGGTGGTTCTTTCCGGGTTCTTTCTCCACCAGATATACTGCCCGTCATTTATAGCCTATCATGTGCTGAAAAACGCACAAAACTCCTGACATCAAACATGCCAAAGGGGTACATAATCAGTTACTTAGAATATAAACTACATGCCAAATGCGTACATAATCAGTTCCTTAATATATAAACTACATGCCGATTGCGTACATAATCAGTTTCTTAGAATAATGTAAACTACATGCCAAATGCGTACAAAAGAAGATTTGGTAAAAATAAAATCTGTTCTAAACTTTTAACCTGTGTTATTCTGCTATTTGAATACGACTGACATAAAATCGCACGTGTCAAACCGGTGAAATTGCCTGATCATGCAATTCATTTTATTTACTTTAGTGCTACAACATATTTTTAGTGCATAAATTGATAGGTCATACCAAGAATTGAGTTCAAGAGATCATGTTAAATAAACTGTACTTTAAGTCCTCTGCATCATTATGCACTCGATCTTTTATCGCTTACCAGAACAGAAAATAACTAATGATTATGCTACATTCTAGTAAGTTTTACAAACGAATGATTTAATAAAGTGTCTTATGTTAATCTATCTTGTTTCCAACTTTAGTTGAGGTTATTTTTATAATTGTCAAAAAAAAAAAAAAAGTAATTGAAATCCGTGAAATTGAAGTGAGAAATATTATTAGGTACAAATTTCGTTTCCAGCAGAGTAAATTAATATCAATTGTAAAAGAATAATAGAAAGAATACAGCTGAGTACAAAATATGGGGCACTATCAACCGGGGCTTTTTATTCATGATAAAGTATTAATCGTTGCGTCAATAGTCCTTTTCGGCTTTTGATTGAAATGGAATAACAGAATAACCACCATAATATATATATTATCATCATCATAATCAACACCATTATCGTCATCATGATGATCATCATCACCTATATTCTTCTTCTTCTTTTTCTTCCGCTTCTTCGTTTTGCCTTTTTAATTCGAGTAGATCTTTCAAGTCGATAATATAGACAGATTTAAACTGGATTGAGAGTAAATAAACCTAATGCAAGTATATTCAAACGTTTTCTTATCCTTTTTGTACTAATTCAGGCAAGATAATTTTTAAAAAACTTTTTGTCATTCTAAACCAATAAATGTCTTTTCCTGAGGGACTCTGTTGTCAAGGTGCTTCTATGTAAAGGCACGATGCCTATGCGCTACTATCCATCCATCAGGCAGTATTATGATAGAATTCCCGTTCCTAGGGAGAATAACCAAAATGACGTAAACATGTAAGTCATCTAAGGGGCTTAATATGATTATGTCTCATGTCATTGTTAACTTCTCAAAGTAAGTTTTCTCTCCTAATTTTGGCACCTTTAATGGACGTAGAAATAACTGAAGATGATACAAACTTTTATAATTTATTACCTACAAATATATGAAAGTGTGAAAAATTTGAAATTAAACGAATCATTATATATTTTCTGAGAAATGTACAATAAAATTCTTGATAAGTGAGTTATTAGTATTGTCCACATGTGCAGTAGCAAAGCTGACCCAGATAGTAGGCGTAGCGGTCAAATCGGCTGCACTGACCATTCCAGCAATAGCTGCTTGGGCAGTATGTACTTCCAATTCCAATCCCACCGCCAACTCCCCAGTTGTCAACAATAGGACCGCCGATACCACCGATCCCACCGATACCTCCAATTCCCCGTCTGTCATACAGATTGGCTGCAATGTAATATGGAAGACATTTGAAGATTATAAAATATATAATGATCAAAATAGTTCAGGACAGTGTTTGGTGGACGATAAATGTATCATAATATACTGGGTACGAAAAGCTCCAGCAGGTAAAAAGAACTTCTTTTTTTTAAAAGTAAAGAATCACACAGAAATCAAAAGCATAACCTTCTGTTCATATTTTGTTAGTAAAACGTCTTTGATTTCAATACTGTCGCTTAATGTCAGCTTAACTTAGGGCCAACACAAACTTTGCAATTGACATTTGTTCGTATCTTTCGACACAAACTCGACGAATATTTCAAAGTATTTTACAGGTATTTAACTCTTGTTTTAGACACTTTGTGGTTGTTTTTTCTTTATGTTTTTTGTTTATTTTTGAGAGAGAAATAACTAAAACGTTTAATTTGATCTATTTGTTTCAAATTCACAGTTTTGACAGCTGAAATTTTAAAACCCAAGCCTGTTACAATTTATATTTGTAGCTATTGTTTTCAAAATACGTTCATCTCAGTACAACTGTACTTGTATCTAACTAGCAAAATGTGAATCTATTAATATTCTACTTTTGCTTCGTCCCTCGATGGTTATAAAAAAATATATGTCAGTCCACTGATATATACACAAAGTGTTGTTTTCCTACGACCATGTGACAATATAACATACATTTTCCTAAGACTCTCAAGCATGTGAACGCAATTTCAACCGCTCTGATGCTATAGTGTTATAAGCCTTTTAGCGCATCTGCTTGCCATGTATTTATTTTAATAAATATTAACAAGTTTCACAAAGTGAAGGAATGCAATCATTCCGATCATCCGATGTCCAAATATGGTAAGGGTACGTGTCATGAAAACTATACTATACAGTACGTTTAGCAGTCTCCACGTTAGATAAAGTTTAGAGAAATATGTTTTTCAGTGGTGGACAAATAAATCGTCGTAAAGCATTAAACACGACGTGTATGAAGACAATTTGAACAATAGATTTAAGTTATACCTTTATTTTTGTCGTATATCTCCTCTTAAATATACAATGGAAGGATTGAATTTTGATTAATGCGATGTTTTAGGATATGTCCTTATCTTGCTAAACAATTTCTGAATAGTATGTGGTAAAATAAGCACAGCTACTGAACTAACAGAATTGAAATTTACGCATTGAAGTGGATCAGAACTAATTTGTGGAGAAAAGATGACTTTCAATGATAGAATACAACTTGTGTATTACATCATGATAAAACGTTTTGCAAATACAGTTGTTCTTATCATAACTTGTTTAAGAAGGCAATTTGAACATCCACCTTTGCTTAAAACCACTTTTTAAATATCGACTTTTTTCAAAAATAAAAATCAACAGGTGAATATTCTATGTATTTATTTATTTATTTATAAGATTATTCAATTAATGATGAATCATATAGTATCTTACCTGATACTGCAGCAACCAACATGCACAGAGCCAAAATTACAATGATCTTCATATTTTAGGAATGCCTGTATATCTTCACTGTACGATAGGCTTTGTGTGTAGGTCGAGGTAGATTGGCTTAAATTCTAGATCCACAGCAGGCTTTTTATATAGAATTCACTTCCTGATAGAAGAACGTAACAAATGATCAACCGGAACCTTGTTCTTTATTATCAGAAAATTGATTATTATAAGCCAGCTGGCTGACCCGTATTTTGTGGTTGCATCATGTATATACGTCGCTGACATTAGTCAGCAAAAGTAAAAGTATTTGACGTCGTAATCACAAGATTTAAGTCAAGTGGGAACAAAAGACTGATAGTATTATGTACGTGCTATGAGTACTGTAATCTAATTCTTGGATATGCTATATGCTTTCCGGGTTATCAAAATCCATCCATTTCGTGTGATAACAGAAACAAGTGAATCGAATTTTCCACTTGTGTATTTATGATTACAGCAATGAACGATTCCACCCATTTTGTCATTCAAGGAGTCATAATATACCTACTCCCTGTCAGATAGAGATAGTTTAGTTTAAGGCAATTTTCACATTTTAAGAGAACAACGAAACCTTTAATATGGATGACTATATCAGATCTGTGTTAAATTCATCTCTTATTATCAAATCTTTCTGAATATCTACAATTGTAAGTTAAATACAGTTTACTGGCATGAAAAAAGGTCTGACCACTGTATCGTGTTTATTTTAACTTGATCTAAACTAAATTGAAAGTAATAAATTGAAAGTAATTGGGACCGCGACTAGTTGCATTTATTTTGTTCTTTATGTTCTATTTTTATTTTTCAGGCATACATAGAATTAACCCACATTTCTTTCAAGCCTGAAGAAGTGATAGGAAATTGTTTGTGTCACTTATCTATTTTGGTTTCAAATCGTGAAATTCTTCCAACAGTTTGTCATTTTCTCGCGTTTGAAAATGTCATGAACCTTTAATGAATCATCGAATTTCTGCTTAAAACTTAATATATATTTGAAATTCCTCAATGCGACGTTATACTGATATCACTCTGATCCATTTAACTGACGAATGTATCCTTCTGTAAACCACGTCATTTTTGCAGATATCAATTTTGCCTGAGCTGGGAAATAGATATGTGACGAGCTTCCACATTTCTTCCACTGAATAACAACACAAAGTATTTCAACAAATTATTAGCACTATATTGTCTCAACAATCAATAATTTTTAAGACTTTCGTAAACAGCGTATTCTAGCTTCACTTTCATTTAACTCAATGCATATGTAATCTGTGGGCAAAGGTACATTGAATAACGACTCATTTATCTTAATAGCACATGTGTATTACTAGTTAATGTGGTATGAAATGACGCCCTGCTTCATCTAAAAGTCAGAGATAGCAATCAATCCATTTAAAGATTTTTGTGAACAGGGTCTTGTAATCCCATTTTGATTTAACTCAATACATAAGTAACATGTGTGAGAAGAATCTTTGAGTCACTACGCATTAATCTTCAGATTAGTTATTTATTAACCAACTTTGGAATGCAATGATAACAGCAAATATTGAAGTAAAAGAGTAAAAAAAATTCCTTTACACATAATATCTTTTTTCGTATCCTGAGATAATTTAAAATATAATTCAACGTGAAGTTATGTTTAATCGTTTAATCTCGACACTGTTTGCAATTTGGATGGGAAATAACAGAAAAAAAGATAATGTTTAGAGAATTGTTTTCTAAGATCATATTTAAATGGGGTCTATATTAAATATACTGGAAGGTGCAGCATGAAATGAATTGCAAAGAATGAATAACTTTATCCATTAAGATGTGTGTATTGTATCGTGAAACGAGTGGAGAGATGTAGAGTTATAAATTAATCATGTAGGCGCTCCTACAGTCAGCACTGGTAAGTAAAATTAACCAATTAGCATCCAGTTCGTGTGACAGCATAAAACAACACCTGTGACAAATGTGTATTTTTCACTACCTAAAACCAACCTGCGTGAACAAGTAACGTCCACCATGAGCACACTGAAAGAAAGGGAATCTTCCATGAGCTAAATTAATTCATATATTGACATACGTAGAAAGGTAATTCTACATATGTAAAAACAAGCTTGCATATGTGAAATAAACTATTATTTTATATATGTTAAATCCACTTGGACATACGGGCAATTCTTAGTGACAAATATTAAATTCCTAAATAATTAATTTCATATGTATAATTCGTTTGCACACATTTGAAAAGGAGTCTCACTATAAAAAAAAATAACATATACCAAATAAAGTAATTTTGATACATATGAGAAAATTCTTCTTTTCGTATATGAAAAGTTCTTGTACACGTGTGGGGAATTGTTTTACATAAGTGAAATCAATCTTTTTTCACATATCGACAACTCAACTATCAGTCATTTCTTTTTGGAGTACTTCTCAACAATGCAGATAGGGCTTACTCGATAATTTCCAAAAAGCGGAGACATGAAAGGGCCTTTAAGAAAACCTTTATCTAATTCTTTTTTTTATACGTTCATCGACGATTTCTGGTTGTGCGATAACAGAAGGAAGGCCTTTAGTTGGATTGTTGAACTCACTAACGTTGCTATCAAATTTATTTTTAAGACCTTTACATGGATGAATGGCAAATTCTCTATCGGAGTTTTGAGTCAGTTCTTGTTCTAGTTTTTGGACATTTATAGGTAGTCACTGTTGACTCTTCTTTATTCTGTCAAGTGAAGCGAATGTAACTGTCGTGTTAGGATGGGCCATCCTACTTTTCTCTGAGTTGGTGTGTCTGATGAGAACAGAAACCTGCATTACAATTGTTGCCAATTGTTCGATTCTGGTAGAAAATCCTCTTGCACCCAAGTTTATCTATGTCCGAATATGTAGTTGATCGTGATTGATTGCGGGTATGGATTGCAGTCAGACTGGCTTTCTGATTGATTGCGGGTATGGATTGCAGTCAGACTGGCTTTCTGATTGATTGCGGGTGTGGATTGCAGTCAGACTGGCTTTCTGATTGATTGCGGGTATGGATTGCAGTCAGACTGGCTTTCTGAAAATAATAGGAACCTGGGCAAAAATCTGTTTCGTGAATGGTTGATTGGCAGGAATCACAGGTTCTACGGTTTGTACCTGCAATGATTGGTTGATTGGCAGGAATCACAGGTTCTACGCTTTGTACCTCCAATGATTGGTTGATTGGCAGGAATCACAGGTTCTACGCTTTGTACCTCCAATGATTGGTTGATTGGCAGGAATCACAGGTTCTACGGTTTGTACCTCCAATGATTGGTTGATTGGCAGGAATCACAGGTTCTACGGTTTGTACCTCCAATGATTGGTTTATTGGCAGGAATCACAGGTTCTACGGTTTGTACCTCCAATGATTAATTGCAGCAGATTATGATCTCTTACAGTCCAATCAACCTTCAAGCCCATCAATATGGCTGTAGCAGCTTTTGCAGAAAATGCATTATGATAGTCAAAGAACTTTGACCTATAATGCTTTACTATTCTTTTCCCATCCTTATCAAATTGATTAACCAGCACGAGTGCCAAATTTACATCCTTTTCCTCTGTTATTTGTTTATGTTGAGACTTTGTCACCGTATCCATGAAGGGTATTAACCCTGCGGGTATACCATGGGGGCTGGCTTCACTTTACAGATACTCAAATTTGGGCTTACGTACAATGGGAGACATACCCGTTAGAATAATCCCGTGTCATTACTCTGGTTTTAGATAGATTCATACATGAACTTGATTATCATGTAATTCCATAAAGTCTTTCATTTTGGAAGACAATTGTTTACCCAGATATTTTGCAGTGTACGCATACATAACATGAATATTGGTGACTGTGTTAATGTATTTTAGAGTTTATGGTTTATGTATTACATGGTACAGTTAAGTATATTTCTAGCTTACACGGGTTATAGTGGTTGGAACCAGTGTTGTCTGAGGGATGAACGCTCCATGCTTCAATCTGTATCTGCGCTGAAGTAAGGTTCCTGGCGAGTCCTTCAGCAGACGCGGAAGGAATACAATATTTGGGATCATTCCTTGCACACGTCCAATTATAGTTAAATAAGGCGACTATACATCCGTTGGTGAACTATGTATTTCCATATTTTATGTTCGTTATATGAATGACATGATATCACAACTTCATATCCTTCCTTGAACTGTGAATGTTTCATATATTCATATATCATGTTTTGTGGACATTAAATTTGTATATATTTGTGTTTGACATGTAAATATCATAGTTTATATTCATAATTTGATGACGTCAAATTGTACTCACAAGTTTGTGTGCATAAAGTGAACAGTTTGATATCTATCTGTCAAAGTGAAGAGAACAGTTTCATATCTGTCAAAGGGAATAGAACAATTTTTTTTTATAACACTTGTCACATGTTTCTTACGTGCACAAAATATTCTCAATGCCGTTCGAATTGGAAATAACAGTATCTAGTGCATGGATAGACTAGTTGTAGAAATTATTTATTTAACATTAATTCTACACTAGATGAAAGTTTGATGGTTTATCAAGGTGGTGTCAAAATTACTACTCTAAAACCCACTCGGTCTATTCTTGTGAAACATATTATAAGATTAATTTCACTAAGATCATGTGGGCATCAGATTCCCAGAATTGTTGCATATTGTATCCAACAAAAATATATGATGTTATACCATACTAATCTCCAGTGATTCACATATGGTAAGACGTAATATGTGTATTTCATTTGTCTGTAATTGTCCATTTATGTCTTGTTCAGTCACTTACTCGTGATTAATTTTCTTTACACAAATATTTCGTCTAGAATAGTCGTTTACACTACTTTGTGTCTGAGTAGTTTGTTTATCTAGTGTTTTTTTTTTGTTCCGTGTCATTTAATGTCATCGGGAGTTGTTGTCGATGGTTTAGTTATTTTGTTTCTATCATGAAAACAGAAAAACCTGAAATGATCTTTATCGTCACCATAGTTTGTGTTTCTTCTTTTGGTAGAAATATTTTATTACAAAGAGGAATAAGAATTTTTTTTAGACTGTTTCATGTCAAAAAAACGCAAATGTGTATACATACAATTGGACGTAGTTACAAATACATATTTTTCAGGTATCTATTATCCCGAATTAGTTTATTTATTAATTGTTTGTTCTTTTTTAAATTGTATGATTAGTCTATGGTTAAATTATTATCTAGCACATAGGTATTGATACAATAGTTTGAAATAAACTGAATCGGCCAGAAATATATTTCCATAGGATAGATGGTAAACGCTTAGCACAGTCGTGATTTAATGCTTCATACATATTTTTAAATATAGAAATAGAAGTTCTTTTTGGTAATCAAAGTTCTTAGTTTGGGAGTAAACTGACGATTTCGTGGGATCATTTCCCTTCCCCTAACATCCAATCGTTTCGTGGTTACTAAATTTTAATAGTGTACGTTACCCTCATAAAAGAGGTTACATTAAAATTGTCCTGGCCAAAAGGCATTGAAATATTACACTAGTACCCTATTTGGACAATGTTTACGTATTTTGTATTCCACTCCATGATGTGTGCTGATATTTAATTGATATGATGAGTGTTATCATATATGCGTTAACGGGTGTTGCAGAATTGCTGTAAAATGTCAAAATTATCACTTTAAACATCTGACTTAAAGTACCTTCTAGTGATAGAACCCTTGAAGTGATGGTACACCTTCCCTCTTTAACGTACTAGGGGCTTTTTACAATTTTGTGTCAGAAGGGTTAATATAAAACCACGTCATACTTGTGAAATGTTGACCTCATTCCGCTACATAGTGTGACACTTACTCTAGAAACAGATATTGAATTTTGTGTACGGTTACTCAAATCTGATGCCCTGTAAGCACTGATATATAACAGATCCAGATTATACGGTGCGATGCATCTGTAGTATTTTATTCTTTTATTAGATCCGGGAAACCAAGAAAATACTACATTTCGAGGGATTTAGTATGTAGTGAGATGAGTAAACTGAATTCTCAAAGTATGTTCTTTTATTCTGTCGTGCTCTGGAACATGAGCGGGCATGTTATAGTGAGGACACGTTTAATTCCTTCCATTCAACTCTGTGGTGCCCTTTGTATAATGGATGGAGTTGGACTTGTCGTGATAATGTTGACAGTACCGCTGACTTTCTCGACTTTTAGTATGTGTTTGTGTGAGGATTCTATTGGAGTTTTTAAAACATATAATAGTAAATTCACTTCGTGGCATTTGTTCATCTTGAACATTTCTGTTGTCAACCTTAATTTCATGGGAACAAACTTGATTCTTCGTGCCTTTCGTGATAATAAAGGTGCGCCTAGTCTTTGTCTTCAATTAGAATTCATTGTATTGAAAAAATCGAAGATGTATATATATATATTCTATATTATTGTTGCAAGTTTAATAGTCATGCTTAAGGCTTTCCTCGTAAAGTATTCGGAGGTGAATTTGAATCCTTTGTCAAAGATATCATTTAAGTACATACAACGAAAATATTCATATCACAAGCTACATCTTACGCTACTGTTCTGCTATTTGTCCCCATTAAATCTTTTTGTCGACAAGCATGAACTTTTGATAAATTGTCATTTTATGTCAATCAAAAGAGATGCTTTCTTCACCAACGTTATTGCTTTCTTCACCAGCGTTATATTTCCTTGAGAAACAATTAACTTAAAGCCAATAAATGTCATGAATAAGGTTCCTTAAATTAAGTCTAATTGATTGTCATATTTTGTTAATTACGGCATTTTGCATATCGATCTAAGTCCAAAGCACCAACGAAAGGTCATTTTGTGGAAATAACAGTACCCTTAGTTCCATCAACCCCCTTCAGTATTTAACCCCCTCCCTGATCCTCTCTCTCTCTCTCTCTCTCTCTCTCTCTCTCTCTCTCTCTATATATATATATATATATATATATATATATATATATACAACATCATCATTTTGCAGCTTTGATGTTATTTACAGTATTACTTTTAAAACTAGCTTCTCAACAGTTTTTTAATACATAGATCCGGGGCATAGATTAAAGATAGACATACATACATACATACATACATACATACATACATACATACATACATACATACATACATACATACATACATACATACATACATACATGCATGCATACAGACAGACACACAGAGACGTACTAAAATATACAAATAACTTAAGCTTAGAATGAAGTTCAATCCTTATTTACCTTTTGAAAACTTTAATAGTATTTTATTTATACTTTGACTTTCCACGCTTTTCAAATGAAAGAGGTCGTATGCATATGGCAGAGAAAAGAATGTGTGCAAGTTTTTCTTACACAATCAGTTCCTTAGTATATAAACTCCATGCCAAAAGCGTACATAATCAGTTCCTTAATATATAATCTACATGCCAAATGCATACATAATCAGTTATTTGGTATATCAACTCATTCCAAATGCGTACATAATCAGTTACTTGGTATATAAACTACATGCCAAATGCGTACATAATCTGTTACTTAGTATATAAACTACATGCCAAATGCGTACATAATCAATTACTTGGTATATAAACTACATGCCAAATGCGTACATAATCAGTTCCTTAGTATATAAACTACATGCCAAATGCGTACATAATCTGTTACTTAGTATATAAACTACATGCCAAATGCGTACATAATTAGTTACCTGGTATATAAACTACATGCCAAATTCGTACATAATCAGTTCCTTAGTATATAAACTACATGCCAAATGCGTACATAATCAGTTATCTCGCATATAAATTACATGCAAAATGCGTATATGATCAGTTTCTAAATATATACACTACATGCCAAATGCGTACATAATCAGTTCCTTAGTATATAAACTACATGCCAAATGCGTACATAATCAGTTTCTTAGTATATAAACTACAGTTACTTGGTATATAAACTACTAGTACATGCCAAATTCGTACAAAAGAAGAGCTTGCAAAAAACAAAATCTATTGTAAATTTTTAACCTGTGTTATTCCGATGTTTGAGTACGGCTCGCATAAAATCGCACGTGTCAAATCAGTTAAACCGCTCTTATCATGTAATTCATTTTATATAATTTAGTGATACATTATTTTTGTAGTGGATACATTGATAGGTCATACGAAACATTAAGTTCAATTTCAGGTGAATGATCACGTTAAATAAACTGTGCATTTTGTCCTCTGCATCATTGTGCACTCGATTTATTTTGTTCACTCGCTAGAACATTAAATTACTAATGCTTATGCTACATTCTAGTAAGTTTTACAAAAGAAAGATTTTTTAAAAATGTCTAATGTTAATCTAACTTGTTCCCAGCTTAAGTTGAGATGATTTTTATCAGTGTCTAAGAAATTAAAAGACATGAAATTGAAATGATAAATATATTGTTAGGCGAAAATTTCTTTTCCAGCAGAGTAAATTGCTAGGTGCAAATTTCTTTTCCAGCAGAGTAAATTAATATCAATTGAAAAGAAGAATAGAAAGAGCAGAGCTGAGTCCAATATCTAGGGCACTATCAGCTGGAGCTTTTCATTTATCATAAAGCATTGTTTATTCGAGTAGTTGTTTCAATTCGATAATATAGAAAGATTTAAACGGGACTGAGAATAAAGAAACTTAATGCAAGTATATTCAAATTTTTCTGTCATTCTAAACTAATAAAAGTTTGTTTGTTTTTGTTTTGTTTTTCCTGAGGGACTTTTTTTTCAAGGCACCTCTATGTAAAGGCATGGTGTCTTTGCGTCACCATCCATCCATCAGGAAGTATTATGATAAAATTCCTGTCCCCAGGGAGAATAACCAAAAAGAATGATACAATTAAGTCATCTAAGGTGTATAATATGATTATGTATCATGTAATTGTTTACTTCTCATTGTAATTTTTCTATTATAATGTTGGTACTCTTAATGCATGTAGAACTAATGATATCTGAAGATCACATATACTTTTAAAGTTTATTAGCTACAAAATATCATGAAAACGTGAATAATTTGCAATGAAACGAATCATTATATATTTTCTGAGAAATGTACAATAAAATTCTTGACAAGTGAGTTATTAATATTGTCCACAAGTGCAGTAGCAAAGCTGACCCAGATAGTAGGCG
This sequence comes from Margaritifera margaritifera, assembly GCA_029931535.1. Taxonomy (NCBI): domain Eukaryota; kingdom Metazoa; phylum Mollusca; class Bivalvia; order Unionida; family Margaritiferidae; genus Margaritifera; species Margaritifera margaritifera. The sequence goes on along the minus strand of JAQPZY010001672.1, from coordinate 4,759,384 downwards.
TAGCGGTCAAATCGGCTGCACTGACCATTCCAGCAATAGTTGCTTGGGCAGTATGTACTTCCAATTCCAATGCCACCGCCAACTCCCCAGTTGTCAACAATAGGACCGCTGATACCACCGATCCCACCGATACCTCAAATTCCCCGTCTGTCATACAGCTGGGCTGCAATGTAATATGGAAGACATTTGAAGATTTTAAATTATATAATGCTAAAAGTAGTTCCGGATAGTGTTTGGTGGATGATAAATGTATCATAATATACTGTGTACGAAAAGCTCCAGCAGGAAAAAATAACTTCATTTGAAAAATAAAGAATTACAAAGCACTCAAAAATATAACCTTCTATTCATATTTTGCTGGTACAATTTCCTTGATTTCACTACTGTCGCTTAATGTCAGCTTAACTTGGGCAAATGAGAAATTTGCAACGGACATTTGTTCGTTTTTTCCGACACAAACTCGACGAACATTTCAAAGTATTCAATAGGTATTTAGCTCTCGTTTTAGACTATTTGGCGTTTTTTTTTAGAGAGAGAGAGAAATAGATTAATTAGATTAATTTGATCTATATGTTTGAAATCGGAAAAATTTTAGCCAAGTTTGTCACAAGTTATATTTATAACTATTGCTTTAAAAATATGTTCCTCTCAATACAACTGTACTTGTATATTATGAGTGACACGTGCATCTATTAATACTCTAGTACTGCATCGTCCCTCCATGCATATAAGCAATATATGTTTGTTTACTGATATATGCATAACGTGATGTCTTCTAACGACTATGTAACAATATAACATACATTTTCCTAAGACTATAAAGCATATGAACGCAATTTTAACCGCTATAATGCCATAGTGTTATAAGCCTTTTAGCGCATCTGCTTGCCTTGCATTTATTTTAATAACAATTAACAAGTTTCACAAAGTGAATCATTGCAATAATTCAGATCATTCGATGTCCAAATATGGTATCGCTACCTGTAATGAAAACTATTCTAGACACATTAAGTTGAGAAGTTTTCAGTATAGTTAAAGTTTAGGGAATTATAAACCTCAACAGTTGACAAATCAATAATCTTAAAGCATAAGACACGAGGTGCATGAAGACAATTTTGCACAATAGATTTGAATAAGTTATAACTTTATTTCTGTGGTATATCTGTTGTAAAATATACGGAGGAAGGGTTGAATTTTAAAACCATCGATCCCTTGAATAATGCAGTCTATTACATTTTCGTTAATGTTCCTAAACAATTTGTGAATAGCATGTGATAAAACAAGCACGCCGACTGAACTGAGAGAACTGGAAGCTTACGCATTGAATTGGATCAGAAGAACTAATTCGTAGACAAAAGATGACTTTCAATCATAGAAAAAAACTTGTGTATTGGATCATGATAACATGATTTGAAAATACATTTGCTCTTTTCATAACTTCTTTAACAAGGTAGTGTTGAACATCCACCTTTGCTTAAAAATACTTTCAAAAAAATATCGTTTTTCTATAATAAAACAAATCACCAGGTGAATATTTTATCATGTAATCGTGTCAACGAAAGATTTGTGATTTTTATCATTAAGGGTAGTGCTACGAAATGGAGCTATTGATCAACTCTATACATGGACAAGAATCCCGTAAGAAACAACCTATCTACCTACTCACCCATATATCTACCTATTTACATCGTTATACTAGTACACACAATCAGAGTAAAATCCAAGAGGTATTACACCTATACATACATACATACATACATACATACATACATACATACATACATACACACAGACACACACACATACACACACACACACACATATATATATATATATATATATATATATATATATATATCTATATATATATATATATATATATATATATATATATATATCGCTACGATTATTCAATTGACAATGATTCATATAGTATCTTACCCGATACCGCAGCAACCAACATGCATAGAGCGAAAATTACAATGGTCTTCATATTTTAGGAATGCCTGTATATCTTCACTGTACGATAGGCTTTGTGTGTAGGTCGAGGTAGATTAGGTTCTTCTCGATCCACAGCAGGCTTTTTATATAGAATTCACTTCCTGATAGAAGAACGTAACAAATGATCAACCTGAAACTTTTTTAACAATCAGAAAACTGATTATTATAAGGCAGCTGGCTGCCCCGCATTTTGTGGTTGCATCGTTTATATACGTCGCTGACATTAGTCAGCAGAAGTAAAAGTATTTAATGTCGTTATCATAAGATATAAGTCAAGTGGGAACAAAAGACTGATAATATTATGTGCGTGATGTGAGCACTGTAATCTAGTTCTTTGATATGTTATATGTTTTCCCAGCTATGAAAATCCATCCAATTCGTGTAATAACAGAAAAAGTGAATCAAATGTTCATGAGTCATAATAAACCTACCCTTGTCAGATAGAAGTAGTTTAGTTGAAGGCAATTTTCACATTTTAAAGGAACAGCTAAGCCTTTAATACCATGATCATATTAGATCTGTGTTTTAATTAATCTTTTATTGTCAAATCTTTCGGAATATATAAATTTGTAAATTAAATGCAGTTCACAGGAATAAAACATAGATCTGACTACTGTATCATGTTTGTTTCAACTTGATCTAAACTAAATTGAAAGTATTGGGAGCACGACTAGTTACGTTCCTTTTGTAATTTGTGTTCTGTTGTTATTTTGAGACATACGTAGAATTAAGCCACACTTCAGTCATGCCTGAAGAGGTGATAGAAAAGTGTTGGTGTCACTTAGTTATTTTGGTTTCAAACAGTGAAACTGTACCAACATTTTGTTATTTTCTAGCACTTGAAAATGTCAGGAAGCTTTAATTAATCATCTTATTTCTGTTGGAAATTTGGTACATATTTGAAATTCATTAATGCGACGTTATCTTTATATTTTTTGCGATGAAATGATAACAGTAAGTATTGAAATAAAATAGTAACTTTTTACCTTGCACATAATATGTTTCATCGGATCCTGATATAATTTAAATTATAATTCAACCTGAATTTATTTTTAATCTCGATACTGTTTGCAATTTGGATAGAAAAGAACAGAAAAAGATATTGCTTAGAGACTTTTCTCCTAAGATCATACGTAAAAGGTGTCTATATGAAATGTGAGTAGGTTTGTAATTAAATATGATAAAGAAATATATAAATATATAACTATATTTGTAATTTGCATGAAATGTATTGCACTAATGAATAAAGTATTCATTAAATCATGTGTATTTTATTGTGGTATGTATAGAGAAATGAAGAGTCATAAAGCAATAATTTAGGCGCTCCTACAGTCTTCTCTGGTAAGTAGAATTAAGCATTTGACATCTAGTTCGTGTGATAACGGAAAAACCACACCTCTGACAAATTAATATTTTAATATTACTGGTCACGAATTACGAGGATGTGTCGCACCACGTAATAACTTAATATCTAAAAACAACCTGCGTGGACAATAATCGCCCCCTACACACATACTGGAAGAAAGTCAATCTTCCGGGAGCTAAATTAATTCCCTTTTTCACATACATGGAAAAGTTATTCTACATATGTAAAAATTAAGTTTACGTGTGTGAAATAAAGCATTATTTTACATATTTTAAATTCATTTGGACATACGGAAAATCTTGTTGATAAATATAAATTTCTAAATAATTTATTTGACACATGCATAATTGGTTTTCAATAATTTGAGAAACAAACTCACGTATGCATAAAAAAAAATCACTAACATGTGCGAAAGAAAGTCCATTTCATACATATAAGAAATATATTTTTCACATATGTCAAGTTGTTTTACACATGTGGGAAATTGTGTTTTACATAAGTGAAATCAATCCTTATTCATATATATGGGGAAAAAAATGTTGTATGCGAAATTCTTTTTTACATATGTCAAGAAAATCAAATTGTTTTTCATATATAAATCGAAATTTCAGATATTTGACAAAGTACTTCGCATATGTAACAAGATTTTTACATATGTGAAGAAAAAAATCTTATTGGGAACGTTTGTCACTCGTGCAGAAGGTAATTAAAGCCAGTATCATCGATGTTAAAGTTTTCCTTTTTGTAATTAATGTCAAAACTAATTTGAAATCGTTGTGTTTCGTTGCAGTTGTTGTATAGAATACTCAAGCAACATATATTTGTCATTCCATCTCACCTCACCTCCCTTCCCAGTGTAAAGTGTCAAAATTGTCACAGTTACACATTAGAACATTTGTTCCCACAAATTGCACGTCTATAAAATAGACTCATGTTTGAGTTGTCATTTTGATTTAAGCAGAGAGAGAACAATATATGCATAAAAAGATTTATGAATCGATATTTTGTTCTCTCTTTCATCTTTGTCTGGATTTGTATATACATGTAAAGATGTGACATTTTTGTTATCCCCACGAGAAGTCATATAAAAACAATGCTAGAGCCGGTTTCCATATTATCTCAGATTGTGAAAATACGATAAATATATGACAAAATTTAGAGATAGCTCCGCTACTATTTTTACTTCGATGTTGTTCGTTTGTCTGAAAACAATTTTGCAGTGCGCCCATGGTGTTGTGGATAAATTACTTCATTTCTATTTTTTGCAACAGGGTGACTTCGTAACTAAATTAATTGGGACCACTACAGGTTATATTCAGGTTTATGGTTTATGGTCTACACAGAGGCAGATGCGGAAAAGATGACACGCTTCTTTCCTGCCTTAAAAAATGATTGTTCTCACTGTATGCTGATTTCAAAATTTGTTCAAAGCAATGAGACCAACACAACTTTGTTATCAGTTTTTTCTTCGCATTTTATAAAATTTAGTAGCGTAATCTTTGAATTTATTTGTGACATTTTGCCTATGCTTGAAATTATTTTTTCCTTGATGTTGCACTGATCCATATAACTGACCACAATTAGACAAGATGTTTAAAATATTTCCTTTATCTGCGTTAAACCTCCTGAGCATAATATTACATCAGTCTTTAGGATTGTGAGGTTATATGTCAATTATGCCTTCCCCAAGTATATACATCATGACGGGTTTCTTAATTTTTGCCGCTGAATAACCACACGAAATATTGCAACATATTAGCACTATAAGGATATAGACAGGAATCAATACGTTTAAAGATATTTGTGAACAGGGTATTTTAGCTTCACTTTCATTTAACCCAGTGCGTATGTAATATGTGCGGGAAATATTCTTTCAATAACGACGAGTTTTACTTTATGGTAATCAATCACACATCTTTATAGCAATTGCCTATTAACAGTGAATTTGCAATGAAATGGCGTCCTGTATAATTCAAAGTTTCTTAAATATTAAAGCAAACGAAATATTATTAGAATCGAGAGATAGATATTGTTTAATTGTGTTTGTTTGTGCACAATACGATACAAAACGCGAGGAAGAAACAAGGTGTTTTGGCGATTATTATATTCAAGACGTTATCGAAAGGTAGCAAACAATGCATGTTGACCAAAATTTATATAGAAATAATACAAATGTTGCAAATGTTTCCAACGTTTAGTTGAATCATTTGTCAATTATTCTATGCGGCTTATGAATGAAAATCAATATCATGTTTAATATAAGATATCAACAGCGATGGAAGCAGAAAAATAAAAATTTGTACCTTGCACATAATACTATGCATAATACTTTTTCTACGGATGGTAATATAATTTAAAATAAGATTCAAAGTGTTTTTATTTTCATCATCGATATTGTCTGCAATTTGATGCAAAATCCCAAAACCTTGATTACGTTTGGATAATTTTTGCTAAAAGCACATTCTAAAGGTGTCTATATGATTCGTTAGGAGATTTGCAGCTAAAAATTAGTGTCTTCCCATATTCTGAATACTTTCATCGAAATCTTATTACTGTTAATTCATGTTACTAAAAGAGAGGGAACACCGTACATGTAATTACTTTATAAGACTGGTCAACTCTTGTCAATTAATTACATTAAGTGAAATAATATATAAATATATAATTTAATTTTTATATCAGCATTGGGAGGGTTCAGTATATACTAAAATCCAACGAATTAATACTGTTATCCATTACTTCATGTGTATTTATCATGGTGTGTGGAATGCGTTATAAAACAAGATTAAACACACTGCGAAACTTTCTTTGAAAAACTTAAATAGTTACCTTTTTAGAGACAGTAAATTACATCTAAACAGTCTGCATGTACAAATTTCAAAACAACCTGTCACGATATTATCTAAATAATTTTCCTCTAATCTCAGAAATTCATAATGGAATCACGCGCGTTTCTTCTAAAAGTCAACTAAGTATCCCCTAATGCATCACTGAAATGTTTTAAAGGTGTGATACATATAATAGTGTTCTAAGATGAAATATCTAACCCAATGATATTAAATCATGTACAAGCCTTGCTGCTTTCAGACACAAATGTAAAGCAATATTTTTATTCCCAAATATAATTTTATATTCGTATAGGCTTCAGTCTCTGATAATACTTATCTTATGTGGTTTATATGTGTTATTGCACATAATGGGAATGTTGTACATTTCAATACATCTCGACCTTGTGTAATACGAGTCTACGGCTAAACAGTCCATCGAGAAAAATTAGAGTTTATTATTATTATTATTTATTATTATTATTATCAATGGTAAAGATTTTTTTTATAGAATTGGATCTGGTAAAAAGAATTAACATATTATTTGATTCAGCAGAAACAAAGGTTTCTTCAACCGTAATACAACTGTCTTAATAGGTTGACAATTTATCATATTGTCACACGGAATTATGTGTTCAAAATTCTATTGTATTGTATTTTAATATAAATATAGTATGGGTCCCGTTGCAGTGTACAGCATCATCCATGGCGTATGTTTCATTTCTGTCAAACGATTGTGACATAGTTGTTTTCACCTTTGCAAATGACTTACTGTGGCACGAGCAAAGTGCCGTCGGAAGGAGCTAACTTACTCCGTGTTTTCCATAAGTTGTTTCCGCCACGCAGAAGTATATGGAGTGCTAGTTTTTCTGTAATTGTAGATGTTCTTCTTTGATTTTTATCATCTGTGTTTGATAGAGTTGATTACTACACTAAATGTTTAGGAATTTATCTTAAATTTACATTAGGTCAGACAAATTTGATATAAGTCAACGCTATTAGATTAAAAATAGCCTGTTTAAGCTTACAGTCGTATTTTCATCTGAATTGACAAAGTGGGTTGAGATTTTTGGAGTTTATACAGATAAACCAAATCTATACACAAGAATTGATTCACATGAATTGATTCAAGATAGAGACACCTAATTAAAATCTTGTGGAATACTGATCGTTTCAGTTATGGCTAATGGGGGCATTTATACCACTAAGAGGACAGTAAACGTGGAAGGTTAGAAGAGCTTATGTAATGAGAGGGTAGTAAACGTAAGGTCTTGAGGAGGCAAGTATGACACTGCGAGGTCTTGAGGAGGCAAGTAGGACAATGCGAGGGCAGTGAGCATTCTTGTATATGCGGGAGGAATTGTACGGTACTGCAATGGACACATTTAGAAGAATTGGCAGGGAAACCGAGGGACGTAGTTTCTATGATCCAAGGACGGATGTGACACTGCTAGGGGAGTACTGATTTATAATTTCTACTTGCGAGGGCAGGTAGAGATCTTGCAAAGCAACTGTGAACTGAAAAGACAATGCATGCTGGCGGGTTTACGATGGAAAGCGCAACACTATGAGGGCAGAGATAGTAAAGTTTGTAATTATCAGGGATACATATGGACAGGCAACCTTGAATATGTGTCACGGGTAAATTAACCAATGCGGGGAAAGTGGTAGTACATAACTGATGTGCTCTGCGATGGCAATGAGAATGTACTGCATGGAAGGTGAGAGTGCGGGTGCACTGCGAAGGCAGCAAAGTGTACTGTAATGAAATTGAGGGTGCAATGCAAAAGAGGTGAGGGTGCACTACGAGGGCAGCGTGCGTTAATAAAAAGCAAGGCAACAATGGAACACTCAAAAGACCATAATGTAGCGAAGTGTTGTAAAATAAGCAGCATATCTGTACATACAAATGGTATGGGTACATAGCAATACTGTAATATTCTCTAAAACCAAGTGACTATTAAGCCAATCTACACAAAATAACAGCCAGTCCACTGGCATTGCCCCATCAATGTGTGTGGCGGGGAAGGTGGCGGTTGACTTCGATCAATATGGCCGATTCCAAACTAAGACAAAGAGATGCAAAATCACGTGAATAATCCTGAAGACGTAAGTCCAAGTTTAGTTAGGTGTCGCTGTCTTGATTCAAATTCCTGTGAATCAATTCTTGTACATAAACTTTGTTTATCTTCATAAACCCCAATTTATATACAAAACACAAGCAAATAGTTTTTACCATTTTTTTTACTAATGTACATCTAAGAAACACCAAATAAAGATTATCATACTGACTCAAGTCATATCGAAACATAATTTTACCTCAAGTGATTGGTTCAGCTATCTGAATAATAATAGCAATAAAGATTAGGAACTGACTGAAAATATGACAACTACTTAATTCAACAATGCACACACACATAAGACACACACACACACACACACACACACACACACACACACACACACACACACACCGTGCGTGCTTATGCCTAAACCTTTAATAACTGTAGAAAGAGACGTATAGCTAATTCCTTGGGGAAAAAATACACCGCTATAAACATGTCCCCAAGAGCTCAGATGTGTAACAACTGAGAGTCCCCTACAAGAAATTTGAATATAACACCTTCATATATAAAATGGATTTATGCATTCATGTCATTTATTGTGTTGCACGGTGCGTTGATGTGCAACATGAGGATTTACTATTGACCAAAGGAGCAAGTATGGAGCTATGGAACATTTGATACATAATGTTACGAAAATCTATTATCCAGAACTTTCAGACATTTAGATCTACCCTTATTAAGAATGTCAACTGTTGCAGAATTATGACAACGAAACAGTATCTTTTTTGAACACCACAATCTGCCCCACAGTATGGCAGCTACCACAATAGGATATAACTCTCTAAAAGCCATAAAATCAGTGTTTTTATCCGATTATTGAAATTCTACAGGCCATGTTGATGTGAACCAGTGACCCTTAAAATAGCCTCCGAAAACAGCGAGACTTGCATCTGTAAAAACATGTATGCTATCAGCCAGTGTGAAGTGAGGCGTGGATGAAGGAGATTCCATTCCAATCTTTCAAGAATTTAAGCCACATGTACAGATCCTTCTGACAGCTAGAATCAAGATGAACATAATGGTGCCGTTATTTTACAGTTGTCGGAAGTTTAATTAAGTATGGCACGAACAATCTACCCACCAATATCATACCAGATGCAAAATTGAAATGTCTCAAAAGCTGCATCAGTTCTTGTTTGGAGCATGACTTTTACCTAATGTATGTTCTATAAACTGAATAATCCTGTTGATGTCATCTTGTGGTAGTCTAGCTTGTAGCTGCCAAGAATCTACTATAATTCCTAAGTAGTCTAATAACTCAATGAGTCCAACAATTTTGTTAATAGACAAGGGAGTACACAAGTAGTTACAAATTAAATTCAGCACGGCCATAGTTCTCTCCCCATCATCATCGCGTCTGTCTACCGTAAGAAAGTCATCTAACATGCAGCGGATCATTATGAGGTGATGACAAATCAACTATCAGTCGTTTCTTTTTAGAGTACTTCCCTTCAGCAATGCAGATAGGGCTTACTCGATAATTGTCAAAAGGCGGAGACGTAAAAGGGCCTTTAAGAAAACATTTATCTATCTCGTGTTTGATAAATGCATACACGATTTCTTGTTGTACGATAGCAGAAATAAGGTTTTTGCATTGTTTAGTTGGAATCTTAAATTAACTAACTTTGGTATCAAATTCATTTCTATGCCAATTACACACATAACTGGCAAAGTCTCTATCGGGGTGTTGAGCCAGTTCTTGTTCTAGTTTATGTACATTTATAGGAGTAGATGGAAGCATGGGTAGTCACTGTTGACTCTTCTTTACTCTGTCGAGTGTAACTGTAGCGGTAGGAGAGGCCATCTTAGTTTTCTCTGAGTTTGCGTGTCTGATGGGAGGTTGATTAGAATGGCGTTCCAGTGGCGTGAATATCGTAGCACAATTGGATTCATCACGATCGTATAGTTTAATTTTTTTTTTTTTTACAAATGTGTAGCATTGGGCACATCATGCGAAAACAGAAACCTGCATTAAAATTGTTGCAAATTGCTTGATTCTGGTAGAAAATTCTCTTGCGTCCATGTTTATTTATATCTGAATAGGGAAATGATTGTGATTAATTTCGGGTATGGATTACAGTCAGACTGGCTTTGGAAAGTGATAGGAATTTGGTTGATTGGCAGGAATCACAGGTTCTACGGTTTGTGCCTCCAATAATTAACTGCATCAGATTATGATCTCTTACAGACCAATCCACCTTCAAACCCATCGACATGGTTGTAGCAGCTTTTGCAGAAAAAGCATTATAATAGTCATAGAACTTTGACCTATACTGCTTGTTTATCTGGGTTACATCAACTGCATATGCTTCTAACTTGTGTTTTCCTTGAGGGTACACCTGGCACATAACACGTTTGTATTTGCCGAAAGCTTCTAGGATCTATTCAATAGTTAGGTGCTTGATGGAAGAGCTATCATCCTTGCGAGTAAATATGAAGTTGCCTCCATATTTTACTGTTCTTTTCTAATCCTTATCAAACTGAATAACCAGTATAAGGGTCGAATTTACACCCTTACCCTCTGTTATTTGTTTATGTAGAGACTTTGTCACCGTATCCACGAAGGGTATTAACCCTGCGGGTATACCATGGGAGCTGGCTTTACTTTACAGATACTCAAATTCGGGCTTACCGTACAATAGGAGACATACCCGTTAGAATAATCCCGTGTCATTATTCTGGTTTTAGATAGATTCGTGTATGAACTTGGTTATCATATAATTCCATATAGTCGTTATTTTTGGAAAACAATTTTAATGTTTAACCAGATCTTTTGCAGTGTACGCATACATAAAATGTATATTGGTGACTGTATTTGGTTTATGTATTACCCGGTTCAGTTGAGTATATTTCTAGCTTACTCTGGTTATAATGGTTGGAACCAGTGGTGTTAGCCTGACTCAGCGTTTGCCTCCTGATCTAAGGGGTGAAGGGTTCATGCTTCAATCAGTCTATGCGCTGAAGTAAGGTTCCCTGTGGGTTCTTCGGCAGATGCAGGAAAGAATACAATGTCCTTGCAAACGTCCTAATATAGTTAAATTGGGCGACTACATATCCGTTGGTGAACTATATATTTCCATAATTTCATGTTCGTTATATGAATAACATGATATCACAACATCATATCATTCCTTGAACGGTGTATTTGTCATATATTCATACATCATGTTTTTGTGGATATTACAATTGTACAGATTCATGTTTCATATGTGACTATCAAAGATATCTAATTTCATGACGACAGAATCTACTCACAGTTTTATATTCATTAAGTAAACAGTTTCATATCTATCTGTCAAAGTGAACAGAAGAGTTTCATATCTGTCAAAGCGAATATAAGAGTTTCATATGTTATGTTAACATAATAATATTATAACTCATGTGTGGTATGTGCACGGGATATTGTGTATTGTGGGATAGCTAACATGTGGAAAATTTCTCAATACTTCGTTCAAATTGGAAGAAGAAGAAAAAAAAAACAACAACAAAAAAACAGTATCTAGTGCATGGATAATCTAGTTGTAAAGATTATTTGTTTAACCTTAATCGTACGCTAGATCAAAGTTTGATCGTTTAGCTAGATCGTATCAGAATTACGCATGTTAGAATAGGTCCGAAAGCATCTGCATTCATATATACATTGTAAATAAATATATAATTTACATAACTTGTCTTTGTCTCTTCATTACTCCAAAACCCACTCGGTCTATCCTTGTGAAACATATTGTCAGATTAATTTCACTAAGATCACGTGGGCATCTGATTCCCTTTTGCATATTGTATCCAACCAAAATATACGATGATATACCATACTAATCCCCAGCGACTCACGGATGGTAATATATGTAAATTTCATTTGTCTGTATTTGTCCATTTATTTCTTTTTCAGTCACTTATCCGTGATTAATCTTCTTTTCAGAAACATTTCGTTCTAGAATCGTCGTTTACACTAATTTGTGTTTTGAGTAGTTTATCTAGTGTCTTTTTGCTCAGTGTCATTTCATGTAATTTGAATTTGTCATCGTTGATTTAGTTGTTTTGTTTCTACCATGAAAACAGAAGGAAAAAAAGTAAAAATGAAAGAATCTGTATTGTCACCATAATTTCTGTTTCTTCTTTTGGTAGAAATTTATAATTACAACAAGAACCAAGACAAACCATATTGTATTGTGTCTTAAACGGTTTAAAATCTGTAAAATCAGAATATTTCAGGAAACAGAGTTCGTAGTTTGAAAATAAACTGACAATTTCGTTGGGATACAATTTCGTGGGATCATCCTGGTTTACCCTAATAACCGACCAAAAAAGAAAACACTTTTCGTGGTGTATTGAATTTTAATTGTGTGCGTTACCCACATGAAAGAAGTTTATTCCTCCACGAATATTTCTGCTTTGACGCTATTGGTTTTTCCTGATTACGGAAGTTGCTATTAGCGCAAAACCTCAATTGCTTATGTTAGAAGGACGATACTCCGAACGATAGAAGTTGACAGCAGTAGCAGACTGGGGTCGTACTGTTTTTTGCTGTTTTTTTTTTTTAATATTTTTTTTTTTTGGGGGGGGGGGGATATCCTAGACCTCCAATTAGTAATAGTGACTTTGGACTGGGGACTAGCGCCAGGAAAAGACGCAGCAATGCAATAATAGTAGCGTATGTATTAATACTATTAAAATGTAGATTTTGTTTTTACCAACCTGGATCTGCAGCTGGTTTAAGTTCATGTCACAAAGGTGCAAAATCCAAGTGCATTAATACAAGAAGCCATGCACAAGACATACTCCCAAAGTCTATATACATGCAAACTTTATCTATTCTACACGTCTAACTTTCCACGGTGACTGATCATAAAATAAAATCCACAAATCTTGCTATGAGCATGGCGATGTCCAAAACCGGAGTGCTGTATTAAAGCGCTTACATGTTTTTTTTAATTTCTGATGTACTCTTGACTTGTCCATTTTCTCAATAAACACGTTTTATAATTCAGAAAGATCCCTCTCCTCTAATACTGTTCACAGTCATTTAACATTCACGAGGCACATTCTTAGAGCCCAAGTCGCTTGACATCTTGTGCAATTTTTTATGGTATAGATGGATTCTCTGACCAATTCTCATCATTAATATTATAAATCTGAGAGACAGGTTTTCACACTGTTGAAACCAGTCTGTTTAGTAGGAAATTCATCATGTACAGCTGCTTTAATTGAACACAATGGAAAGTACATGTATGATATGTGCACTCTTTCGAATAGGCAAGCGGTACGTGTGGGCTTTTCCATAGTATCTCTGTTTGGAGATAATATGGGTTAACAATAGTACCATGCATGGCACATTATACACCCACCCCATGTTAAATAATCTTCTAAGCAGACTATCAGGGCATGGTTGACTCTGGAGATTATCGACCAACGGGTCTCAATAACCTTGACCTTTGTCCAAGGTATGCAGTCTTGAACAAAACTTAATGTGCAGAAACCATTATTTCCTTATTAGACATACCATGATCATGAGCTCTGACCTTTCTACCTCAGAATCTATCTATAGGTTTCTTTATTACCCTAAGAGCAAGCCATCCACAAAGTTTGGTCAAGGAACTTACTTTAGAACAAAAGTTATTCTGAAAACCCAGATTTCTTTGAGCCCTGATGACCTTTACCTTTTGATTATCAAATCAATAGTTTTCTTCCATCCCTTATGTGCAAGCCCTCCACAAACTTTGGTCAAGGTGGATGGTCAAGAACTAAATTTATTATGCAAAACCATTTTTCTTCCTTCAGTCATAGTAACCTTAACTTTTTATTCCCCCTCCCCAATCTTACCCAGTGTGTAAGTCATCAACACATTTTGGTGAAGGTACATGGTCAAGCACTGAAATTTGTGTGCAGAAACCATTTTTCTTCGAGCAGTGACCTTTGATCTTTTGACTCCAAAATCAATTGACTTTTTCCATACCCCATGTGCAAGCCATCAACGAAATTTGGACCATGTCTGTGATGTAGAACTAATGTTATCGTGCAGAAATGTATTTCATTTAATTTATTTTCTCTAAGAATTTTTTTTTCGGGTGGTGGGGCTAATTTTAATTATGAAATACTAACCTGCTACTATTGCATTGCTTTCCTTTTCCTGGACTCTTACTCCCCAGTCCAAGCTAATCATTCCCTCCTCCTATTAGTATTGGAGGGCCATAATTGAAAAGAACATGATCCCAGTCTGACTCCGTAGGCATAATCAACATCAGAAATACCATCTTCGTTTGACTTGGACCTAGAGTACAAGTATCAGAGTTGGTGAAAGGAGGGAATCTTTGCAATAGTATCAGGTAAGTATTACATAACTAAAATGAAGTTTACTCCCCCCCCCCCCTCATCCCGACAAAAAAGTACATTTTAATAGCTGTAATACATTAGTTAATGGGCTAGGTATGCCTAACGTGCACCCTCTCTCCCTCCACCCCCCCCCCTCCACACACACACTATATTTCTTTGGAATTTATTTTTATGATTAGGGTATGCCAAACAAGAAAATAGATGTTAACATTGCAAATTTGGGGAACACAATGAGACAGTTGTGTGATATGGTGACATTGCCCGTTCTGGAATCCTTTCTTGTTAAAGCCAGTGGCTTTTGTACACATGGGCAATATATCTGGACATTTCCTCTGTCCATAGTAACAAGCAGCATCCAAATATCTCAACCCATTTGGCCACAGGAAGGTTTTAAAAATACATAGTAAATGTGTATAAGACGCGAGTTGGTGTTTTTACCCAAAATTAATTTTGTTTTCAAATTTACATCCTTTGTGCATTTTGCTTGCAATGTTTTGCATTAGACTATTAGAGAGAAGTCTCTTGGAATTAATTGTAGCCATTTTTCAAGTCTCTTGGACTGTTGTTAATGTTATGGTATTCAAATGATCCTCCATATTCCTAACTTTTTTAAAGCTTATTTCTTTCTTGAAAAAGAGAAAGATAAATTGCCAATGTATCAATAAAATGATATGGTCGTATTTTATATGAATCTGTCACAAGTTATGGCATGTCTGCATCGTTATTAATCAGTTTTTAATGTACTTGCATATATTTAGCATTTACTATTTAGTAGTTATTATTAGCATATATTTCAGTCTTTGATAGCTAGCGCATCCCAAAATTGCAATGTTAACATCTTTTTTCTTTGGGGGGGGGGGGTGCACGGTAGGCATACCTAGCCCACGGACTACATACCTGTTGCTATTGCATTGCTGAATTTACTAGTTAGGAAAGAGGCTGATGGCCTCAACAAATCTGATATAGAAAACAACTGCACTTACCCTTACGGTAGGAGTGTTCACTGTTGTATGCTGGTAGAAGGTTGGGCCACATGCTGTGCCGTCACTATAGGGTCCAACGAAACAATGCATTCGCTCTGATGCGTCAAAGATCAAAGGGAGTTATTCAAATAGCCCCAAGATGCAGTAATAGCCCTAGCTTCATGGTTTGAATACTTATGAAAGAAAGGTCCCTCTCAGATAGGGACTGATAAGCTCTCTTGATAGTGAGGACAATCTACCTGGAAATGGCGGCCTCCGAAATATCATAGGAAACCTCAAGAGGTAGGAGGAGACGACTCCAACCCTTCCCTCTCCCTTTACAGGAAGCCAAAAAAAATTTTAAAGCCCTAACTAGGCAAAGGAGCCTATCGTGATCATCCCCGGTACATATACGACTGAGACTACGGATCTCAATAGGAAGTGCAGATATTGAAGGTAGCTGATTCTTAGCCAGAAACCCAGGTTGGCAAAGAATAGAAACCGAGTCATAATTACCGTTGAACTATAAACAACCCTTCTCCACTGACAAGGCACAAAGCTCGCTTCTCGCTGACGCTAAGGAGAGCAGGAAAACCGTCTTATGGGTAAGGTTCTCGAAGAAAGCTTCACTCAAAGGTTCATAAGGGGATTTTGACAACGCCCAAAGAACACTCAAAAGATTCCATATAAGCATTATTGAGCGAGATACCGGTCACTGAAGCTCAAAATACCTGATAAGATCAGAAAGATGAGCATCTGACACAATGGCTAGAGAACTTGAGTGTTAGAAAGGGCTGTCCTATAGCCCTTGTGGACGCATAACATTTTCTTTCCTCGAAAAGGAAGAGAGAAAAATCTGCAACTGCGTTTATAGGAGGGATAGCTAAGAATGATGCGATTTCTACTGCACCAATTACAGAAGATTCTCCACTTTGCATCTGAAGTAGATTGCCTCCTAGCCTGGACGATGCAGTAGGCAACCTTGCTCGAAAACTGGTCCTGGCGGATTGATCGCTTGATATAAGCCAAACGTGAAGGTGGAGAATCTGCGGACTGTTGCCGAGAAGAGACCCCCTGTGTTGCGAAAGTAAGTCCCTACTCTGTGGTAATTTCCCGAGATCGTCAACCAACAGGTCCAGTATGTCGTTGAATCACGACCATTGGGGCGACAGGGGGATACCAGGATGAGCCGAGGAGTGGAGATCCTGACTTGGTGGAGTACCTGCGGAATTATTTATAAAGGTGGCAAGGCGTACGCATACAGACGATCCCACTTTATTCTGAAAGCGTCCACTGAACAGGCCCTCTGATCTGGTACTGGAGGGACATAAAAGGGGAGCTTGTTGTTCATTCTCGTAGCAAACAAGTCCACCACCATAGGTCTCTCCCACAGATGGAAAGGGGACTCTGCTACCAACTGGTGCAGAGACGATTCCATGAGCACCACACAACAACCGCTTGACAGACTGTCCACCAGGATATTCCTCTTGCCCGAAATATGGCGGACTCTGAGAGTGATATCCTCTGAAGCTGCCCATCGGAGAGGGGGGATTTCCAGACCTCCATGCAAGGAGAAGGAGCATGTGTACCTCCCTGACGCCTGAGATACGATACTACTGACGTGTTGTCTGAGGCGACAATAACACAATGACGCCTTATTAGGTTTACACACCCTTGTAACGCTAGGAATACTGCCCGCATTTCTAAGTTGTTTATATGAAGGGTTGCTTCTACACGGGACAAACATTCCTTTAGAACTACACCCTCTGACTCCATGTGAGCATCATATCCTGAATCTGATGTGTCGCTGCACAGAAAAGAGTGGATTTCGCGGTGTGAATTAAGACTCCGGTCATAAACCTGTCCATAATTAGCCACCAACGAAAGTGGTGAAAAATCGGATCCCAGGGGGATGCGAGCTGATAGAGAGTTCTTGTGCGATCTCCAGTTTGTTAAAAGCAGGAACTGGAGAGGGCTTAAGTAAAGTCTCCCTAGGGGAACTAAGTTCGCAGCCGAGTTCAGAGTTCCGCGGAGAGAGAGAGAGAGAGAGGTTAAGGCAAGCCAAAAACGAGGTCTTCGCCAGAAGAGCCGTTCTGAGTGCCAGGATTTCATCGATCCTGTTCACATATATGAATTCCTGAGAAAGGATAAGACCGAGACGGGTCACACTCGACCAACAGAGGGGATGGTACTTCTGAAGAGAATCTCTGAGGATGTTGTGCATCAGTCAGTCGTCAAAATACTGGAGGATGAAGAACCCTTAAAACCTCAAGTGGGCTGCAACTACCCCCATTACCCTGGTAAAAGCTGGGGGGGGGGTGCGAGGCCGAACGGAAGAGCTCAAAATTGAAATACCTCCTGGTCGAGATAAAACCGGAGGTATTTTCTGCATGGCTGAGAATGTGAAGGTATGCATCCTGAAGATTGATGGAGACTGCCCAGTCGCAGGGCCTTATGGTGTTCCTGACCAAGGCGGTAGTCTCCATCTTGAAATGTTCTTCCGGAAAAAATCTTTTTAAGGCGGAAATGTCGATTATTAGCCGAAACTTTCCGCCTTTTTCGACACGAGATAGAGCCTGGAATAGAAGGAGTCTGGTCGTTTTCCACCCTCTCGACAGCACCTTTTTGCACATCTTCCCTTAATTGAACCAGTTTGGACTGGTGAAAGAAGATTGACGTGCATGATAGGGTAGGGTTGTTTCCGAAAACAAAGCTGATAGCCATCCTTTAAGGTAGAATGGACCCACACGTCGTCCATGATGTTCGACCAAACCCCTGAAAAAATGTTTAGACGAGTACCTACTGGTAGGCTGGGAAGAGTAAGACGCTGCAGGAAAGGTGCAAATCCCTAGGATTGACCAACTCCTTCCTTGGGGAAGGGGAAGGAGCCCGAAGAATTTTTCCCTTGGCCTAGTCTAGTGAACGACAGGTGGTAGGGAGCTTTGAACTGATACTGCTTGTGAGACTGTTGAGGCTGCGTCTGCTTGAAGAACTTGGAAGAGGGTCCCATAGGGTGGTCAGAGTGTGCATGGTTCTTGGACAGTTTCGATAAGCCTAGAGCTGCCACAGAGGAGTCGAGGCCTCTGAAGAGCATCTCCACCTCAAGAGGTGCAGACCTTAAAAGGTTCTTGCTGTGGTCCAGCAAGGTGTTTTACGTCTCCAAGGCGGCATCCCTACGGAGGTGAAAAAGCTCTGTTGAGAGCGTGATTCACATGGAGAGTGCATGACGCAATGTCTTCACTACAGCCTCCAGCAAAAGCACTGAAGTGTCACTGGAGACTCATTCCTCCTTCGAAACTCAAGGCAGCCGCTGAACAGAGATCAGCATGCGAGGCAATCGTCACTAGAGTGTGGGCCTTAAGCTCTAAGGTTTTAACCAGGAGAAGAGCCCAGGCCTCAGCCGATATCGCCCTTGTGACGCCTCTGAGTCTAAGGGAGGGGGTTCAAGGGGCCAAGTCAGAGAATGAATTTGATAGCTGGAGGCAGTAACCAGTGGACACCCCTACTGCTGCCTGGTGAAACTCTTGGTCCGGGAAAAACTTCTGTGTAAGCTCTCCGACTATCACTTAGTGCAGGAGCAACAAAAGATCTGGACGAGATAAGGTGCTATAATGCCGCTCCAGACTGGAGAGAATCTTGTCCTTAGTGCCAGAAGGCTTAGGACACAATACCCGAACTTCCTCCTCCTCCAACACCTGACCTGACAGGTGGGAAGGATCAGGGGATCCCAATGGAGGGGGAGGAACCGTCGCCACTATCATATGAGAATTGATTTGAACCCACCATAGTTGAAATGACATCGTCCTCTTGAGCCAGCTCAAGGACTGTCCTTCCCAATATCTCTCTCCTCAGTGGGGGGGGGGGGGCATCAAAATGGGGTTGCCCTTGTCCCAAAGCTGCTCAGGAGAGGTGACGGAACGAACCCTACTAGCTGTTCTCCAAGGCAAATGGGAACATTGATCCCTTGTAGATCATCTAGGAGGTGAGTGGTGGCTCCCTCCTTTTTGTTTGGACTAGGCCTGTGGTATCAAAGCAGACCTGTCACATCCACCCTACCTTGAAACCAACAAACATCCATGGCACGATGGGGGGGGGCAGTGTGAGAGGAAGACTCATTTCACAAAAACGGGGGTCCTCACATCCCACAGCAATTAAAGAGAGACATATATGGGAGGGACACCGATCTGATCCCCCTCCCTAGTCAGGCTTGTACAACACGACTCTTTATCCCCACTGGGATTAAACAGTAACATAGGAACAGGGGGGTATCACCTGATCCCTGTCCCCAGGCTGATAATCAAAACCCGGTGACAAGTGACCAGTGTTCGAAGCCCAGTGACAGGTGTCTGGCACCCAGTCAAAGACCGGTCCAGCAATGAAGATCTGATGGATGAGTCCACATCAGATTTATCCGATCGAGTTTGCTGCTCTTCCCTCTCAGGAAGGCGCAACTTGCTTATCTCTGTCACTGGGACACCAACCTTGAGAGGGTGCTGCTCATCCCTAAACGGAAGCACAACTCACTGTTACATGTTTTCCCTCCTTTGGAAGAGTTCCACGATCAATCCCTCGGAAGCAGCGATGACATCGTAATGAGTAACAGAGATCCTTGGCCCTTAGGCGATCTCCAAACAATGGAGGTTGCAATACGTTCCAGCCCTACAGGGGCAGTTGTCTTTCCCAACATAGGAAGAGATCCAGAACCCTCCTGGGAATGGAGGGGGTCATCCAGTCATGACAAGGAGGAAATGGGGCCCTTCTTCCTCTATGTGCAGTGACTTTCCGCTAAGTCCCACACTTGGTTAGACCAGAGACAATAAACTGGACATCCGTCCATGCATGAACACTCAGTGCACAATAAGCAGGTGGGGTGTGTCCCATGGGGCCTTCCTTTGCCCACACCCTGCAATAGAAGAAGCTCTGAAAGAGAAAAATCCACACAAACAAAAAATCTGGAACCATAAATGGGTAGACAATACTTACCCCAGCACTGGAACTATGAATGGGGATACAATTTACTTAAGCACTGCTTGCAAAGCAATGTGCAAAACCCCCTGAAAATTAACAAAAACATAGACAAGACTCAAATAAAGCAAAGTCTCAGGAGATAAACACTCAATTGATACAAAAAGGTATGTGATATGCCAAGAAGACATTTACAGGCGAATTTCAATGAGTGATATAGCATATTTGTACTGTGTACGTCATCCAAGGAAAAAAGATGATATTCCATATGCTGGCTGTGACTAAGGAGTCAGACTGAGATCATGTTCTTTTCAATTCTGGCCCTCCAATACCAATTGGAGGAGGGAATAATAGCTTGAAGTGGGTGACTAAGAGTCCCGGAAAAGGAAAGAAATGCAATAGAAGCAAGTCATGTATTTTTCATCTTCAAATCATGGTGACTTTAACCTTTTGACCCCAAAATCAATGGACTTTATCCGTAACTAAAGTGCAAGCCATTCACAAAGTTTGGTCCAGATATGTGATGTTGAACTAATGCTATTGTGTGGAAACTATTTTTATTCTTTCAGTCACAGTAACCTTGACCTTTTGACCCCAAAAATCAATAGAGTTCTTCCTTATCCCAAATACATAGTATCCGGTTAGGTACAGATGGTGGAAAATTTGAGTTATTGTACTGAAACTATTCTTCTTCTTTCAGTGACCTTGCTCTTTCACCTTTTAACCCCTAAATTGATAGGGTTCTTGCTTACCCCAGGTGCAAGCTATCCGCAAAGTTTGGTAACTGTGGATGGTAGAGAACTCGAGTTGCTGTGTGGAAACAATTTTTTCTTCTTTCGGTGACCTTGAACATTGGCCCCTAAATTGATAGGTTTCTTTCTTTCGTCGAAAAGAACTTACAAGTCAAGTTTGACAAAGGCACATGCTGTTGAACTGAAGTTATCCTACAGAAATGGAAAAGTTAATGAACAGCCAGATAGACAGTGTCATAGCATAATACACTCCGCCAAATGGTAGGTGTATGATAATTGACAAACACAGCCTTTAATAGCTTTACTTTATTTTATTTTGATCAATGTACTTAAAAGCATAATCCATACACAGACAAGCGTAAAATGTAATTCAATACATAAAACTTTAATGACTGACGGGTATGATTAATACACAAATTGAATATGAAACTAAAGTTAGGAAAATCAGATGAGGTATATCTGCTAATGACCATTATGGGAAATTGAAGAGTATAAAGGAAGTTACTATATCTTTGCATTTGTTCACACAAGCACTGATATCAGATATAAATTTAAGAGCCATGACCCAAGAACAAAAGTTGTCTATGTACAACTTTTAAACATGATTTTATTTTAAATATAATTTAAGTTTTGTCTCAAAGTCTATATCAAGGGTTTGGTTGTGCAAAAACCAGCATTTTTAAAGATGTTATAGTCTGCCTGTTTATCAACCTTCCATTTATTTCACTTTGACATCATTAAAAGGATGATTCATTGATGACTGAAATTAAACTCAGTTTGTCAGTCAAATAATCGTACATTTGTAGTAAGCATGGCTTGAATCAAGTCTTTCCAGTAACCATTTGAGAAAAAGTAAATATAATGAGAGCTACAGTACTTTTAAAAAAAAAAAAAAAGTAGGGACAAAGTAGAGGAAAATAGGGATATTAAATAAAGAAAAATAGTATGAAATTAATGCAAATTACTGAAACAATAAAACTTGTACTTGACTTAACTTCATAAACTTGAACAATAACATGCTCTTACTCATATACTAGCTGTCTCTTTAGTCCAAGTTGCCTCCATGTTCTTAAGCTTTATATGCCCATATTGGTCATGACACCCATATATTTTGGCCACATGACTTCAAATGAGCACAACAGAAGCTATACATTGAAATTAACTGCAACTGATAGGAGAACCAAGATTACAGTATTGTAATTACAAATAGGTAAAAATATTTAATCAACTGCCACTAGAACAAGCAATTTAATTTTATTTAGTTTCCAAAACTTCACCAAATATTTTCAAACTCCAAAAGATTTACATTCAGTGTTGAATTGTCCCCTTAAACAGGTAGTTGTAAAGTTGAGGTTACTCACCTGTAATATTAGTGACCACTACAGATTGAATAGATGACCACTATGCTGTGAAGACATTTGTGCATATGCTTCCAAGTACATTTATTGGGGTTGTTTCAAAATATGTTTACATACATGTGAACCTCCCGAGATGAGGGATGTCTCCTGAGTACTCAAATTTATTATTGAAAAATATCCTGAACATACATTTTTCCATTTTTCTTTCATTTCACACTTTGCTTCCAATGTAGTATATTTACAGTAAACACTCCCTGTAATCATGTGACTGTGAAGTGGCTTTTGCAGGGCGAGCATGACACTTTAAGTGCTAATTGGCAGATAATAACTAAAAGTATTCTTTGGATTATACTCTGTGTGATCTGTAGTAATTTGGAAAGGACTAAAGACATTAATGGATTATGGCTGGACTGCTAAAGAGCTCAAGCAGCATAAAACAATTAACATTACTTGCATTCCTTCAGCAGGGTCGGTTTGACTTCGGTGTTTAACGCTTGTTGAGATGGATTATACTATGTGTGATCAGAAGTAATTCGGAAAGTAACAAAGACATTAATGGATTATGGTTCGATTAGAAATGACTAAAGAGCTCAAGTGGCATAAAACAGGTCCATTTGTCTTTGGTATTTATAGTTTGTCAAGATATCTAAGCATGGTGCGTTATCTCCCAATGCTAAAACGCCAAAATCTAAACAACCGAAATATCACATGAAATTTAATAATGGATGGAAACAGGAATTTCATTGGTTGGAATCAAGTTCAAAGGGACATGAATATGCATTCTGCCATTCCTGTAAAGTCGATTTTAAGAACTTTCCAAATCAACACAGATATCACAAATCCTGAGCAGTTCTAGCAGGCAGTCAGCAACCTGAATCTACCCACAGGCAAGCAACAATTTAAACTTCTTGGTCGACTCAGTAGGGTTGTACTAACATTGCCACATTCCAATGCAGACACTGAAAGGACATTTTCTATTCTGAGGAAAATTCAGGTAGACTCCAGAGGAAACCTGGATCCAGTAACAATATATCATCTCCAGAGTGTGGCAATCAACAATGATGAGGACTGCCACAAATATAATCAGGCAATGATCTACTAAGAAAGGTTAAAAAATGCTTGTGTTGCATATAAGGCAACAAGTTACTGTGAAGGGACCGATGTGACAAGATGATGTACATATTTTAATATAGAAAAAGGAACTTTGTTTTCATTTTTGTCCATTTGCATGCTAAAAATCTGGTTGATGAAAATTCTCCTGATTTGAAGTCAAAACTCCACACCAAATTTCGTAAATCTCCTGATCTGTTCTAAGCTGACCTCTCTGTTCTGTAACATGTATGTCTTTAAAATGCTTTGAACTTTGTTATTTTTAAGTAATGTTTTAAAACTAAAAAAAATTTAAATTGCTTGCTCTATTGGCAGCTGATTAAATATTTTTTACCTATTCATAATAATTACAATAATTTAATCTAGGTCCTCCTATCAGGTTTAATTAATTACAATTTATAGTTTTTGCTGTGCTCATTTTGAAGTCATATGGCCCAAATACATGGTGAAATGACCAAAACGGAGACCATACCTAACTTCATTTTGCTATGGCCGTTCATGCAAATTGTAATAAATTTTCAACATAAAATTGCAAAAAAGGTAGTAATGGTAGGGCCATTTCGGAAAAAGTAAGAAAAAACAGGGAGTCTGACAAAAAAGTAGAAAAAGTATGAAAAACTAGGGCCACTGGAAAGACTATCATATTAAGAAGACTAACTCAGGGTCATAGGTCTAATAAATGTTCAACAAATCTGGATACAACTGTGACCTGAGATACTATTTACTTCAAACTACTCAGTCAAATCTGGTTCACTTATTGTGATTTAAAATACTACACTCTTAACAAGCTAATGTTGGATGGTAATTAAAAGCAGGCAGTTGAAGACTAGTGCTATAAACGAAAGTGTTCACTATAAATTCAGAAAGACACAGAAACCATATTTACAAAATCCTTAGGCAGGGGTATAACAAATATATTATAAAGATATGTAGTTTTCTCCTGGACCTTGAACCCCTATCTACATGTGACTAAATAAAAGCACAATATTGCTCAAATCTGAATAAAATTCATTCATTTCTGTTCAATATTTTTGGTTATTTTTTAAGAAACTTTCTGCATCTGCATGGAAACACTATTGCATCCATTTTAGTTCCGAGTGAACAGCTTGTTTCATGTTAATCCTGCGACAGTTTAGTCCAGGTCATTCAAATGTTTTTTTATTACAGTGAACTCTTACATATTTCTATTTTTAGGAGAATAAATCAGTTGGTGTTTGTGTGTGAGCTGTTTCATATTGTTCAGTTGGCTTCGAATACTTCCCTAAGCGACCATTTAACAAAACAGCTCGTTTCTATATTATTCACCCATTCTCAAATATAGACTTATCCAGCATCCCAGCATACATTTGGATGAAGCTGGTCAAGATTACCAAGAGGTATTTAGGGTTCAAAATTCATGGATTAACTGGATTAACATTAGATAAGCCATTCACCTGGAGTGGAAATAGATACAGTAGGATTTGCGTGTAGATGCAATTTAAAAATTCAAAATATCTTAAAGAAATTAAATATTTTTATGCCAATTTTAGCAATACTGTGCTTTTATTTTAGTCAGATGTAGATAGGGGTACAAGTTGCTAAGGATCCCAGTGAAAACTATAATAGTATGTGCGAAACAAATTTACATTCAGGCAGTGTTGCACTTTGAGTGCAGGATCACAGTTTTCCTGCAAGTTTTTGCCCTATGTCCCCCAAATCTTGACTTCTGTGTACCCCCTTGGGTGTGCATTTTCGTCAGGGAAAAAAAAAAAATCTGCCTAAATTTCCTTTAGTGCACGTTTGTCCACGTCTGTTGGCTCTAGCAATGGCCAAAGGTGCTAAAGGTAATAAAAACTTTAAGATGGCAATTAATTTCCATTTTAAAACAACATTTTTGGCAATCAAAACATTAAACATTTGTAGTAGTCTGCCAAGCTGCAATGTAAATTCAATGACGGCCGCTAGTGTAATGTATTTTCGAGGTTGAATTAATGACAAACGGGTCTAACTTTCTGGCATTAAAAACTTGCAGAAATACGCAATTTGGCATTTAATCAATGAATTTATAGTTTAAAAAGAAATAATTGAAAAAGAAAACATTGAAAGTATTTTAATAAATGCTGGCAGATAATGAGTGAATAATAAAGTTAAATGTCATCAAGATCCAGAACAGAAAATTCCATTGTGCAACTCTTTTCAGGTGAACTAGATATTGAAACATGTAAATGTGTTTATGGGTTACTTGAGCACTTGATAAAACGTTTATAACAATAATATAAGTGTCCAAGGAAATGATAGTGCAGTGCAGATGATAAAAGTTTAGATGGCAGAACTGACAATGCAAATAAAATTATTGCATATATTTTTCACAACTGCTTGTGCATTAAGTACAATCTGGTATTTTTCTTTGTCCCTTTCAAATTGTGTGTGTCTCCCAGAGAAATGTTCCCCGCCCTTGGAATCCTAAGTGCACCACTGTCCAGGTATGGGTATGATGAAAGTATGAAAATATAAAAGTCGGTACAAAAAAGTTGTAGAATCAGTAGTAAAGCAAATGTTATATGTTGACACATCCAAGTTAAATAATATTTACTTGACTAGACAAGTAAAACAAAATTTCCTCAGAAATGAGATCACCTCTTCGAAATCCAGAGATGCTGCGAAAAATTTTCTTATGAACGGGAGGTCCTCCACATCTACTTCTTAAGGGTAATCATGGATAGAAGTGGTGGAGAAAACTTGTTCTCAGTCATTGGTTCCCCTTTCACATGCCAAGATCCTAACCAAATTATCCTCATCGCTTTCGTTTTCTGCGCATTTTTTCAATTGGTGTCAGACTATCCAATCCTCTTCCAAAGACAATCTTTCTATGTCACCCACTTCCCCTAAGTAATCACTTATCTTACATTACAACATGACTGTTATTGACCTTTCAAGCTTTTTCATGCCTCTAGAAATTTCCTTCATGGCTGATAAATGGATCAGTTTATTACACTTGGAACCCCTTCATAGTTCTGCATAAATCTCACCAGCTCTCGATCATTCAAGTGCTTGCATGCAAACACTACATCCACTTAAATACAGATCAATTGAGATGATTGACAAAAGGACATAAACACAATGATTTGATAAAAATTTACAGAGAATCGTGGGAACTGCAGATAATTTGCATGATCAGTCCCCCATTCAGGATTTAAAAGTTGTGTGACTATCATTTTTATGAAAATCCTATGATCATGTGGTCTGGCAGCATCTCTGGAAATCCAGAACAATCATTCTCATAATGCAAGCACAGGACAACCTACAGGATTGGATGTATTTGGTATAAACTCCTCTTTACTTCTGGTTTCAATAAATATCCAACTCAAGACTGATGCACTCATAAGACAAGCACAGGACAAAGTACCAGGTAGGATTTGGTATAAACTCTGTGATCCTGTTATTTCAGTAAATATCCAACTCAAAACTGATGCACTCATAATATAAGCACAGGACAAAGTACCTGGTAGGATGGATTTGGTACAAACTCCTCTACACTCTGGTTTCAGTAAATATCCAACTCAAGACTGATGCATTCATAATAAAAGCATCGGACAAAGTAAGACTGATGTTGAATAAATCTCTTTCAGTGTCTCCACACAAGTTTCATGAAACATCTGTCTCAAGACTGATGCACTCCAGAAGTCTATGAACATATTGAGGTCCTGGTTTGACCACTGATAAATTCTTCAAAATCTCCTTCTCACTGCAAAAAAATGAAAAACATGCTTTACATATATTTAAACCATAACATTTATAATCATGGCTGTTCCGATTATTTTTTTTCTTTCACAAATCATAAAATGTAGTCGGTTTTGTGTGTGTGTGTGTGTGGGGGGGGGGGGGAAGCTAATTTGATTATATAATACTTACCTGCTATTATTGCATTGCTACCTCTTTTCCTGGTGCTATTTCCCAGTCCACAGACCTGCAAAGTTGAGCCCTAACAAGACCTTTTCAGTAAGGCAGTCAATATTTTTCCATAAGTTAGACCAATTTTCAGTAAAGTGTAATGAAATGTTATGTACTGCTATCGATGACTTGGAAAACATGCAAGAACTGTGAATGATGAAAACCAGTGAATGCCCAGAGACACATGATAACTACAAGAAGTCCAAGCAAAAGAAAGATGACATTCCAAATGACAGAACTAACTACAACTAAGGAATAAGGCCAGGATCATGTTGTTTTTTGTTCTAGAAGTACAATTACTAATTGGAGGAGGGAAAATTCACCTTGGACTAAGGATTAGTGCCAGCAAAAGAGATAGCAATGAATTAATAGCATATATTGTATTACTGCTATTAAAGTCAAGAACTGAAGGCTAATGATTGTGAGGGTATTACGAAAAGGAAATGTACAAAATGAAACTAAAATAAACATAAAACTAATTTACTTATGTGTGTATTGAGAACCCCTTCATTTGACAAAGCCTGAATTTGTCTCCAGTTTCTCAAAGGCAGGCTAGCAACTCACAATCTACAAGCATATTCATGGGTGGATGAAGAAATATTTCATAAATAAAGAAAAGATCATGTCTCAATGGACCATTCTGAAAAGGCTGAGAATAATGGTAAAATGTGCACAAACATAACCATAGAGATGCTGTTAAGTATCCAAGCGATACTAAGTCACGTTTTGGGCAACATTCTAATGATATTTTTCTTTTCTATTTTTTAAAAAGGTCAGTTGTTCTTGAGGTAATTGTTATAACTCCTACTGATTTTTCTGTGGTTATGTCAATGAATGCTGTAACTACTCAAGAGTCCGTATTTAAGGACAGAATTCCATAGCGATGCAATTCCATTTTTATTTTCATTGATTCTGATTTGTAAAATACAGGTTCAGAGAACTGTGATCATGACATACTTAATATTAAAGTAAATACTGTATATACTCGCTTATAAGTTGACGTTTTTTACTTAGAATTCGATTCATGCAGAGTAGTGGTGGTCTTATAAGCGCGACATTAAAAAAAAATTATAAATCTTGGGGTAATGTTGGAAACTCTAGATGTTTGCAGTATATAAAAATGCTGTCAATTCATAGATTTTTATGTTTTCATGCCACTATTCCTATGCAGTAATGCATATATGGTATGCACTCTGTTTATCCGTTTCATGACGGTGTTCATTACACAATACATGTATGTACAGTTATTTGGATTTTAATAATTTAAAAATATTACCGGTAAATTAAATACTACCTACCGCAAAATGAAGTGTCTGTCAATGTTTACTGTGGGTGTTTACTAGTAAGTATATTGCTTCCATTTTCGTGCCAGTCCAAACAACCTGTATTTGTATTAATATTTGTGTTTTGCTGTATAAAGACTGTGCTTGATGCAATAAAAGTTTTGATTTAATTTGTGTTTTACTTTTCCACAAGTCAGATTTAATTCCCAAGTGATATTTCTTAAGTTATCTGCCAGTGCACGTGGGCCGATAAGTCTTTGGCTTGTAAAGCTAAACTTTATGAGCAATGAAGTTCTCAGAATGTCCATTTAGCTTGAAAACCATCAATATCGGAATCAAAAATACAAATTATCTAGTTATCAGCTGATCAGTTCATTTCGATGAGGTCAAGATCACTATCCCCACGGCCCAAAATATCAATTTCACCCAAAAAATTGTCTATATTTTCATCAAAATCAGCGTCCACATCACTGCCATCACTTGCTGCTTCAGTACTGTCTGCCAGTTTGATCTCCACACATTAAAATTTAGTTTTTAAATCAAATTTTCTACTAACCAGTTATCATCATCTCTGTTCATTTTGTCGAAGTCAAAATCACAATCTGCACTGCCGAAAATGTCAATTTTCACCACAAAATTGTCTATATTTTTATCAAAATTGGCATCCACATCACTGCCATCACTTGCTGCTTCAGTACTGTCCGCCATGTTGATCTCCGCACATTAAAACTCTTGATTGAAATCAAATTTTAAAAAACCCAGTTATTATCAACTCTGTTCATTTTAATGAAGTAAAGATAACGATATCCACTGCCTAAAATGTCAATTTTCCACACTAAATTGTCTAATTCAGCAAGCACATCACTGCCATCACTTACCTCTCTAGTACAGACCGTTATTTCGATCTCTGCAAGTTAAAACTCAATTTTTAAGTCAAATTTTTAACAGTTTGGGGGGGGGGATTTCAACTATTGCTTGTCACTGCTAGATACAGCATTTGTGTACATTTTACCTTTATTTCCTTCTTTTCAAAAGAGTACACGTAAAACAATGACGTATTACACAGTTAAATGCACACTTCCACAAAGTGGTGGACAGAATGCAGTGAACATACGACCGGAATCGTATCCCATCTGAAAAGGTTAAGTATGACTGGAATCGTATCCTGTCTGAAATGGGTTAAGATAAAACTTAGTTATTTTCATTAGTGGCACAGCAGCAGCGATCTTGTGTTGTGAAACTGGCACATGTTGGATACATTATGTCTGCATGTAACAGCAGAGACATTATCATACCAAAAATTGCATGGCTGATAATGTACAACTCACCAAGTGCAGTTGGGAAACACTTTTAATAACTAGATAATCAATGCAAGTGCTCACTTGCAAAAGGTAACTTAATCAAGTGCTTGATTATGGCCGTTGATATAGAAAGTCACACTTACATGGTCACCTCGAGCTTTGTCAATATTAAGGAATGTTACAGGTTTCTTTATGCTCAAAGCAAATCAACTGCACGATTTTCACATGCTCAATCATTTTTAAGGGGTAGGATTCACGCAGTTGTGTATCTTGGAGGAAACACTGGTGAATCAATATAAAACTTACTTATCTTCGTTATGAAAATGGCAATAGTCGTACATATTAGAGCAGCATGTAACTGTAGAGACAGTACCACCAAATACCGAAAACTACATGTCTGCCATCGTACAATCTTGCAAAGTGCAGATGGTAAAATGCTTTTGATAAATATATAGTCAAGGAAAGCTTCTCATAACTCAACTGCAAAATGTCATTTCAAAAGTTCTTGACTTTAGTGGCTGATCTAGAAATCAAGCACTTCTTAAAAGATCAGACTGAGTTATTTAATATTGAAAGAGGTTACAGGTTCATTTGACTCATGGCAAATCGTCTGTGTGCAATTTTTAACGCTCACTTATTCTTAGGGTGTGTGTGTGTGTGTGCTTCATTATATTTAGCGCAAATTTGCGTGTCCTGGAGAAAACAGTTGCCAGGTAAAATACACTGTGGTTTTATACATGTTAGGGAATTTCTGCATGTTCTCACTTGGGCAACAAAATAAAAATCTTCTGCCAAAATGTTAAAATATGCCTCATGCCAAATATACCCTAATGAACAGTATATCATCAACTTTGTTTCAACCTGTATTCTCAGCAGGGCTCAATTAAATTTTAATGACTGTTAATGGCTTACTAACCTGACATTGCCAAGGATAGTTTGTACATCTGCTTCTACTGGATTAGACAGAGGTCTTTTGCCATCAAAGCGGAAGGTTACCAGAATGTCGCAAGGAGTCTTTATGCTGTAGATATTAAATGTCACACTCCTATAATGAAAAAATACATTTATTGTATGTCACATAAAATCAACAGTTATAATTTGTTGGTGATTTTAACAAATGGATTATGAGGCAATGTTGCCCAGTGGTTTTGGATCATACGGTGGTGGGTTAAGTCCAGCACTGGCCTTACTTTTGTGCTTCTAAACTAGGCATTCTACCTTGCTTGCTCAAACTGTAAATGTGTAGGAGTATCCATAGGGAAGAATTCAACAAAACTAGAACTATTATTGATGGATGCTAATGGAATGTTGAAAATTGAATTCATTCAAGGTGTCATCAGTATCAAGCTGCACACCAAATCTGATTTAAATCCAACAATGTTTGCTAAAGTAGTGCTGCAAAAGCAGTGAAAAGGATGTGTCTTCAGGGGCCATAACTATTCTGAAAAATAATTTGGAATGCTGGAAATTAAACTCATTCAAGATCTCATCAATATAAAGCTGCATCGTAAACTTAGTCATAAAGTAATGCTGTGAAAACCAAGTCAGGGGGTCAGACAATAACAGGGCCATAACTTCTGTACACGATGTCATGGAATGCAAGAAATCCAACTAATTCATGGGTTTACCAAAGTAAAGGTGCATTCTAAATTTGGTTGAAATCCAAAAATAGTAAAGCTATGCTGTAGAAACCAAAGTTAGGAGGATGGAAAATCAAGGACCATTAAACTCCTCTAAATGATGTTGTGTTACACTGGAAATCCACCTCATTCAAGGTCTCATGACTATCATCTGCATGACAAATTTAGTTTAAAATGTTTTTTTATTTTTTTTGGGGGGGGGGGTAAACTAATTTTAATTATGTAATACTTACCTGTTGCTATTGCATAGCTAATCTATTTCGGTGACGGGAAATATCTGACCGTATGATGAGAATTCATCCTCCCATAGGGTTGATTAGAAAGTTCTAGTGAATAGGACTCTCTGTGTAAACCCCAGTCTTTGCACGTGACTCCCACAATTCATTCTTCATTCTTTTTTAGGACGTAGCCTTACTAGTGGGACATCAGTGCGGGGAGGGAGGGAATCTGGCAATAGCAACAGGTAAGTATTACATCATTAAAATTAGTTTTACTACCCAAAAAACTACATTTTAATATCAGTAATAGCTTACTCTGTTGCCAGTTTGGTGGGAGGCTGATGATCTCACAACTGGTTAAGGAAAATAACAAGGAATACTCACCCACACTGCAGAGGCATTGACTACTGCTGGATGGTATCCAAATGGGCCACTTTTTGAGCTATGACTAGTGGACCCAAAGAAAAATATGCCTTTGCTTTGGTGAGCCAACGAGTGAAGGTAAAAGGAGGAGAAGGTAGTGAGAGATTGCCAAAACGCAGCTTTCATCACATCCTCCTGAGACGAATGAGGTAATAAGGCTCATGAGGTAGCAATGGCTTGAACCTCATGAACTTTAATTTTCATGAAAGAAAGATCCCTCTTGATAAGGTACTGGTAAGCTCTAGCTGGATATAAAAGTATATCCTGATCATCCCCAGCACAGGTACGACTGAGACTGGGGATCTGGTTGGCAAAGGAGAGCAAAAGTCTCATAATTCCCATTGAATCTCAAACAGCCTTGCTCTATGGATAGAGCATGAAGCTCGCTCCTTTGTCTCGTGGATGCTAAGGAGAGCAAGAAAACAGTCTTGAGGGTAAGGTTCTCGAAAGAAGCCTCACTTAAAGGTTCATAGGGGGATTTATTGAGGGACCACAAGACACATAAGAGATTCCACCTAGGCATCAGAAAGCGAGACACAGGTATTTGCAGTTAGAAATACCTGATCAGGTCTACTAAGTGAGAGTCTGCACCAACAGCCGGACCCTTCAAAAATTTGAGAGTGTTAGAAACGGCTGCCCTATAGCCCTTGATTGTAGAAACTGAGCATTGCCTCTCTTCAAACATGAAGAGAAGAAAATCAGCCACTGCACTCAAAGAGGGACAGCTAGGTTTGATACGATTCCTACTGCACCAATCACAAAAGATTCTCCCTTGGCATCATAGAGCTTTGATGTAGATTGCCTCTTGGATTGAATGATGCACTAGGCGACTTGTTCGAAAACTTCTCCAGGCGGAGAGATTGTTTGAGATGAGCCAAGCGTGAAGGTGGAGAATCTGTGGGTTGTTGTGCAGAAGAGAACCCCTGTGCTGCGACAGAATAACCCTCCTCTGTAGTAACATCCTGGGCTGGCCTGCCAGCAGGTCGATAAGATCGTTGAACCACGATCATTGGGGTCACAGAGGGTCTATGAAGACCAGCTGAGCAGTGGAGTTCCTTACTTTGTGAAGTACTTCTGGAATCATCAAGAAGGGTGGGAAGGCATAGGCGAACAGACAATCCCAAATCAGGCTGAAAGCATCCACTGCCCAGGCTCTCTGATCGGGGACTGGGGAGACGTAAAAGGGGAGCTTATTGTTTAGCCTCGTGGCGAACAAGTCCACCATGGGTGTCCCCCAAAGTCTGAACAGGGAATCTGCTACAGATTGGTGCAGAGACCATTCCATGATGACTATCCTTCTTTTCCTGGACATACTGTCCGCCAAAATATTCTTTTTGCCAGGAATGTGGCGAAGTCGAAAGGTAATCCCTTCCGAGGTTGCCCAACAAAGGAGGTTCCAAACCTCCATGCAGAGAGAAGGGGCATGTGTGCCTATTTGTCTTCTGAGGTAAGCCACCACCGACATGTTGTCGGAGAAGACCATCACACAGCGACCCCTTATGTTGTCGACACATCCCTTAAGAGCTAAGAACCCTGCACTAATTTCCAAATTGTTTATGTGGAGGGTAGATTCTTCCCGGGACCACGAACCCTGAAGAATCAGACTCTCGGGCACCAGATGAGCGCCACACCCTGAATCTGACGCATCGGCAAACAGATAGGAGTGGGGATCAGGGGCGTGTATAGGGACTCCGGCAAGAAACCGGTCCCGATTGATCAACCAAGACAGATGATGGTGGAAGACCTGACCTAGAGAAATTTGACCATTCAAAGGGTCCCTGTTTGGTTTCCAGGAAGGAGATCTTGAAACCGAAGATGGTATTCTCCTTGTATGATAGAGAGGACACAGCCATCGACTGTGATGTAGGACCAAGCCTCTGAAAAAAGGCTTAATCTGGCACCTACGGGAACCCATGGGAGAGTAACGCTCTGCAGCAGGGGGATCAAGTCCCTAATCCAACCCCCCTTTTCCTTAGGAAAGGGGGAAGGGCCCGTAAACCTCTTCCCTTGGCCTCTGCGGCGTATCCTTCTAGGTGCCGACCGACGAAGGGGAGGCCTGAACTGGGGTTGTTGCTTAGACTGGGGCTGCGTGGCTTTAACAAATTTGGGTGAAGGGCCCTGAGG
Source organism: Margaritifera margaritifera (assembly GCA_029931535.1). Lineage (NCBI taxonomy): Eukaryota > Metazoa > Mollusca > Bivalvia > Unionida > Margaritiferidae > Margaritifera > Margaritifera margaritifera. Next base: position 4,724,670 of record JAQPZY010001672.1, on the reverse strand, counting down.
CCATTCAGGATGACTTCGCTTCCTGGCTGGTTTCGACGGGCCAGGCACGGATGCGAGAGAGCAATATTGCTGGTCTCTCAAGTCTTGAGACATCAGAGGGAATGAGCCTTCCAAAAAGAGTCTCTGCCTCTAGGGGAGCAGCCCTCAATAGGTTCTTCTGTGCTTCAGTTTTTTTTTAAATACCTTGGATGTGTCCAAAGCAACATCCCTGTGGAGGTGGAGAAGCTCTGCCGATAAGGCCATGGACAATGATAATGTGTCTTGATGTTTTTGCCACTGCTTCCAACAAACAATGAAGAGCAAGTGGTAACAGAGCCTCCTCCCTAAGCAGGTTGTAGGAGGCTGCCGAAAAGAGACCAACATGCAAAGCTACAGTTACTAGGGATCTAGCTTTTTGCTCTAAGGCGTCCAGTGAAGGAAGGCGAGCCCAAGTCCCTGTGGAAATACCCACTTGCATCACTGCGGCATGTAAAGTGTGAGGTTTAAGGAGCCACTAAGGGGTGTGAACCCAGCAACTAGCAGAAGAGACCAAAGGTTTCAATGCAGAAGTGGGGACGGACCATCCTCTACGTTGTCTAGGAAACCTTGTGACAGTTCCTTTTACCGTACCCTAGTGAGGAAGCAACAAGAGATCTGGATGAGAGGCAGGTCCAGAGTTTCTCCAAGCTGAAGAGAAAATTAGTGTCCTCTGAGCCTGAGGGCTTGGAACACAAATCATTGGGCAATAGACGGTAAACCTTATTTACCGCTTTGTCAAACGATCAGACCTCTTCTTCCTCTGCCGCCTTAACTGATGGTTTGGGAGATCCTAAGGAATGGGGTGCCACCTCCTGTCGTATCCTAATCTAACTCGTGAGAATCCACAAGCACAGAAAGAACATCCTCATCCTGCCTCGAACCTGGGAAGCAGGACTGTGTAACCCAGTGTTTCTCTGTTTTTAGGCTGGAGAGACTTGAGAGTAAGAGGGACCTCGACCCGTGACTCCTCAGGCGGAACCAAGGGACTGTCCTTAGAGGCAGGTACGGCAGAAGTATGAGAGTGACTCTCAACCCTCCTGGTGTGGTTGGGGGAGAGTCTGTCCCCTTCCCTCCTTCTATGGACTGCGGCATCGATCTCACTACCATGGGGCCAAGGCCCTGAACACCATGGCTGTATGCAGGGGACTGTCCAATCGCTGCCATGCGGTGGAAGGCCGCACATCCTGTAAGGGTTTAAAGGAATCATAGGGAAGGGCGGATGCCAATCTGATCACCTTCCCTAGTCCTACGTCGGTATGACAAAACAAAATCCCAAGAGGGATTGAACGGTAGTCTGGAGGGAGGGGGGTCTCGACCCAAAACCTATCACCATACCGATGGGCCTCGAAATGACCGGTAATGACTGGTACTCGTAGCCCTATGACAGTTGACCGGTGACTTGGCACCCAGTGACTCTAATCTGTACGAAGATCCTCCCAGATCTGACAGACTTAGATCAATGCTCAGCCCTTTCAGTGTGGCATGAACCTGTCGCCAACGGGCAACGGGGCTGAAATGGTGCTGCTCTCCCCTTTGGGGGGGGGGGGGGGGCACGACTCACTCTCTGCCGACACTGTGCTCTCTGTTCTAGTAGAATGGAGAGGGTACTGCTCCTCCCATCCAGGAGAGGCGCGACTCGCTCTCTGTCCTTCATGCAACTTGCTCTCTGTCCTAGTAGAATGGAGAGGGTGCTGCTCCTCCCTTCTGGGAGGGGTGCAACTGTCCTAGTAGAATGGAGAGGGTGCTGCTCCTCCCCTCCAGGAGGGATGCGACTCGCTCTGTCCTAGTAGAATGGAGAGGGTGCTGCTCCTCCCCTTAGGGAGGGATGCGACTCGCTCTCTGTCCCAGTAGAATGGAGAGGGTGCTGCTCCTCCCTTCCAGGAGGGGTGCAACACGCTCTCTGCCTTACTGGATCGGGGAGGGTGCTGCCCTTCCTCACGGGAGGACGTGACTCACTCCCCACCTGCCTTGACATAGCTGTAAAAAAAGATACACTGAAAACAAGATAATGGTGATATATATTTATATCTATAACTGCTTTGGAAACGACCTTAGCAGGAACTCACCTGTAGGTGGCTAAATCAGTCGTTTTTTTTGTGTTTTTTTTTTATATATGTGTGTGTATATACACAACTATGTATATAGGTAGTAAGATAAAACAAAGTGATGTAAACCAGATTTATCGAGTACTGGATATGAATAATAAGCAAAAAACCAGCTTGGTCAAATGCTTGAATTAATATTATAGCAAAAGGAATAAGTTCCTATACTAATTAAGTAAATATTGAACCAGAGTTCAATATAGAACACACGTAAGAAGAAAAGACTGGTGTGCAACCTGCTTTCCTGAGCTTTAAAAATAGCCAACCAATCAGAATTAAGGGAAATTAATTTTTGATGCTTTCGTGAGTTTTTTAAAAAACAAACAAAAGAAAATCAACTGGTTAGCGACAGGGATAGGGAAAAAGAATAATGTACCTACCCTAGCTTAAGAAAACAATAGAGAATTCTCAAAAGGCAATAATTAATTCACCGCAAACAATACGTGAATGGGGAAATAACTGACTAACCAAGATTAAGAACAGGCGTTTCTTGGTATCAAATTGCCAAACTCACAAGAGAGTTGAATATTTCCAGACAAGGAAAATACTGGTCAAGGGTAAATACCACCTGTAGTTTACGAAAAACATAATGAAAAAGCGAAATTCGCTACGTGTACTCGTCTCAAGTGATAATTTCACATCTTCATCAAAATGACGACCGGAAAAGAATGAAGAATGAATTGTGGGAGTCACTTGCAAAGACTGTGGGGTTTACACAGAGAGTCCTATTCACTAGAACTTTCTAATCAACCCTATGGGAGGATGAATTCTCATCATAAGGTCAGGTATTTCCCGTCACGGAAATAGATTAGCTATGCACTCTTGTTCAAGGAATCCTGTGGAAGCCAAAGTCAGAAGGAGGTGCAATCAGGGGACATAACTCTTGTGAAAAATGTTGTGGAATGCTGGAGATTGAACATGTTTAAGATCTCATCAACATAAATCTGCATACCAATTTGGTTGAAATCAAACAGTCCTTGCTAAAATTATGCTGTGGAAACCAAAGCAGGAGGAATGGCAATCATGGGGCATTAACTCCTGTAAATGATGTTGTGGAATGCTGGAAATCAAAATCATTCAAGGTCTCATCAATATAGAGCTGCATGCAAAATTTGGTTACAATCCAACAATCCTTAGTAAAGTTAAGCTGGGAAACTAAAGTAAGGCAGACAGGCAATACAGGGGCCATAATGCCTCTACATGATGACACAGAAGACTGGAAATCAAAATCTTTCAAGGTCTCATCAACAAAAAGCTGCAAATCATACTCAGTTAAAATTGTTGATGAACGGGCAGCTAGTCTATATGGTTTAGCTGAGTTCATTCAGCAGGGCCTAATTAGCTCTGGCCTTATGAATCACTAGCGAACTTAGGAAGAGTTTAACCTGAAACCTTGCAAGGAAAGTAAATTTCAAAAAAAAAAACAACCGATGGTGGTATGGCCAGAGTGCAAAGCCTTCTTCTGATTAAATGGTGTAGCACTTTTTCTGAAGCATCTGACATGTCGAATTATATCACTCTGCAGTAATAGTGAAGAAGAAACTGAGGTATACTCGAAGGTTATTGGGGAAATCCAGCTTTCAAACTTGCTAACACATATTAACTGTCATTAAATTCTAAGCTATTGTACCAATTTTCAAAGTAGTGGCTGTTCAAATGATCAAGATATAGGCCAGGTATGTGCAACCTCCTCCAGGGCACAAGCCAGATAAGCGATTTTGTAGTGGATAAATCCAGATCCGGCCCGAGGGCAGTAGGTTGCACATGCTTGATATAGGCCATAAATATAATTATGACATAGCCATGTCATGTTGAGTTTATACAGGTACTGTATTTGCTGGCCTATAAGTCAATGAGGAGTATAAGTCAAATTCACTAATTTTGTAAAATTTCTATCCTTCATCCATATACAAGTTGATGCAGAGTATAAGACGAGGCCAGATCTACACCTTGGCTTTGTCTTTTTCACTAGTAACTTCCGATTTCATGAATATTAATGGTATCGCTGTATGCTATTCCAGATTACTGGTACTTGGGAAATTGTGTCACCTACGCTAACATGCTTTTTCCAGAGTTTCATTTTGGAGAGAGAGAGGTTTCAGGATGATTGTAATGTGTATTGTTCAGTTATCTGATGATTGTGATCTTATTCATGTACAAGGGAACTACTATATTGCATTATCAACTGACACCTCTGAATAAACAGTTCATTCTTGTTTTAATTATGATATCCATTGTCACAAAAACCACATGGCTGTGCAGTGTTATTTACATGCTAATTAAATATGCCTAGAGCTTAAGCCAGGTTATTCCAGTTGATACCGGTTTTAGGGCAAGATTCGACAGGCAATATCAAATTAGCGAGGCTACCAATAGGGAAATGAGGCTATCATAGGGAAGTCAGAAATGTAAAGAAAATTAATGACAGAGACAGAAAAACAGAAAAGTCACATAAAAAGAATAAATAAAACACTTTTTTATAATTCTTTAATATATCTATGTGAGATAAATTGGATGATTTGTTTGGGATATTTATACAAATTATTAGGACTGAAAGGTTTGATCAGAACATGCCTAACTCATTAAAATGTACCAGTACTACCACAATGAAAACAATGCCCTTGGCTGACTTCATTTTTTATGTCCAGAGAAGAGAGAGGGCATCATTTCTTGTGGTTCTTAATCCACTTGCGACTGCAAAACTGGTATTGTAATCGATGTGGATTAATGATAGTGAACAAAGGGGTACCGGCATCACCTATTACCGATAGGCAAAGACAATATCAGGGTTTAAACAACTGCGGTAACTGGCTTTGATTCATGTCGAAAACCAAAAACCAATTTATTAATTACCAGTATAATCAAAGAGAGACACTGACACAACCGCTGGTTAAAAATGAATATGGGTAATGTGTTGACATTATATTTTGCTTTCAGCTGAAATGCAAAACTAAAAACGGATCATTGATGATCTACACGTAGTCCATCTCTATTTATGAATTTTAAGCTATATTAATGGCATTCTTTAGTGAATATATGACAGTATTGTGAATATATGATAATTATGTGTTTAATCTATGGTATTTTATAAATATTCATCCGACATTCGAGTTGTTAATATGAATTACATCCATTTGTAGGATCAATTATATCAATGAAAACGATATTCTGGTAATCGCTCAAGTGTGTCAAATAAAATACTGGTAAATCAAATATCAATGGACCTATGGCTAAAATGTAATCAGGAAGAATGATGTATGGTACAAAAAAAAGTTGAATAAAGCAAAATCTTTTCATATTTTTTTTAGGAACAAACGATATGCTTTCAATAAGTACAGTACTCTATAGAGTATAGATCATAAGTGTGCTATGCGGCCCATGAATTGTGAACTCTTTATTTGTTTTCTTATATTTCATGTTGGAGAAATCCGAAAATACAAGCACATACAAATGCATACAAAATAATAATAAAACTTATAAAATAAAAGCCGTCATATAAGTTTATAACAATTTACTGACATGGTAATTGAACAAGAATTGGTACAGCTATGTGACCTGCTTTCGATTTTGCTGATTTTTTATTTTGCCGATTACAGAGCAATTTCAATGATATAATCCATATATAAGTCAATTCAGAGTATAAGATGAAGCCCAGACTTTCAGGTCAAAAAATACTGACTTATAGGCTGGCAAATACAGTAATTTGAGATGAACTGAATTAACTCCCTCTCTCTTCTGTTGACATCACACGAGCATATCCTGCAGTTGATAATGGTTGGGATACCAATGTTTTTGTTTGAACCAATATTCCTCAAGTTGATTCTGTATTGCTGTATTTACAAAAGTTTTGCACACTGTACTTATTAAGATGGATATTAATTCAAACAAATATATATGCATACGAATTATACAGTTTTATAAGTAATAAATTAATTCTTCATACATAATTTAAACAAAATCCCCAAAAGATCCACTTTTCTCAATTAAAATCCTGTTAATGTCAGTGACTGATTAAAAAAAATAATTTCAGAAATGGGTAAGTTCATTTATGTATGGAAAATATACAAATGCTAATATCGCAATGTTTCTTTTATTTATTTTATTTATCAGCGTGAGTAGGCCTATGATTTAAGATATTTAATCGCACTTTTTAAACCTGGCCAACAGATCAATCAAGGATAGAATGTATCATTTGACATAGATAAACTGTCTTGTTATATGTCATTTTTAGACTTTATTTTTTATTGACCATGAATTAGATGAAATTTGTAGTTAACAGTTGCTCATTCTTTAAATTATATTTGTTATTTTATAGAACCATGTATCTGACAATTTTGCAACTAAATATGTTGCAAGTTAACTTACTCACACTTGCATTGCTAGTATACACATGCTCTTTCTCTCTCTCGCCTACACATGAACATCAACTCAAGCTCAATAGATGTAACAGTGCTAACACAGTAATTACTGGAAGTGTTAATTACAACTTCACAAATGCAGCGCCCTCTGCAAGACAATGGCAAACCTCCAGTGTCGGAAAAATTGAGAAATTAAAGGCTGATGTCTCCCAAACTGGTGGACCAATCTTCACAATTTTTACAAATATAATAAATAAAGTGAACTCTTTTGATTGGGTACATATTATACCTTAGCCCAGATTTTCCCATTAATGCAGATTACTGGAGTGTGAAATATTGGTCACAGTGGCTTAGTTTTGATTGAAGAGTGTAGTAGTTCTCATGAGACATCTATATACCAAGTTACAAAATGCTGCAAGCAAAAGTGTCTGAGTGAGTTATTGCAGGTCACTGAAGTGTGAAATATAGGCCAGTCACCTAATTCTGACTTAAGGGCATAGTACTCGTCATGATGCAGCTACATACCAAGTTATATGACTGACGGCAATTGTGTCTGAGAAACTAATCTAAATGCAAATGTTAAAACAGGTCACTGGTTGGAAATATAAGTCACTGTAACCTACTTTAAACTGAAGGGTATAGTACTCCTCATGATACATTTTTATCCCAAGTTACATGACTCTGCAAACAACAGTGTAAGAGAAACTGAGCTAAATGCAAATCCAAACCAGAAATGCCAACCCATGAGCATGCTTATCAGGAATATTAGCATCAAATTTTCATAATCTAGACAGCCCATCCATAATGGATAACATGTTCATTAAAAATAAGAAACTTTTATAATTACATCTTCCTATGAGCCTACACATGCCTGTACACAGTCGGTAGCAATTAAGATCCAGTGAGAATAAATGAGGCATCCATGCCCCCAATTCCAGAACTTTCAATTTCTTCAACATTTTCGGACAAAAGAAAAGCCATAAACATTAGTTTTTGTCATGAATAATCAGAATATTTCTTCTCCCTTCATCTCTGCTTTCACTTATTTACAGTCTAATCAACTGGATTTCTCTATCATACATTCTGTTTTATACATTGAGAAACTATATTCTACATACCAGTGTATCATACTGGTACTGATGTCCTTTTTTACCAACCTGTATCCACAATGAAAACTCCTGTTCAAAATTTTATTCCATAAAATTTGTATTATGGAATGCGGAATTTTCACTAACATGTAATAATTCCTCAAAATCTGTAATAGTTGGCATCTGTGCTAAGTGTGAGAAACTGAGCTTAAAGGTGAAGTCCAGTGTATATATAATCAATATTATACGAGTACCTTGCAAAGTAAAATTTTTTTTTTGTAAATTAAATTGAAGTATTTTCATTAGAAGTAGGAATAAAGCAATTATATTCTTAGCATATCACCCTCTGGTGTACACAAAAAACTTTCAACATAGCTGACAAGCCTATAATCTCCCCTAATTTAAGAACCTGAGACAATAAAACAAGTGATTTTTGATTTATTCTGGAACATCTGGTGTTTTATTTAATTTGCCACATCTGGTGTTTATTTCATTCTTGTGTCTTTTTTGTACACATTGCAATTTAAAATAATGAAAAAACTTAATGAGTGTGGATATGATTTAAATAGAATTAATTTATTGATTTAATTTATTGATTGTAAACTGGCAAGAATAAGCTACATAGATGTAATTCAGACAAGCTGATAGTTACTACTTTCTCCATCTATATATATAAACAAAGCAAATTTCTCCTTTAGAAAAACCCTCGGTTTGTTGGTTTGTTGTACGAACATGTTTTTATGTTAACATAAGGAACAAGTTAAATTGGTAATTTCCAAACAGTGTGTTTACATATATATATATATGTGTGTGTGTATATATGTGTATGTATATATATATATATATATATATATATATATATATATATATATATATATACTTGACAATCTGATAATCTGGGCAGTCACTCATTTTGCCCTTACCATTTACTCCTGCTGGTTTTGGGTTTATATATATATATAAAAACCCAAAACCAGCAGGAGTAAATGGTAAGGGCAAAATGCCCAGATTATCAGATTGTAAAGTATGTCAAATTGTAGTCTTCTATTTACAACTGATGTCCTATTCCTGGTTTTCTTAACCCATAAGTTGGATAAATGTTTGGCTTTATAGACAAGGTTATATTGTGCTTTATTCAAATCTTTTAAAACTGAGTATAAAGCCACTTTTATGTTTGTTTTAAGCAAAAAGAATATTGGTGACCTAATTTCTTTCAACTTAGTAGGAAACTTAAAAGGCAGTAGATTGCATTTTTCTGTGGAATGTAAAACTGAAATTGAAACTGAATATTTTGTTTTACATTTAGGAAGGAATAGATTACGTTTTAATTTTGCACTGAACACATGAAAGTATGAACAAATCTTTCAGGAGGCCTTTAGAATTCTTAGTCAAAAGGCAAAGATAGAAATTTTCCAGGCAGGGTAAGAATAAAGCTCTTGAATGCTAATCCCATAGTGTAAAGAAGCGGATGAAGACTTGTTATCCTAGATATTTAGAGAATATCTACATGTGTGATTCTACGGGTGGTAGGACAAAAATACCATTTTAAAGGCCATCTACTGCACATATCGTTTTATTGTTGAAATCTACTGCTTTTAATAACTAAAAGATTTTTAAATTAAAAGAAAAAAAATGGTATTATTATGCATTAGATCCACTCATTACCTATCAGAACCAGTCTATTAGGGACCAGAAATGTTCCACCAGTGTAACTGGTGCAATGATGTGTGCAGAGTAACCGGATTAAGAATTGCTACTCAATGGCTGACATGTGTACACTATAAGGTGTAAATTGATTAGCTTATTGTTGTAATTTGGAGAGTTTAAGGCCAAAGGTGGGATATTTATTGAGGTGTTATAAGTAATAAAGGGATCAAAGGTGGTCAATGATGGCTTGAGTTTTTCATTAAAAATCGGCCGACCTTTGGTGGTGGCGAGATAAAAAGGAGACTGACCAAAAAATGATTTCAGCAGAAACACTTGCGTGAGCATTTTGATTTTTTGTCTTGTTTAATTGTTATTGTGTTTTTCAAGATGTTTTAAGAGGAATATTTAAGGGAAATTCTCAATGTATTTTTGGTCAATTTGTGTCAAAATGCCAAAATGTGCACTTTCTCCAAATGCAAAAAAACAAAACAAACAAAACATCAGCTAAAATATATTACCAATTCAACAATGCTTGGAAATCAGAATTTAAGACGGTGCAGATGAAGTAGCAAAGGTCTTGAGTTTGCATTGTGTGTTTCAGGCAAAGTGGATTTTAAGATAGTATATGGGGGAAGAAATGCACAATTGCATATAGGAAATCTAGACCAGAAAATAATTGAGAACCTGTTTAGTGTGAAACTTGATAATCTGATCACAATGAATGTCGTTAGTGGTCACCAGGCAGTAAACTCATGAAGGAAACTAAAAATGCTTGTGGATTTTATTTAATTGACTCATAATAATTAATTGTTATTGTAACATTGCCATAAAAAATTGATTCATGTTCAAAACTTGATGTTTTATTATAATATCAAAAGAATACATAATATGGCAAAAGAAAGGGAAAAAAACACTGGGTTTGCTTTCAATCCCCTTAAAATGTGTAAAGTTTATGTTGATAAAAAATCCTACTGAGTGAATCTACTGATCAAAATTTTTAAATGTACTGATTTGATGTCCTGGTTTCATCACAATTATGTATTTAGTTTCAAACTCTTCTTTCAGATTGATTGATTGATTGAGAGAGAGAGAGAGACTTACTTGTCTGACTGTATAATCACCGGATTTGTAAGTGAGGACAGATGCACGTCCCTGACCAGAAGCCTGATTTCTGATAAGATGCTAGAAACTTCATGTAACAACTGAAATAGACAATGTCAGCCCTATGTTGTACTTTGAAAGCTGCAACTTGCTTACCTATTTTTCACTCCAGTTATCATCACATGGACAACTTGGCTGCCTTTACTGATTTTTGTCTTTTACAAACAATAACATGTAAGTTAATTTCTATTAAAACATAAAGCCCCTTGTTTTCAGTTTCACTGCAACATCTGGATTACAAGGCTTTGAAATAAACAATGTACGAGAATATTGTCTTAAGTTATTTGAAAGAAGAGAAGGCAGTGCTAACATTAAGATTTATCTTCACATTATAGTATTTACATCATGTATTTTGGCCATATGACTTCAAATAACCTCAGAAACTATACATTGTAATTAACTCTAACTGCTTGTAACACTGAGTGTACCTGTGCTACATATCAATATATATCACAATACACAACCTATGATATGATACATATTGATACACATATCACTATGAAGGAATAATTATCATATTACATTTTTGCTCATTATGTAAAAGTAAGTTTATGAATGGCATTTTCAAGTCAAAATTTTAAATGTCAAATATACAATGTATCATCACTGATTCCTATTGTTAACCTATTTTATATATTGAAAAATGAATAAGATTTGATCTGTTCAAGTTCTGAGAGGGAATGAGATCTGACTTCTGTCAGTTGACTAGAAATCCCAACTGGCAGAAAAGGGAGAGAAGGCTGTCCATGTCCTACAACTAAATTAAACTTGACATATTTTTGAATGATGTCTAGGTACACTGCAATTGCTGTTGATGAGGCTGACCTGAACAGGGTGACAACACAGTGAATGGTCTTCATAAATGCCCATTGGCTAAGGTTCAAACCAAATGAGAGTGCACAAAATTGATATATTGTTCCTTAAAATGCAAATCGAAGGAACTTGCATGAAGCCAGATGGATAGGGTATTGAAGTATGAGTTTGTCAGATCGAGACTGATCACAAACTCGTCCCTTTTGATGGAAAGCCTTACCAACCATGCCGTCTCCATTCTTAACTTTGGCATGGATATGTATTTCTTGAGCTCACTAACATCTATAAACCTGTTGGAGCTTTATATTGGCTTTTGGCAGAAAGAAAAGTCTGGAATAAAATCGCAGAGAATTTGTTCTGTGAACTCTCTCCCCTGCCAGCTTGGAGAATAAACAGCTGATCTCCTGTTGAATTTCCGCCTTCTCAGAAGTAGACAGAAGGTTCACCCTCATCATCAGCATATACAGAGGCCTTGACCTTATAGACCTGACTTGCGGACAGCGGTAGTGGGCATCCAGGCAGTAACAAAATATGATAAATTTCATCAACTATCGCTTTTAAATGAAACTTTGTCCACTCAACTGCCGAACTGGAGTGAACCAACTTAACAAGGTTTTCATCACACTAACTGGAGGATGGAAGTGGGTGGGTATCCTCATCAGGCAAGGTTTTCAAGTTCATGTATATCATTCCCAGCAAAATGGAAGACTTATTCACATGATACAACATTAACATTGGGCCCGCCGGCTGGACTGGTGACTGGGCAACCAACATGACTTTTGTTGCCAGGATAGACAGCTGCAAGGTGAAATTGTCAGACTGGTTATATACAAGTCCCATATAGAATGCAACAGTTTGGTGGTATGAAGTACAAATCATTGATGCAACCGACCTCAGGTCAATAGTGGTTATGAACGGCAAGCTGAACTGGCTGGTCAGCAACTGGAACAGCAGCAGATGACAAAGTCAGCTAATAATACAAGCCTGTGAGGTTGGTATTAAACCTCATGCCAGGCACTAAGGCCATGATTTTTAATTCAATGAAGACATTATGGCTCTAGACCTAACTAAAATTTTAACAAAACATTCTGGATCATGGCATTGCAAACAATATTTTGTCAGTACTGTAAATGCCAGCTCCATTACACATAGTCAGCAATATACATTTAAAAAGAACTCAGGCTCATTAGTTTAAATAATTATGTAATTGATTCATTTTCCCTAATTTTACCACAATTCTGATTTACTGAACACAAAATGGTACAAATTCTGATTTACTGAACACAAAATGCTTTTTTTTTTTCTTTTGTTGGTTTTAAAGGCACTTTAAACACATTATTGGCTATATCATGCCAAGGAAATGGAAGCTAAGTGCCTTTCCCAAGGACACATCGAGGCAGCTGATGAACCCATGACCTTGGATTACGAGTCTGACTCTCCACCAACCAAGCTATTGTGACTTCCCGATCACAAAATGCAAGCAAATGTTATATGTATGTTACTGCTAAAAAAAATGAAATCTTTCCTATCAAATAGACTGACATAAAGTACTTCAAAAAAATGTAACAAATTACAAATTCATAAGAGACAAATATATGTGTCATGGCTGGGATTTAACCAAGAGAACTTTAGTCAGAATCAAAATTTAAATCTATAATTCAGCAATCTGATTAGATGAAATTGAGCACTGGCTTCAGCTGGCCCAATCAAATGTCCTGACTCTAGGCTCAAACTTTTAGACATGTTGGTCAAAAAGGGACAAATAATATTTAACATTCTGAGTTTATATGTATTACAAACCTGTGACAAGGTTGCCTGCCTGAATGTGGCTACCAGTACCTTTGTGTCTATTGCTGACAGTGCCAGGCTGTGCGCTAGTCTATCCCACTGATTAGCATTTTCTGTAATAGACACAAATAATTACATTTACCATAAATTTTGAAACCCAACATTGGATAATAGAGCACATAATGTTCTGATTCTGTTAGAAGTAAAAGATCTGTAAAGGTTAAAAATGGAGAAAATCTTCAAAAAGTACATTTTTCATGCTTTTTGTAGAACAATATGTGAATATAAAATATCTGCTTTTCCAGTACACTTTACTCTGATCCAATTTCTTAAGTAAAGCACTAAAAAAGTGAACCCATACATGATGGGGTGCCAACAAACTTTATGGCAGCGGAAAGAGAGAATACTGAAAAAAATAAGTTGTTCCTTTTCATAGGGTACAGAAGTTAAAGCTGAAACCACATTTCTTTATTTTGAACTTTTACTTTACTGATTAATATACCATCTATACTCACTTATAAGTAGAGCCCAACTGCAAACTGCACATACCCAGATCTGCCATCGCATAATGCACTAGCAGATCTGGGTCTCTTCAGTTTGTTAGGAGTAATCTGTAGAACAACATAGACCCTGATCTGCCAGCACATTATGAAACAGATCAAGGTCTATGTTGTTTGCAATTGGATTCGACTTAAAAGCGAGTATATACGGTAGGAGAAATAAAAGCAGCAAATATCAATCAGAACAACAAAAAAAAGATTATGTTAGGACATAATGGGCGACATTTAAAAGATGTTTCCCCTATTTACCATCTCAAATGATTGCATTTTATTTTCAAAATGTTATTATTGATAATTTGACAAAAAATGAGCATTTAATGTACTCATTTTCACTTTATGACTTGTATGATACAAAGATCAGAAAATACTTTTTTTTTTAAACTGAGTTAATGCATTAGAAAGCACAGTATTTTCATTTTTGTGATAATTTTTGTGCTATCAGTGATGATATTGACTGTACATTTAGTATCAGTCATTTTAATTTCTTCAATTTCCATATGATCACCGACTCATAATCTATTGTGACTTCCTTAAGCTACAATCTCTATTGATATATCACTTCCACATATGGGGAGGGGGGGAGGGGGAGGAGGTAAAGCCTGTGCCAACTGTAGTACGGGTAATACTTTTAAAGGCAATAGTTTGTAAACTATGCAATAGAATATTATAAAAAGAACAACAGATATTCAATTTTCAGGGATAGAAGATTAAAAAATAAGTTAAAGTTCACAATACTAAGTGCTTCCATATATGGTTGACTGAAAGTTAAAGGGCAAATGTAGTTTTGGGGAGTAAAATTCCCTTCTTTACTTAGTAATTAGAGGTCTAAAACAAAAACAACACGTCTCTGTCAGCTGCCCTGTCACTTCCCTTTATTTGGAATATCATCCTTCTCTGACTGGGACCAAGACTAAAGGACATTAGAGTGGGGAGGGAGGAGGAAAACCAGTAATAATAGCAGGTAAGTATTATGCAATCCAAATTAATTTTACCCCCCCCCCCCCAATACATTTTAATGGCAGTAATACATTAACTGCTATTATTACATTGCTGATATTGCCTGTCATGAAAGAGTCTGATAGCCCCATAATAGTTGTCAAGAAAAACTTGCCATCTCTTTCCAGTAGTATGCTACTGCAGACTGGAAGATGACTTGCTGACAACTTGTTGAGCTTACACAATTGGGCCAAATGCTTAAATGTCATCACTCTGGTATGCCATCAAACAGATTTAGAATGAGAAGTGGAATGAGAAGGCCAAATGGCGGCTTTCATGACATCATCCAGACAGGAACGATTAATAAAGGCCCAAGATGAAGCAATAGCCTAAACTTCATGGGCTTTGCCTCTCAGTGAGAGATTGATAAACTCTTTTGATAGGCAAACTAATCCACCTAGATATGGTGACTACTAAGACATTAGAACTGTCATTGACCCAAATATCCAGACAGTAAATAATAATTACTTTTCTGTCTGTCCTTATATTTTGTGTACTAATGAAAATGATCAATCTTCCTGTATATTGTCCAGAAAATTAATATCTTTATGGTCAAAAATGTGAATCAATGAGCCTGGCAAGTACAATGTCTGGTAGGTAAACAACTGTGCATCATATCCTTGCTTGCCAATAAAGAACACTTGCAAGATAATGCTTCAATATTCTTTTACAAATAAAGAATTCTAGTTGCATTTCTGGTGTTTGTTTTTCATTTTGTTTGTAAAACAATGACAGTCTCTTCATCGTCTACATAAACTACCATTGGTGATAGGTCTGGGTAGAAACTTTGTCTATGAATAGGACAAAGTTCTAACATCGATATTGTTTCAAAATATAAAAATTGTCTTCAACAACCAAATGTGTAACCAAAATAATGCAAATCTATTCATATTATCTTACCTTTGAAAATCGTAAAGATAATCCAGATTTTCCTTCAAAAAGGCTTGAAGCAGTCTAGACAAAAACCCCAAATATGGCAATCACTGTCCTAAATATGTAATGGAGCCAAAACACTGAGACTGGTTCAAGAATTTAAATGCAGAATACCATTATTTGAACTCCAATTGTAGGTATGAAGACCAAACTGACTGCATTCAGAATAAGGTTACCAAGGGGAAATATGCCATTGAATAAAACTGACTACAAGAACTTATGAAACTCGCGTGTCAGAAATGTTGACCGCTTTATCAGAAATAATGTAAACCCAGTTCAGTTTACTGGAAAAGGGAAAACAAAGATAATAATCTGCATATATATGTAAATACCTTATATCACATAAATTAATCCAATTTATTGAGAACTGGAATTGATGTGCATAACTGCTTCATCTCCCTTTGTATGCTCTCCAGCGGTAAATATAAAAGAAGAATGCAACCACACGTCAACTCAATGTAACACTAGCCTGATGACCATTGATTTTACAGTTATCATTAATTCAGTGATTGATTCTGCCAAATGTCTCAAGATGAAAGGTTATTTTTCCTTTATCATTATCTATAACAAGCTTGTGGCTTGCTTTGTTTTGGGATCTGTTTTATCATGAGTTGTGGGACATGTCAGCTGTTTTTTATTGCTGCATATTCACAATAAACACATGATAATTAGGGTAATCAAAGTGGCTTCATGGCCTGAAGGTTGACTAGTCAATCACCAGTTTCTGAGTAAAGGTAAAACATTTCTAAGTTTACATTCCAACTTGAATTTTCTTTTGGCAGCTTGAAATAAAAAACTTTCTTGGTGTCTGGATAATTTTTGTACTATATGGATTTAAAATTATTAAAAATTCTGAAAGTATGGTGTTCAGAAAATTGGAGGGTAGGACTACTGGGTTTCAATATGGTACCTTTGAGTGGGATAAAGATATGTTTTCTACCATTTCTTTTCCGTTATGACTCAACCAAATAGTAATGTAAGGCTCTGAGTGGAAGAAGAAGTCTATATTGATCATTTCTAGCTCAAATACCACTGAGACTTTGGATCTAAACTGATTTAGAAGCCACCGAAGGTATCTGATTCTTGGCCATAAAAGCAAGTTGGCACAGAAGAGAAACTAAATTGTAGTTGCCACTGAAACAGGCAACCTTCTTCCACTCCTTCTAGCCAATGCAAATGAAAGAAGGAAAACTATCTTCAATGTGAAAGAAGCCTCACTCAGAGGTTCATAAGGATGTTTAGTTAATGACCAAAGAACACATGAAAGGTTCCACCTGGGCATTAATGAGCAAGAGACTGGTCTCTGGAGCTCAAAATACCTAATAAGCTGTGAGAGATGATGGTCTGACCTGGTGGTGGAGTCCATCATAAACTTAAGAGTATTAGAGAGGGCTGCTCTATAGCCCTTAATGGTGGAAACTGAACATTCCTTTCTTTGTAAAGGAAGAAAGGAAAATCTGCAACTGTGGTCAAAGACAGGCAGATCAGATCAATGCCCTGTCGATAGCACCAATTACAGAATTGTAAACCCTGTAGGTTGATTGCCTCCTAGCCTGAATGATGCAGTCTGCAACCCTGCTCGAACACTGATCTTGGCAGATAGATTGCTTGAAATGAGCCAGACATGAAGGTGAAGTATTTGTGCTGCAACAACTGCTGAAAGACTGAAAGAAATTTGCAAAAACAACAAAAGATCAGAACAAATTTGTCAAGGGTAATACAAACCCTAACACTGGTACCATACATGCCTACCAGTAATTTTGGAATTAAGGAACAGAAATGTCAAAAATTAGGAACAAAGGACAATTTTTAGGAACACTACGCGGATGAAATTTTTTCGGGTTTTATGCTTGTATTTAAATAAACATTAAAAAACAGCAGCAGAATTAAATACAATAAAACATATTCAGCTGAAACTCACCTATTTACGCTATGTACACTATCTAAATGAAAGTTGTTTGCTGTTGACAGTTGTTACTTAAACTGCTGAAGCTGCCTGCAGTAGGCAGACTTCAGGTCCTGGAGGTCCCTTTCACTGTATGTTCGCTCCAGGGCATCTCCTGGTCGGGATTTTGACACCAGCAGAGCTTCAAGTGTTTCCTGGTTTAGTCTGTTACAGTAGCATTGGAATTGCTTCACAATGTTGCTGTCCTTGAACATTAATTTAAACACTTTGGTAAATTTGTCAAGAGCAGTAAATGGTAGTTAAATTCAGTGACAAGGTCAACCAAAATTGTTTCTGCTTGGGTAACATCAGTGGACTTTCTTGAGCTGGCAGTGGAATTTGAAAGAAAAAAAGTATCCAATTTTTTCTGAGCTGGTGACGAGCTTCTCATACTTCGAATGTTTCTTGCTGATAACATGATGCCAGCAATTGTCACTGCCTCCAGATTTGACGAAAAAAATACACTTGACAAATGGCACAAAAAGCAAAATATTCTCCTTTCTTCCCTGGTTGAAGGCAGCTCCATTCCTCCAAATGCAGCGTACAAAATGTCTGTAAGCATGCTATTTTGTTGATGGCGCATGACCTCCTGCATCATCAGCTTCCTCTTTGACATCTTGAACACATCAAAAGACTCAAAACTCAAATGAAATCCTAGGCTAAATAGTCTAGATATAAAAATCACTTGATGCATGTAGTAGTCTTTCATGAACCACTTTCCAAACGAGAAATGGTGCATACCCACACACTCGCCCGGATTAAAAGGCAGTAAAAAAACCAACACGTGGTTTTGACTGGTTTCAACCGAGGTACTTTTGCTCCTTGTACTAATGTTTCCCAGTTTTCGTTTTCCGGATATTTTTCCGTATTTCTGTAACGTACACAAACTTTTGCCAATTTTCCATAACGAATATGAAGGCACTAGAACAGTAGGCATGTATGCGGTACCCAAATGGATAATAAAATTATGGTAACACTGCTAAACTAGCATGTTCACACGATGCAATCAAAATTAATTCAGATTACAAAAAAGGGGACACCGATAATGAAATAAAACACAAAAGAATGGGAATAAAAGGTTGATTGCAATACAAAATAGATACTACTGAACGAAATGATGGCAAAGGACACTTAGATTAGCGAAAATCTCGAGCACCTAAATACACATGTTTTACCAACGAAGTCCAAGGACAAGAAGGACAATATTCCAAATGAATCAAAGTGACTGGGGTATCTGACTGGAACTGTGTTGCATTTGTTTTAGACGTCCAATTACTAATCAGAGGAAGGAACCTTGGATTGGGGACTGTCACCAGGAAAAGAGATAGCAATGTAATAATAGTAGGTATTGTATTATTGCTATTAAAGTACATATTTTACACAATTAAAGCTATCGCATCCATTTTGGAATCAAGGGTCTACTTGGTACTAAATTGTGTTTATGGAACTTGAATACGTGACCACAGATCCTGAAAATTGGCTGTAACACAAAAGCAAACTTATTTTTAGTAAATTATGTTTTTTTTAGCATACTTACATAATCACATCAAATTTTGTCTTTCCAGTCTATATTAAATATAGTAAATGGGAAGAAACTCTTCCCAAACCTTCCTCATACCTCCACTCACTACTGCAAGGTGGCTATGGTTAATTACTTACTTTTAGCTTGAACGATACCTCTAAGAGGATGGTTGCATTTGTGGGGAAGTATGTAAGGGTTTAATAATAATGTGATCGAGTAAGTATTCTCAAAGAAACATAATTTACTAAAAGATTTGCTTTCTCCTTTGAATACATTCCCCAATCACATCATTGTTAGGAGAACAGGTAATAGGAGGATGCAATGCTGATCATCCTACCTCTACCATGGTCACCCTTAATGATGGTAAACTGCACTCCTAATATTCCAGCACAACTGATGGTCACATGACATAAGTCATAATGACAGTACCCAAATAAGAGAAAAGGAAGCAAATGACATTTTCTTACCTAGTAAAATCACCATGCGAATCCAGTGAAAGTGCTGTTTTATGCCTGTGGTAAGGCTGTGCTGATTTCAAACTGGTCTGGTGATGGTCAAGGCTGCAGCGACCAGATTCAATTCTTGTCTCTGTGAAGCTATATCACACAGATAGAAGCTTGAGAAGACTGACTGTGAATACCAGCCAACTGAATCTATTATATCTCGGATTGCCACATTCCATTCGGATGCAAGACTTGCAGCGATAGTTCTGATTTCATGGGCTGAGATTTTCATGAGGCATATTTGATCTTGGAATACACTGAGTTTTTCCCACTTTAGCCATGATGCCAGGGCTTGAGTGGCCATATCATCTTTCCCTGGCTTGATCGGAAGAAAGAAGCATTGCCAGGACCAACGGTACTTTTCAGTGTGCTTTACTTAGTGTTTGAGCACGCTGACCTGGTCCTGTATCACTGCCTCCCAAGACTGACTAAATAAGTGAATAAATAGCAGCAGTGTGTGCAAAAACAACCAACAATGGGCACCAACATACTGTGTTTGAGCACAAGGCCAAAAACAAAAAAGAAAACAAAAAACACCAACATCTACAACTGAGAGAAATTCACATAAATATAACAAAATTTCCACACAATAACGATTGCAACATGTAGTAAATACCTTTACACTCAATACTATACCAACTTTGTCAATAGATGATCTATGAGAGGTACGAGATATGATGTATGTTGTATCAAGAGAGCTAAAAATGGATTAAACAACCATAGCCACCTAGTGGTGGTAAGGGGAAGGTTGGGAAGAGTTTCTTCCCTTCATCTATATGGAATATATATAAGGGAAAGATTTTTTGTCTTTCAGCTTTTTCTGGATTCAAGAGGAAGTGGAGCCTATTCCTAATGTTTAATGTGATTGGGAATGTATTCAAAATAGGAACTAATTAGCAGGATGGACTGATGGACGAAAAGGTGGACAAGACTGACACTATATGCTCTGCCACATTAATTGTGGGGCAAATAAATAAAATATTTCTTGTGGTATTATTATGATTCTGAGAACATGTCACATAATATCACATTAAAGAAACTATCACTGTTGGACATTTCTCCCCTTTCCGCTTCTTTAGCATTTTAAGCTCTGTGGCTTAGAGTGGAAGAGTCTTAAAAACAAACTGTCTAGCATACCTGGGAGATAAGAGGTTAGAGAAACGGACTGAATCACTTCGGCACCTTCATGAGACTGTAAATTGACAGAAAGCACCAGAGTTCCCTTCAGGAACAGGAATACAGCTAGATCCTCTGTTAGGGTTTCCAACTCCCACTCATTCACACTGGAAGTAAATTCAAAGTGTTATATTTATAAGTTCTACCTTGCTCAATAGGCAAGTAGCTTATGAAGTAGGATTTTAGGTAAGCTTAAACAGACCTGAATGCAAAACTTTACATTGTAATAAATGCTCAGAAAGTAGGTCACAGTAACCTATTTTTGATACACTGTTCTAGTTTTCGTCATGATACAAGCATGTGTCAAATCTCATTGTATCTAACTGATGCCAAACCATCAGCATATTTATTTAGAATCCTAGCATCAATTTTCCAGAATCTAAACAGCCCATTTGGGAATTATAACATTTTGTCCAGTGGAACAGACTTCAATTATTCTTGCATCTCCATGAGCCAATGCATTCATTTGGTTTGATGTTTTATGGTACAGCAACACAAGTAGGTTATTTAGTGCCAAGGCAATTATAGTAAAGTGTCTTGCCCAAGGACACACTAAAGTAGCCAACCCAAGATCATCTGATGGTAGGATTCAAACCAGCATCATTTTGATTGCGATTCCAGCATGTTAACCACCAAGTCATCATGGCTCCTGCCTCCATGAGTCAACTCTTATGACATGCAGGAGAGTACTAATGGCTTATTCTATATCCCCAGACCAGCAGGGGTTGAGCCAATGCCTACCTGTACACAGCAACCATTTCCCAGGAGACTAAATAATGCATCTATTCCGCTGATCCCTGAGACATCATTAGTTTCAATATTGAAGGCCCAACGAATACCATAAACATTAATTTTCCTCAGATTTTTGGCATCCTCTTTTCTTCATTTCTGCTGCCATTTCAAACTTACTGACATTTTCACTGACTGCTTTCTGGACTGAAGAATTTTGTTTTGTGTTAACAAACTAAATTTTGTGTACCTGTCTCAAATTCAGAATACCATGGAACATACATATGTATAATTTGAAGGAAAGAGCTGAAGTATTACAAATGCAAGTTTTGGTGCTTAAGTACTTTTCTCTCTACTGGTGTGGACAAAAATAACCCCTAATTTAACATTTTTTTTTATCATACTAAATTTGGAATGTATAATTTTATTGAAAATTTGTGATAGTTCCACAAAATTTGGAATGGTTGGCATCTCTGCACAAGTAGAACGAACAAAACAGACACTGATCTGCCAACATATTTATTACATGGCAGGAAAGGGTTAATAAAGTACACCATTGGTGATCATTATACAAGAAAATATATGGTGTAGGGTCTGTGACCTATTTTTAACATAATAAAGCAATACCAAGCATGAAGCATGGACCTATCAAGTTTCATGACAGTAATGGCAACAGCATTGGAAGCATTAATCTCAATGCAAAAATTTGACATTGATGAACAATCAAGATTATAATTACAATGATGATTACAACTACCACAATAATGGTTACAATGCTTACAACACAAGGATATAGAGGATATTTGCTTGTATCAAGTGAATACTTGAGTTTTTCAAGCATGAGATGAAACATATCTGTTATTCACTTGAAACAAGCAAATTTTCTTTTTATTTTATGCTCAAATTTAAGGCTAGCAATATGTATAACAGATAGAAGTAGCAGGTTTCTTACAGTATCCAGCGCAATAATGTCAGCTATTTACCGGTTAATTTCTGCCGTGTTTTATGTATATTTGCACAGAAAATTTTCTTTCTTAACTCGAGGTAAAAAAAAGCACATATGCAAAAAAATTTAAGAAAAAAAAAAAATCAAGCACCTTGAACAGTTTGAACCTGGTACTCCTGCATGACAGGTGGCATGCTTACCACTAGACCATTCACAAGCAAGTGACAAAATGGGGCATCAAATTTCTTGGTCATAATGTTATCGATATCTATTGATTGCAGTGAAAAATATTTCTCATAATTCACTCCCGTGAATTATCAAAATTTATTCTGTTGGAAAATCCACTAATTCACAGACTAGCATACAAAAATAGCTTACAAGTTCTACAGCATTTTTGTATGAGTAAGATTAACTAGAAGGACATGCACCATGGTCATGAGACTGTCTGAGGATACAAACTGACTAAAAACTCACAAATTAAAAATGAAACAGTCTCTTAATTTCATTAACATTTTGTTTTCACAGAACAGACCAGAACAGAATTTTAATGACCTGATGCATGCAAAAAAGCAGTCAATACAATAAATAATGCATATATAATATGTTGATGCATAAATGAATGAATAATGGCAATAAGTCAAAAGAGAAGAGTGATATAATATATTGATGCATAAATGAATGAATAATGGCAATAAGTCAAAAGAGAAGAGTGAGAAAGATAGAGAGAGAGAGAGAGCAGGAGAGATAACTTTGTAACGAGAGAAGATAATCCAAGTTGGAATGCGATATTCACATATTCACCAATGGGTTTATTTTGCAGTTAATGAATCTTCATTTTTAAATAATTGTACTTGTTTATACACACTTGGTTTCTACCAATAATAAGGATCAATATAAGATTTTCCAAGTGAGTGGCATAGAGAACAGATTAAGACAAAATGGTATTCATCTTCAACATCATTATTTAGGGCTGTTCCATTTAAATATATATGGTACACAGGGAAGGCACTTTTTAACAAATATATACCAGGGTGCTCTCATTACTCAGAGTTCATATGAAACAAAATACAGAATTCTAAATTGCATCTATGGATGACTATTCCACATTTAAAGTGCCTTCCCTGGGTCCCAAGTATATTTTAATGGAACAGCCCTTATACAAAGTTCACATTTCCTTTCAAATGTTTCATTTTCTACATGTCTACCAGTCTTAATACTTAATTGGTCTGATGAAACCCTTAATTTACTTAAAGTCTTTCTGTGGCTGGCATTATCAATTATTCTAAGATAAGAAGCAGTTTCAAATATATCCTTTATATCTTTATATATATATGAAATTTTCACAGCAACTGCTTAACTCCAATCAGAATGAAATATATCTTTTAGTCTTTGGTTAAAAAGCAATAAAAAGGAAGATATCTGGACTGAATTAGGGTAATACCAAACTTCTCCAAAGCCTGAGATCAGTAGTCACTATAAACATTAAACAGGCATTTGGAAATACAAACAATAGGATCAACCCTTGTATTTTCAAGTTTATAACCCTGCTATAAATAAAGTTGTGAAGCACCAATGATTTTTAAAGTTTGAACATAAGTTTAATCTTTGTACTTTGATTTTTATGACTATGGGGGCCATGACCTGCATGTCAACCCCATGCTCAAATGAAGAAAAAAAACTTCACACGATTTTTGTTTTGAAATGTTTGTTAATGGTGACATTGCCTGGCTGTAATTGCTGCTGTAGCAAAAGTGACTGCTAAGTCTTGACAAAAAGAAGACTTGACACACCATCTGCATTAAATGCATTTTTCATCATTTGGCTTTGTATTTATATTTAACTCATGTACTCTCAAAAAGTTAGCATAAGGAATTTTCCTCACCATGTCACTAATTATTATGTATTGTAAACATCTGTACAGTAATTTTCCTACATTATAAATTTATGTCTAATTTTGCCATCTGTATGTGCAATGGTTTCACTCGATCCTTTTGACTTTAGGAGTTTTAAGCAAGAGGTATCAGAAAAGTTACCACAGGAATAACTGCCTTATGACCAGGTAAGCTAATGAAAAACTTACTGAATATACTCGCATATAATGCAGGTCCAAATGCAAACAACATAGACCCTGATCTGCCATCGCATAATGCACCTGCAGATCAGGGTCTCTGTTGTTTGTTCTACTGATTAGTCCTTACAAACTGCATAGACCCAAATCTGCCGGCGCATTATGCGATGGCAGATCTGGATCTATGCAGTTTGCAGTTGGTAGCGGATTATATGCAAGCATATACGGTAAATCAAAACCTTAACAAACAGTTTATGATGCTGCTGCCTTCGCCATTGCCACCAGAAAAGTGACTGCTATGTCTTGCTTCCCACTAATGTGGACTTGACAAAAATTGTAGGTTATTTACACTCTTCCTAAAATATAATTACTTCATTTTTATAACAAGGAATAACAGTGGGGAAAATCTGTGGAATACCTTTGTTTTTTCTTCAATTTTTAACCCTGTACAAAAATGTGAAACTCCAGAGCAAAACCCTAATGTCAATTTCCATGGCATTCTTTTTTTCAATCAAATACTGCGTATTTGCAATGTTGTTATCAACTGCTGTTACTTATATATAAACCTTTGATGGACATTTATCTGTTGCTCTAGTTCATCCAGAAGCTTTCTTTGCTCATCTGTATTTCTTTCCTGATTGTAGTCCATCTTCTTTTGAACTGCCTCTATTTCCTGAACCATTGCATCAATTTTGGACATCAGATTTTTCTTAACTCTGCAAGGTAATGCATTTAAAAATTACAATGTTTTCATTATGAAAAGCATTCATATTGAAATTGTATAACCCCAGGTCATGCAATGATTACTTTAAATCACAATATTTTAAAATTCATAAAATTTTAGCAAATCTTTAATTTTTGGATATTAGTAACATCAAATTTTAGCAAATTACCAATATGCAAATATAAATATTTTTTGAGGTAGTTTCATCCTACATGATGGAAAGTGATATGTGCTGGCATACTACGCTGTGTTGTTGTTGTTGTGGGTTTAACGCCATTTTTCAGCACATGATAGGCTATACATGGCGGCCAGTTTTATCTGGTAGAGGAAGAACCCGGGCAAACCCCAGGAAGAACCACTGACCCATGGGAAGCTACTGGCAAGCTTTCTCACAGTTCCACACTGGCTGAACCCGAGACTTGAACCCACACAGACAGAGATGAGATGGCAGTGATCGGCTGAGGCAAGCACCTTAGACCACTCGGCCACCCGGGGCCCCCTACAATGCTGTGTCAACACAAACTGATGTGTGGTTGTTGTATACCAACATGAGGTACTATCAAACAGTGCATATCATAAATTGCTGCCAACAGTGAGAAATGTTAAAATAAATTATAGACAAAATATCAATCAGAGCATTTCATCAAAGTAACATCCACAAGTCCATCTGTTTCAATTACATCCTTAGTTGCATGGCACTTATGAAATGGTGGGTACTAATATCTATACCAGAGCATACAACATAGACCCTGACCTGCAGGTGCATTACACGACAGCAGATCATGGTCTATGTTGTTTGCATTTTGACCCAGATTATACGCGAGTATATACGGTATGCTTATCAGGAATCCTAGCATTAATATTTTGGAATCTAAGCAGCCCATCCAGATTGGATAACATGTTCATTAAAAGTAACAATCTTCTATACAGTCATATTGCATCTTAATATGAGCCTATATGCACCCGATGCAGTAACAATTAAGGTTCAGTGATAATAAATGGTGTATCCGTTACTCCAATTCCAGGATCTTGAACTATTTCAACAATTTTGGGCAAAACAATAACTATAAACATTAGTTTTCCTCATGAATTATCTACAATCTTCTTTTTCTCCCCAGGAGACACAGTAACTCAGTTGGAAGAGCATAGGACTCGTAATTCAAGGGTCACAGGTTCCATACCTGCCCAAGCCAGCCCAGGTTGCCTCAGTGTGTCCTTGGGAAAGGCACTTAGCTCCAATTTCCATGGCATCATATAGCCAATGGGTTAAAATTGCTGTTAAAATTCACAAAAACAAAATAAAATTTCTTTTTCTCCTCACTTCTGCCACCATTTTTCACCTATTTACAGTCTAGTTGACTGGTTTCTTGTTATCTACATTCTGTTTTTCACAATGAGAAACTATATTCTATGTACCAGTCAATCATATTGGCAATGAATTACTCTCTTCCCTTCCTGTGTACACAGAGAAAAATCCTGTTCAAAATTTTATTCACCCAAATTTTGATTTTCCATAATTGTTTTCTATATAATTAGAAGTGTGGAATTTTAAATAAAAATTCATAATAATTCTGTAATAAGTCCAGAATGGTTGGCGTCACTGCTATACCCTGATACAAACTTTCAGCATTGTCCATTTGAGTAGATGTCAGCATTCTTATTGTACATTTATTTTCATCATATAATTTTTGTGAACATAAGATTTTTTATTACAAATTAGTTTGCTCACTAAATTCGGTAAATTTATACTTTGACCATCCAGTGGTTGCTCCAAGTATAATACAAGTGATAGACTTTCTCTCAGGAACAGTGGATCTCATGGAGATTTTAAAAATTTATTTGTCTGAATTCAGTTTTAAAAAGTGGTGGTGGTGCACTTTCCAAAAGACCCCCATCACCCATCAATACAGCGTTGGACAGGTCAATATAAAACACTTAGAACACTCTGCATTATCACCACCACCCATATTTAATTTTAAAAAGTACTTTCCTAACACCCCCCCCCCCCACGGCCCAGCTCTGATCACAAGGAAATGATCTTGTATATAAAAAAATAAAGGGTTCAAAATATGTCTCCATCCATGATGTATATATGACTTTCAAAATATGTCTCCATCCATGATGTATATATGACTTTCAAAATATGTCTCCATCCATGATGTATATATGACTTTCAAAATATGTCTCCATCCATGATGTATATATGACTTTCAAAATATGTCTCCATCCATGATGTATATATGACTTTCAAAATATGTCTCCATCCATTATGTATATATGACTTTCAAAATATGTCTCCATCCATGATGTATATATGACTTTCAAAATGTCTCCATCCAAGCACACCATGATGTATATATGACTTTCAAAATATGTCTCCATCCAAGCACACCATGATGTATATATGACTTTCAAAATATGTCTCCATCCAAGCACACAATGATGTATATATGACTTTCAAAATAACTTTAACTTGCAACTGCAATACTGATTTTAATGTAGAAACTTACCAGCATGACATTTCCATAAAAAGGCTAGACATTTAATTCAATTGAACAACAAAATTTAAAACTTATTTTGTTTAATACATAGTGCATTCCAAAATATCCCAGAATATTATAAGCTAAATACATCCTACTTAAGAAAAATAACTGAGTTATCAAACTTGATGACACATCAGTATAATACTTTTAAGTTTAATTGATTTTGGTGAATTATCAATAACTGGAACAGATAATTAGAAGAAGGACAAGAAATGCATGTTGAGGACTCAATCAAAGCATTGCTGAAAAATTGTAACCAAAGTCTTAACAAACTGTTGATGACAAAGGAAAAGTGACTGCTATACCTTGCTTGCCACTAAAGTACAAGTCATACTGGTCATGTAGGCATTCAGTACCGACTATTTCAGTAATGGGTGTCATTTATTAGAATTTGATTACACATACCTTTAAATGGTGATTATTCACTTTATTTTGATCCTCATGCATCCATATTCCTTGGAAGGTCATTACATATGTATATACAAGCCCTGAGAAATACATACGGTAAAATCAATGTCAAAGTATGTGGACATTTTTGGACGAAGTCAACCTAAAAGTGTGATCCAGTATGAACCAGATTGAATGTCACGCGCTGTGATGTCACAATGAAAGCTGTGTACGTTGAAAAAAAATAACCCTGCTATTTGTCATGCAAGACCTCACGTCCTCTTTTCTTTACCCAGTTTAGTACCGGCCACCACTGTAAAAGTCCACAGCGATCAATAATTTTTGTCTGGAAATTTTGTTATGACATTTAAGGCATTAAGCATTCAACAATCAGGATTTAACAGACTCTGATTAAACTATATTAGAATTAAATTTTAGAACAACAATTAATATTGAATTTAATCTGAGTAAAGGCACCTACATGACCAGGTTGACATACACTTTAATATGGGCTTGACAATAAACAATTTACGGGTAAGCTTCCAAGGGCAGGCAACTAACAGTATATATAACTGTGCTGTCATTGGAAAGGTCACACTTACTCTTTATGGTAGTCAACTCTTGTTTGACAGTGCATCAATTCTGAAAATTGAGATATAAAAAGAAATTTTAAATTAAAATCTGTACATACAAGTGACACTACAAGCATGTACTTACTCTCTCTGCCTTCCTGCATTACATCAATAGATACCAAAATATTTATAAAATGATGGTTTTACATGAACATCTATCCATAAAACCATATTGTACATGTGGAAAACGACAACAACAGCAATAACAACAAAACAGAGGCATGTGATAAGCTGAGTGAAGACTGCTTGTAAAGGTGTAGCTAGATAAGGAAGGTGCCTTGGGGACCTAGGACCTGACTGACAGATGTAGCAGACAACTACTGGTTATTGATTATGCCATGTTGTAATTTTCCATTTTGTTGTAGTTGATTAAAACAAGGTCAATTTTTCAAACATATGATGACATTGCAAATTTTGTATGATAAACTCTAGAGACATTTCCCTGTATATACAGTACAGCACTCTGTCACAATAAAACCCTTCATTATAACATGGTTCCTGTTGTAAGGTAAGTATAGTCATTGATCCCATTTCATTACATGGCAGTAAAATTATATGTATCATGTGCTTCATTATAATTTGGTCTCACTATAAGGTGGTTTACTCCATGGCTCCCCTGGACAGTGCTATAATGAAGGAGTAGTGTATTTTATCAAATCATAGTGAACATAAAAGTTAACCGATGGTTGCATCAGAAGTCAACTCCCTGTCCCATTCTGATAATCAAAGTATATGTCAATCGAAAAAAGTCTTTCACTCTTCTTTATCAACTTCACCGATTCAAACTGGACTTAAAATATCAAAATATTTGTAAAATATACATGTAATTGTAACATGCTTTTCTTTGTCACATCAATTGCTGGGCTCAGAATTTATGTTTTATTTATTATTATAAAGTTTCTATTGATGGAAGTAAGTTTTTACTACTATAGCTATAAATATTAACACCTCACTAAACAACCCCTGTGACCTTGGCTGCTGACCTTCAACCACCTCATTCCTTTGCTAATGTGATAAATCTAAAAACAATATATCCATGGGCATAACCCATTGACCTCATGACCTCAACTAGGCATAACCCAATGACCCCAGGGGTTGATCCAAGGGCAGAAATGCTACAGGAAGAAAGAATATATGATATTCTTATTTATTCCAAATAAGGTGTAACTTGGATAAAGCCTACCCCTCCCCCACCACCTTTTAGTAAAAAAAAAATATCATACTTTTTGAACAAAAGATCCCATCCAAGGACATCACCCACAAGCAGGCTTTATTGAATAATAATAATAATAATAATAATAATAATAATAATAAAAACAATAATAATAATAATAATAATGTGTCCCCTTTCATGACCCAACATAACTTTGTGGTAACAGTGGTACAGGGAGAGAGGGAAGTATGGGATCATATAATATTCCAACTATTAAGTTAAGTATATTAATTATTTTTCTTCTTCAAATATTAAAAAATTACCCCAAACATGTGCTACTTTTTGACTCCATGGCCCCAAACAGAGATGTAACCTAGGGGATAAAAGCAGCATAAGGAGAAAGTGGAGTCTGGATCATGTAATATTCCAAATTAGTGTTTTAAAAAAAAAACAAAAAAAAACTAAGAAATAGAGTACAAAAAACTTTAAACCAAAAGGTGGTCTGCATATTGACCCTATGGCACCCATCCAACGACATGACCTTGGTGTGTGAGTAGAAAATTCAATATATTTGTGTGCATGATGGTGTTATAATCCAAACATGAAATGAATTGGCTATGGAAATATAAGTGAAGAAAAAACTTGAACAAGAATTTGTCCCCATTATAATTCTTCACCCCATGGTCTTCCCAGGGGCAGGAGTGATGGTGAGAAGGGGAGTATGTGATGATATATTATAAATATTAAGTGAATCAGGATAGGGGTTACAGAAATACAAATGATGAAAGAAGCTTTAACCAAAATCTTTAACTGAATGTGTCTGAAATATAATTCTTGATCCTTGACCCCATGGCTCCACCCAATATCAGAAGTGGTACTGAGAGAAGAGCCATATGTGACATTATATTCCAAATATAACTGGTTTGGTTTGTTGTTTTATGGCACAGCAACTCAAGTTAGTTATTTAGTGTCAAGGCAAATGGAGTAAAGTGCCTTTCCCAAGGATACACCACGGTAGCTGACCCGGGCTAATCCAATGGTAAGATTCAAACATGCACCCTTTCAATTGTGAGTCTAACATGCTAACCAATGAGTCACCACGACTGATGAAGTGAATTGGGTATGAGTTACAGAAACTAACTAATATGTGTCCCAGTATATTGCTCAACCCCATGACCCCATCCCGAGGTAGAACCCAGGAGCAGAAATGGTACTGAAAGAAGAGTCTGTGATAATGTTATCATCCAAACAAGAAGTGAATTGTTGAAGGGTTATGGAAATCTAAGTGATGAAACAAGAAGTATGTTTTAAGAAACAAATGATATGCCCCAAACATGAGCTGTTGATATACCAAAGGGCATAACCCCAGGACCGTATGGCCCTGACTGGGTGCATAAGCAAAGGAAGGAATGATATAGGAAGTAAGGGAAGTATGTGATGTTGCTATACATTCCAAAAGGGTATAAATTGGAGGTCAAAAAAAAAAACTATAAGCAAACAAAATCAGTATTTTTGATCCAATGGTCCCATCCAAGAAAATAACTAGAGCAGGAGTGGTACAAGGTGACAAGTAAAAATGTGATCATGTTATATTGCAAATATGCATTGAAATGGGTAAGGCTTTATTAAAAAAAAAAACTAATAACAATAAATAATAATAAAATTAAAGTCTCCTACTTCTTGATCCAGTTGTCCAACCAAGAGACATGGGCCAACAGTGGTAGAGGAAGAAAAGTATGTAATCATATAATATTGCAACTAATAACTAAAGTGAGCTGAGTGAAGGCTTATTTAAATTTCAGAAAGAAAGAAAGAAAAAATTACCAAAAGGTGTCCAACTTCTTGACCCAGGGACTTACTTCAAGAGACATCAACAATTTAGGGAGAAAGGGGAGTCTGAGATCATACAAAATTCAAAATCTGTTGTCCATTATAACGTAAGAGATGGAATAAAAACTTCAACCAAAATGTGGCCTATATATTGATCCTGTGGCCCCTGTCCAGAATAGGAATAATAAAATCCATAAGCTCAGTGTGTGATGATGTTATATTTTAAATATAAAGTAAATTGGTTGTGGAAATATAAGTGAAGAACAAGAGTATTGTGAATGGCACATTATACACCAGCCCTGTATTTAATAGTCCTCTGTGTAGGCACTAGTAGAGCATAGTTGACTATGGAGATCATTGACCAATGGGTCTCGATGACCTGGCCCATGTTCACTAAAATTCTCAAAATGTCTCCTAAATTTGGGGTTTTACATTATCTTGCTTATTATACTTCAGAAAATAAAAATATTTGTATTCTGTGGTGATAGTGGATAGGATGCAAAATCAATTTTAAGTTTTTAAAATTTTACACATGGAAACCTTTCTAATCTTGCAAAAAGAGTTGTCAGAGGAATTCCTCAAATTTGATGAAATCCTCAAAATTTCCTCAAAGATGGGGCAAGACTCTTTTAAGGAAATTCAGATTTTATGACTATTTTAATCCCTGATGCAAGCTGAACATTCTGTGAACAAAATCATTGTTACTAACCAAGCAATAAGATACTAAAAAATCACAATCTGAGGAAGAAATTTAGAGATGTTTACTGAAACTGGGACTTGGACCTTTCGTTAAGGTATGCAGTCTTTAACTAAACTTAATGTGAAAAAGCCATTATTTTCTTATTAGACTTACCATGACTGTGACCTTCAGACTCCAGAATCTATACATGGTTCGTATAGCCACAGAGTTTTTAAAAAAAATTTTTAAAGGACTTTCCAAGGAGTTTTAAAGGACACGTAAATGTTTTCAAGGAGTATTTTTGTCTTATCGAAACTAACTTTTCTCCATATCTTACTGTGTTTATTACAGCATTCATAGGTACAAATGTACAAGAAAAAACAAAAATAATCTGCATGCCACTACTGCAATGGGATGCAACTCTATCTGGTAACTATCCATGTCATGCATCATTTGAGCCACTCAATTTTCAACAATTTTAAGTATTTATAACTTTTGGAAAATAGTGATGTATATTTTATTCAGTTTTAACATTTTGTATTCTTTCAGATGAATTCAATGAGTTTGGGGCAAAATTCAGAGTTTTTCAACAAATTCAAGGACTTCTCAAGGATAAAGCCAACTTTTTCAAAATTCAAGAAATCTGCAATGTAAACCCTCAATTTCAAGGATTTGTCAAGGTTGTATGAACCAGCATGGGATTCTTTATTGCCCCAAGGGTAAAGAATGGTACTGACAGAAGCAGTATATGTGATGATATAAACGGTTCTGAAAATATAAGTGATGAGAAAAACTTCAACCAAGAGTGGTACTGAGAAGGGTAGTATGTTCTGATAGTATATTCCAAATAAGAAGTGAATTGGGTAAGGGGTACCTAAAACAGAAATACTGAGAAATTGTTTTTTTAACCTAAGCTGTCAACAGACACACTCACACACAGAAAACCCAAACACAGTCTCAGGGGCATACAAACAAACTTTAACCAAAATGTATCCCCATTATAATCTGGAAGTCCACAGTCCTGTCCAGAGGAAGAATCCAGGGGTAGGAGTGGTACTGAGAGAAGTGGAATATGTGATATTATATTGCAACAAGCAAATTCCAGGAATTGATGTCCCCAGCTTTTCCTTGGAAGAGGGGGAGTGTAGCTTTGTACTAAAGGTCTAGGTAAAAATGGTAACATAGTAAATAAGTTAAGGTACATTTGCAACGGAAGAATATTGATGATATATAACACTGACAATGAACATGATGGAACCCAGGTAAGGTCTCATCAATGTAAGGCTGCATACAAAATGTGTGCCCAACATTCAGTGTCTATAACTCCACTAAAAGATGATATAGGAATCTGATAATAAGACCTGCATATACAATTTTCTTCAAATCCAACAATAAATAAGGGAATTATTGAGTGGAAACAATCTGGGTGGGTCCAACAATGAGTGCCACATTTCTGCTAAATGATGATGCAGATCAAAAGCTGAAAATTCTAACTACCGTATATACTTGTGTATAATCCCGGTCCCAGATAATGTACCAGAAGATCAGGGTCTATGTTGTTTGTTCTATTGATTAGTCCTTACAAACTGCATAGACCCATATATGCCTGTACCTTATGCAAAGGCAGATCTGGGTCTATGCAGATTGCAGTAGGTATCGGATTATACGCAAGTATATACGGTAACAGAAGGTGTCATCAACATATTGCTGCATACCAAGGGAGTTGAAAGATGATGGAGCATGATGAGCATGTACCTAACCAACACTGACAATCAAACTCAGCTGAAGTCTCATTAATATCAAGTTGCCAACTAAAATCATTTAAAATCCAATAAGGAAGTCATTCTTGTGAAGAAATGGAAGTGGTTAGGTATGACAATCAGAGGCCATAACTCTGCTGAATGATAAAGAATGCTGACAAATTAATTCAGCCAAGGTCTCATCAATATCAAGCAGCATGCCAAATTTTGTTGAAATCCAATTAAAACTGAGTCATTGTGCTGAAATGAAAATGAATGGGTCAAACAACTAGTGGCTATAACTCCACTAAATAATGATGTAGAATGTTGATAATCAACCTCACCCAAAATCCTATCAATATGAAGCTTTCTAACAAATTTGGTTGAAATCCAATCATAAATGAAGTAGTTGTGTGGAAATGAAAGTGGGTGGATCTGTCAATCAGGGGCTATAACTTTGCTAAATGATGTAGTAAGCTAATAATCAAACTCAGTCAAGGTCTCACCAATATCAAGCTGCATACCAATAATAAATTAAGGTAATTATTGTGCAGAAACAAAAGTGGGTGGATCTGATATTCAAGGGCTATAACTCTGCTCAATAGTGCACAACAGTGACAAACTCAATAAAGGTCTCATGAAAATCAAGCTGCATACCAAATTTGGTTGAAATCCACTAAGTCATTGGAGTTATTGTATGGAAATGACAGTGAGTATGTCAGACAATCAGGTGCTATAACTCTGCTAAGCGATGTTGCAGAATGCTAACAATCAAACTCAGTCAAGGTCTCATCAATATCAAGCAGCATGCCAAATTTTGTTCAATTCAAATAATAATTAAGGAATTTTTTGTGTCGGAAAGTGGGTTGGTCTGAAAATTAAGGGCTTTAACTACTAAACAATGTATATATGTAAAGTTCACCAAATGTAAAAATGAAGAACTGCACAAAACTTGAGGAAGAAAAAAACCCTTCCAAATAAATGTAAACTTGAAATATGACAAGATAAAACATAAAAGGTAAAGATAAATCCTATCAAAAGTACCATAATGACAGTAAGTCTTGGGATACTATAAGTCTAGGGACACCCTTATTTATTTTCAAAAGTAATTTTTTATGATCTATAAAAGTTGTGACACGAAGTTAAAGCAATTTTTTCATGTACTTTAAGTCTTGGGACACCTAAAACATTTTTTTTCTACTGATCCATCGGTGTATTTTATCGATCATGACCTTATGTAAAATAAACATGACTTCATGGTTGTTAAGGGACTCTCATTATGAATTATTACATGGAAATGTTATAAATTATTATAATTTGTTGAAAAGTAAATAAATATATTAAATTTTTCTGTTTTCTTATTGTTTCCACCAAATTCAAATATGTATAATTTGATCAGACGATGACAAGAATTGAGCATTAGTGGTATATTATAACCATTCAACAGTAACTTCTCCCTTTTGTGCTCTAGTTTACTATTGTCAGTTTATGCATTATTGCATTAAATTGTCAAAAGTCACTTGTAATTCTGGGGGTTTTTTGCGCAGAAAATGGAAATACCTAACTCATTAAAATATGATACCAGTATGACAACAACGAAAATAGTGTTTATTTCAACTCTTCCATTTATTCTGCGCATGTTTACATCATGGCGTCACCACATGTACATTGAAGATTTTACTTGCGCTGAATGAAGTACATACCTTGGATTCTAATCATATACACCACTGCACTAAACTTAAATAATATCTCTAAAATACAATAAAGAAGTTTCAGAAATAATGCTTTTAAAATAAAAACTCTGTGGTAGTTTGCTTTGATGTAAGCAACCTTAAATAAGTACCTGTTTACTCAGTTACTGTAATCATGCTAATATTACAGAGTAGAAGGCACATCCAAGTACCAGCATTGTCGCCTGACAAAATTTCCTCTTAACCCAAGCCAATTTCAGGGTTTAAACAGTTAACTGGCCTGGATTGCTGTCGGAAAACAAAAGACAAATCCACCAATTATAAACAAAGGAGACACCAAAACAACCAGCTTGCCAAAATCAAAAGTGGAATGAATAATGCGTGGAAAGTTATGATTTTGTGAAGCCAAAACACAAAACAAAAATGGATCGACAATGATCTTAATCAATCTATATTCAGAATTTTAACACATATAACGATCATTCTTTCACTAATATATGACAGTTATCTGAATTTATGCTGGTTATGTGCTTCATATAATTAAACATGTGTGCCATTTCGTATAGATTACATCGCTTTGTAAGATCAGTAACTGTCGAGTGCGTGAATCCAAATAAATGAAACAGCAATGAATGTCAAGCTGAAATGTAATCTGGAAGAATGCTATTTGGTAAAAACAATGAATAAAGCAAACTCTGCACCGAATAAATTTTGGGAATAAACAAGGATATAAGTGACATCAAGCACGATTTGCACAGTGTAAGTACTGGGCACTATAGTACAGGTCTCCCGATAAACTCTAAGCAGCCCATGAATTATGAAGTCTTTATTTACCTTTATTTTAAATCATGTTGGAGAAATCAGAAAAATGCACATGCAAAATAATAACATAAAAAAATCTTAGTGGTTTATAACAGTTTATTGACGTTGTAATTGAACGAGCTAGTCACTGCTGTGTGACATATGGCGATTTTCCCAATTTTGTCTTTACATTTTTTTGTGTCTACAAGTTTTGGGACACTGACAATCTTATATATTTTACATGCATATAAGTCTTAAAACACACACCAAAAAAAAATTTTTTTCTTGTCCCAAGACTTGCTGTCATTACGGTATACATAGCAAAAGATAAAGGTAACACATGTAAAACCCCTACAATGTATTGCTAAACAATAACGGCTGACAACTAAATTCACCTATGGCAAACCTGCCATCCATAAGAAGACCTTTTCAGTAAGGGAGTCAATATTTTCCCCTAAATTAGCCCAACGTTCAGTAAAGTGTAACAAAATATCATGTACTGCTACTGTCAACTTGAAAAACATGCATTTGAAAAGTTTAGAAGTGTGATCTGATGCAGCGAAGGCAACATAATATTCAGCTAAAAGGTCCATAAAGTACACTTAGACCTTAATGACATCCAGTTCAGTTTCAGAAATTTCAGGTCCAAACCCCATGGAGGTCAACAGCTACTTACTAGATCTCTCTACTCAATGTAATCATTCTTTGCTTTTTTTTTTTCTATTTCACTTGGCGGTGGCAATCATCTCTCCAGCATGAACACTTAAATTGACACATTATATCCAACAAATGTACAGGTATATAAAAAAATCCAAGTATGGCCAAGAATCTGAATATTCCTCTTTCATACTTCTGTCTTGATTGTTACTTTTTATGATCTGATTTCTAGATAATCCTTTAAGCAAAAGCTTGATCATGTAAGCATTTTATATGAAAAACATGGGCAGATTAAAGCGTCTGAAGTGCTCATATAGAGTTAGTGTGGTTCCTAGACCATCTCCACTTAATCTAATAAGAAAACCTGGATTCACACCAAACCCTGACAAACCCAAATCCCGAGTTTACTGAATTGATCATATTTTTGTAATTTTTGCTATTTTTCTGTAAGTCTGTAATTTAAGGGTCTCATCAAAATCAAGCTGCATACTAAATTTGGTTGAAATCCAATAATAATTAAGGAAGTTATTGTGTCAAAAACAAGTTGGTGAGTCTGACAATCAGGGGCTATAACTTCAGTAAACAACACAGAACGCACACAATTAAACTCAAAGTCTCATCAATATCAAGCAGCATACCAAAGTTGGTTGAAATCCAATAATAATCAAGTGATTTTTTATGCAGAAAAATGGGTCATCTGAGAATTAGCTGATAAACTTCTTCTAAATGATGACGAAGAAGGCTAACAATCAAACTCAGCCAAGGTCTCACCAATGTTAAGCTGCATACCAAATTTGGATGAAATCTAATAATTAAGGGAGTTATTGTACAGAAACAGAAGTGGGTAGGTCTGACAATCAGGGGCTCTAACTCCACTAAACAATGACTCAGAATACTGACAGCTGAACTCTGCATAGGTTTTATGAAATAGCAGAATAAACAAGTGATTGGGTATTGGGTTACTGAGATAAAAATGCTGGAAATTATTTTTAACCAAAGCTGTTCAGACACACACCTGCTCACACACAAACAACTCAAATGCTAGATGATCCTGTCTTGAGGGCATAAAAACTTTAGCCAAAAAGTTG
This sequence comes from Margaritifera margaritifera, assembly GCA_029931535.1. Lineage (NCBI taxonomy): Eukaryota > Metazoa > Mollusca > Bivalvia > Unionida > Margaritiferidae > Margaritifera > Margaritifera margaritifera. Next base: position 4,686,393 of record JAQPZY010001672.1, on the reverse strand, counting down.
ATGTCGGACAGATGGAATGATGGATGGACAGACATTGTAACTGCTAAGCCTTGCCTTTTGCAACATTTGTTGCAGGTAGAACAAAAATATGTTACAAAATTAATAATCCTGTAGGAAACTTAAGAAATGAAAACCAGACCCCAATCTTCACTTATATGGCTATGCTGATGTAAGTTCCCCAATCTTTCTCCCTATGGCATATAATTTAACCTTCTCAGCTCTCTGTACTGTTAACTGCCAGTTTAACCAATAAGTTAATTTTCATCACATGTCTTGGATCAAACTCCACAGATTCCATTATAACACAATCTTGCATGGTTTGTACAGCCCCAGAGGGATATTTTTCAAAGACTTTTCAAGGGGTTTTCATGGTCTTCAAAAAGTTTTCATGAAGTATTTTTTCGTATGGAAATTGAACTTCTCCATATGTTACCTTCTTTATCACTGCATAAACTGGTACAAAAGCAGAAGAAAAAACACATAACTGATTAGTGTGCCACTAGAGCAAAGGGATGCTACTTCATCTGGTAACTATCCGTGTATTGTGTAATTTTTTTAGGGAATCTGGTTTATGCAACAAATTTGACCAAATGTTTTAAGGATTTTATACGTTTTACCTTTATCTTTATTTTATATACCTTTTGCAGAATCTTAACATCTGTACCTCTTATATTTATATTTTTATCCTTTATGTTTACATTCTTTGGAAGGGTTTATCTTCCTAACATTTTTGTGCAAATCTTCATTTTACATTTTTCTTAACTTTATTTTTAGTTGGCACAATATAGCCACTATTGTGCTGAGGTGCTGTAATACTACTACATACAGTCATACCTATTTTTTGCATTTATCTATTCAGTGTTGTTGGTTGGGGGGATTTTTGTTTTAAATACATAAATAACACAAATTCTAAATTTAAAAATGTGATATATTTTATTCAGTTTTAATTTTTTGTACTCCCTAAGATAAATACAAAGAGATCTCAGGAAAATTCAAGGAATTCTTTTTAAATAAATTCAATGACTTTTCAAGGACAAAACCAACTTTGTCAAACTTCAAGGAGTTTGCAAGGCAACCCCTCAAATTCAGGGATCTTTCAGGGTTGTACAAATTAAGTTTTTTCACCAACTTTTACTGCAGGAAACAAACTGAAACTTAGGGTGGCTAATTTGCTAATTTTAAGTCCTGTTTTGGTCCAGATAAATGGAAAGTCTAACAAATAATAGTCAACATTTGTGGTAGAGGTGCTTTACCCTTTTTGTTCTCAGTTATCTTCTCCTGTTTGGCTTGCCATACCAATAGTTCTTCCTCTGACAGAAAGCTTTTGCTTTCCAGAGCTGCAATCTGATCATCCAGCTCCTTAATATCTACAATGTACACGAGAGTTAGTATGCCAATATCAAATATGATTAAATCGATATGATAAGGTTAAATACTGAAGAAAAAACCTCAAAAAAAACCCCTAGAGCCAATTTTCTTTTATGTCAACCATGTGGATTTAGGTGTGCATTGAAATGTCTTCTAAATATATATGCCACCACATTAAGCACCTGTTTCCCTGAATTATGGGAAGTGGTATTGTTATTTAATTTGAATATTGACTAATCATGAGCCTGACATTAAATTGGATGCAGTAATGGGATGTCATTAATTTGTCAAAACAAAGAAGTAAAGTGTATCTGTTGCAGACTTGTTTACCCTGACAGATGTTTATCAGTAGTTTGCCAAAGTTCTGCCCCTAATTAGTTTTTCATCCTAACACTGACAGCTGGACTTGTCAACATCAACAGTTTGGAAGAAACTTTCAAAGTACACATGTGGTAACTGACTGATGCAAGGTCACTGTTCTTGGTGCATATCTTCATTCCAGGGGTAGAAAAATCCATTGCCTGGCAGCCTGGGACAACTAAATTTTAGCTTTGGGCAACCATTTGTATCACAGTCACAGTCTCGTCAGGCAACTAGATTTTGATGGCTATGGTTTATAATGGTCTGATTACTATGATGAACAAGAGTCCCCGATAGGGACTGATGTTCTACTGGCCTAAAAGAACTTCCAGGAATTCAAGATAAGACCATTTCTTCCTTTTAACTGCTAAGTATTGAAACCATCTCTGATAATGATACCCTTCAGAAAAAACATGATTTTCAAATTAGCTACTGTGATGGACATACTGGATATCTGATTGGCACCATTTTCATTCAGGACCAACAAGACATCATAAAAAGTTTTCTGGTGGAAACCCCATATCACTTTCTCTTTTAGAGGAGTAACGATGACAAGACTTTCAAGATGGCTGCGATGGTGGGCATATTGGACATCAGATTGGCACCATTTCCAATTAAGACCAATTTAGACATCATAAGAAGCCTTCTGGTGAAAGCACGATGTCGATATGATCAGCTATCCAGGAGAAGTAGTGACGACAAGATTTTCAACATGGGCATTGTCGTAGCCATATTGGAAGTCAGATTGGCACTATTTTCAGTTACGACCAACTAGACCTCATAATAAGTCTTACAGTGAAAACCCAATGCTGATATAAACATTCATTCAGGAGTAGTGATAAGACGATTTTTAAAATGGCCACTATAGTGGCCATATTGGATGTCTATACAGCACCATTTTCATTTAGGACCAACTAGACATCATTAGTCATTTAATAAAAACACATGTTGATACGATCATCCATTCAGAAGGAATAGCAATAACAAGATTTTCTAGATGGCTTCTGTGGCAGCCATATTGAACATCAGATCAGCACCATTTTCATTTAGGACCAACTAGACATCATAAGAAGTCTTTTAGTGAAAATCCCATGTTGATATGACCATCCATTCTGGAGGAGTAGCAATAACAAGATTTTCAAAATGGCCACAGTGGTGGCCATATCGGTTGTCCATGTGGTGCAATTTTTATTTAGAACCAACTAGACATCATAAGAAGTCTTCTGGTGAAAACTCCATGTCAATATGACTTTCTGTTCAGGAGGAGTAGCGATAAAAAGATTTCCATGATGGCTGCCATGGCAGCCATGTTGTATGTCAGATCAGCGCCATTTTCATTTAGGGACAACTAGACATCATAAAAAGTCTTTCAGCAAAAAAACCATGTTGATATGTTCATTGATTCAAGAGAAGTAGCAAACACAAGATTTTCCAGATGACTGCAGTGGTGGCCATATTGGATGTCTGAGTGGCACCATTTACATTTAGGATCAATTAGATTATGGGATGAACATGTGTGTAAAGTTTCATGGCAATCCTCAAGTAGTTTAGGGAGAGTAGCAATAACAAACTTGGCAATAACAAACTTGTGCTAACATATGGACAACGGACAAATGGTCATTCCATTAGCTCTTCATGTCTATGACCAGTAGAGCTGAAAATCAATTTGTATGGGCAGCCTTCAGGTCTGCTAGTTGTTATTTATACCAGGTGTTAATGTTTACTGAAAATTTTATACCTACCTGGTAAAGTCAATCCTGCGTAGTAATTCTACTTCCAGTCATCACCTGGCAATTCAGGGCTGGCTAATGCCAGATGTTAAGATCACTTTAACAGGCATGTTTATTTTCTTTTACTGATTAAGGTATTTCAAAACAACAACTGCCCATAAAAGGCGACACCAGAAACAAATCTTTACTCAAATAATTATGTTCTCTTTAGCCACCATTCTTACACAGATACATGCTGACATTGTAGTTGTTTTCAATACCTCTACATCATACAGAGCACCTTATCTTAGTCCTTAGATATGGATGACTTCAGAAGGCAATTACTCTTTCTTAATTCTATGCAGATACATTATAATGATAAATATTTACATTGTGCTAATTATGACTGTATTTCCTTTCTTTTTTTAAAGTATGACAGAAAAACAAAATGAATTTAACCTACAAAAACAGATTCGGTAACTTGCATGATACATTCATATGCAGTATAAGAGGAAAATATTCCACAAAATGAAATGAAGTTAAATTATGTATAAAATAAAAAAGAAAGTTTTAGTAAATGAAAAAATTAATTTTTTATTATGAAGACCAAAGAAATTTATTTAGCATAAGTTTAATATACATCAAAAAGAAAAAAGTTTGTAAACAAAAACTAATAGTAATTCTGAACTTATAAATAATACTGACTCTATGCATAATACAGAGAAAGATTTTACAAGAACGCTTGCAAAATGTTATATAAATAGGACAAATTATAATGTATAGACAGCCAGAATGATATCTATTTAGTTCTTAGAAATTGGTTCTTTTATATCAATGTTAGAGTTCTTTTGTGCTCCCAAAGTATATAGGGAAATTGCCAAGTCATAAATATTAAAATCATGATCTTGATTAAATCATACATTTTTGGTATCATTTATTCCAAAATGAAGTTAATAATTTGATTAGATATTTGAGGCAAAATTCTAGCAACTAGATTTTGCTTTTTGAAAAATTGTATAGCCAAATATATTTATTTATTTATATATATATATATACACACACACACACCAAAAGTTCTTGATTAATTTTGATTACTGCAATTTTATGTACAACTACAGCAATATACTGGGGGCAACCAGAAAGATCTTCTGGACAACCAGTTTGTCAAAGCTGGTTGCCCTGGGACAATCATGGATTTTCAAAATTGTTCTACCCCTGTCATTTTTATAAAGACCATGATGATGTTATTCAGAGTGATCATAAGTCCCATTGCTTTATTTTACTGGTTAAAGTAGAAACATCAAACTTGCAGGCTGAATTTTACTAACATTCTCACAGATGCCTGAATTTGGTGCAATAGATAATTCTCAAGCACCTTAGTGAAAGATTTTACAAGCCTAATAAACGAACAGAACTCTGGCATGCTGCATCTAAGTGGGAAGATACTGCCCATAAAACTGATACCTTAAACTACAGCCAATATTTTTTTTTAAATTTTCCATAGAACCTACGATGAAACTGTAGCAGTAAGCAGCTCTGCTATTGATAAAAAGGAGGCAAACAAAACAATTTAAGAACACAATATTCAACATATATGTATGCTTTTCCTCAGGTGGGGAACATAAATGAACTCTTAACATTGTGCTCTTGTAGATTTACCAGTACATCTGTAATACTTTGCTTGTCATTGTTGATAAAGACAGAATTTAGGTGAAATTGCTGAAAAATGTTTAAACTGATTCATTTTTGCTAAATAAATTTTTTGTTCTCCACAAAATCTCTTTTACTGTTATGTCAGTAACAGAATGACCTAAATACAATATTAATCCACATGGGACTTTAGAGTGCTAAAATCATTAGTTACCCACAATGAATGAATATTGACTTAAATTGTTTAAATTTATTATAGCAACATGTTTCATCTTTTATGAACACCTGTAGAAGAATAAATCTGTACCTGAATCCAGATCTTCTGAAAGACTGGTGAAGGTTTCATTTGCAGAGACAATCTCTTCAGCAACTTCATCGGTACTTCGAGTGTTTTCCTACAGTGAGATGCTGAAGTATCAAGTCTACATAGATGCAGAATCAATTAATTCACAAAAAGGCATTTTTTTCTCAGGGTCTATTCTAGAACTGAAAATTTAGAAGGAAGTTCCCTCCTGCCATTTAAAAAACAAGAGTACTATAGATGGTACATATATTACATGCCTGCACTGTGTTTAATGGTCCTCTGGCGTTGAACAATCTCTAAAAAAAACTTGCACAGTCAGGTAAGTAGTAAAAACTTTACTTGCCCAAAATAGTTTTAATTAGCAGTTGACAACCTAAATTTGATCATGTGAAAAGTTGTTTTTCAGAATTTATTATGTGAACACTAACCACCAGTTGTAAGTAATTACAATGAGACCAGTCTGCTACCCTTATGATAAGCATTTATTAGTATTAAAGAGTGAGAGCATAGTGCTTGTATGAGCTTGATCAAAACAAATGGAAAACAAACTTGCAGTATAAAGTATGGACTTTATATGAACAAAGCATTATTCTTGACAGAACATCCTTTTCATTCAAGATAAATACTGTTCAGTCCTGAATTTGCACTTGTCCAATCTAGCAAGTGATTAGAAAATTCCCTATTCAGCTGGAAATGTTCACTTGACATTTCAAGATGGACAAGTGAATTTTCAACCCCTGGTACCCTATGTAGGCACCAGTGGGGCATGGTATTCTCTGGAGATAACTGACCAATTGGTCTCAATGGCCTGTACCTTTGGTCAAGGTATGCAGTCTTTAACTAAATTTACAGTGAAGATACAATTATTTTATTATTATTATACTTACCATGACCTTGACCTTTGACATTTAGACCCCCAAAATCTATAGGTTTCTTCCTTACCCTAAATGAAAGCCAACCACAAAATTAGGTCAAGGAACTTACACAAGAACTAAAGTTACATTGCAAAATCCATTTTTCTTTTTTGACTCACAATGACTCTAACCCTTGATCTTTTGATCCCCAAATCAATGGGCTTCTTTCTTACCTCAAGTCAAGGTCACTTTGGTGAAGGGCTAGGTTGTGTTTGGTGTTTTATGGCACAGCAACACATGAAGATTATTCAGTGCCAAGGCAATTGGTGCAAAGTGCCTTGCACTAGGGACACACTACAGTAGCTGACCTGGGATGATTTGATGGTAGGATTCAAACTTACGCCATTCAGGCCACAAGTCTGGCATGCTAACCACTGAGCTACTGCAGCTCCAAACTTTTGTCTAGGTACATGGTCTGGAACTAGGTGCTCCAAACTTTGGTATAGGTACATGGTCTAGAACTATGTACTCCAAACTTTGGTCAAGGTACATGGTCTAGAACTAGGTACTCCAAACTTTGGTTTAGGTACATGGTCTAGAACTAGGTACTCCAAACTTTGGTCTATGTACATGGTCTAGAACTTGGTACTCCAAAGTGGGTTTTTTTTTCAAACTAAAATGAGCAGGTTCTGAGTTGAACCCCTTGATAGATCTCTTTGATATGAACACATTGATATCATGTTCAATCTTGAAACCATATAAATAACAAACTTATAATCTTTTTCCATCTGTGCAATAATTTGGGTCAAAATCCCAATTGAACGAAACAGCAACTTTGGAGGATCATATGGGTAAGAAATATTTTATGCCAGAGGTTTCAAACCGATTTCTTTCTTTACCTGTATACACAGATTATACCCAATTTTATTTAAACCTCTACAGTCTCAAATCACCGAATAATCTGACTTCAAAATGACAATTTCATCAATTTGTCAAAAGGTGCAAAAAAGGGCCGTTATTCAAACGCTTAAAACTTTTGATCTAGTCATGCTACAACATTCAATATTATATTAAATTGTTTGTTATTAATTGAAGTATATATGTATAATGCTTATGATGCAATGAAACCTATGTTTTATTAGATAAACATAGATACAAATGTCAAATATTTTTTACAATCCACACATACTTCAACCTAAGACACATAGTCTTGAGTTTTGAGACTGTTTAGACTATAATTAGAAAACTTACAGACAATTTAAAAAAACAAACACAAAACACTGTGCAACACTTTACTCTTTAACCTACTGACATCTAGCTTTTTTTTTATATATTAAAATTATACCAATTGTTTAACGTTTCTTGTTTGGGGCTAATGAGCACAAGGCACAAAATTAATTATGATATGGAGAGATAATCACATGAATTTTGCTTCACACTAACTTTTACTGAAACAAAATGTAAATTTACATGTGGCAGTAGTCAAACAATGTCAAAATTATTTAAAAATGTTCTAACTTCCACTGTTTCAAATATTTCAGTATTAGTAGTTAATACTGCATTAAAAATGCAAAGAAATAATGTTCAAGCCATGGACAAATTTTACAGTGTTTATCTGTTTTGCACTGTTTTTTGGGGGTTTTTTTCCCCCTCTTATCATCAGATATTGAGCATGACATTGTACAGGAAATGCAATATTCAATAAAACCCGTTTCTTTACATAATTTGACAGATGGCAGCAATCCGATTCTACCACTTCCAGTCAAACTGAGTCATTGCACTGCACTATAAAATTGAGCTATTTTACCAACATTACATTCAAAACAATAACAGATTGTTTATGATTTTGGAAGAAAATGCCTTAATATAATATAATCTATCAAAAATATATTTAGATACATGATTCGGATTATTTCTAATTTTTTTGTTGATGGAATTGCTTCCCCTGTTGGTCCATGCTAGTAGTACTGCATGTAAACAAAGTGATCATATGATCACCATTTTTTATGTTTAAAACAAGTATTTTAAGTCTTAAAATAAAAAATATTCTGCTAAACCTTAGAAATATCTCAAACAATGTAAACACAGACATTTTTACTTAACTCATGTATACATTTTTTTATTTTAGTTCAATTTCGATGTGTGATTTCAGAGTTCATATGAGAAGTTGCTATTCATATCAGTGACATGAAAATAATTAAAACATTATCAAAAATTAAAAATAATATATAGAAATGACAAAAAAGAAATTAGCTTACTGTTCAAGCACCCTTCCATCACTCTCGATTTTGTTTCTCCACAGGATGGTGTGGGATTTTTTCCTGCAGAGTGTTAGGTACGACAGTTGCCATTTTGATATGGCAGTACTGAATGTCTAATATTAGCCATTCACTTTGACTTTTTCATGGAAGCTAGCTATTATTTTACTAGTTTTTAAATTAAAAGCATTTAAAAGAACACATTGTATTCGTTATTTGCACTAGTCACATGAGCATGAACGTTTTTATTTCGTCAGTGTTTATTACGACAATCAAATTTTAAAAGCAAAATAAAAACATCTTCTTTTTATTCTTTTCGTAAAAATTTTATACGAAACGATAGCATCTATCATTTCTCTTTTATCTCTGTATGCATTTCACCAAGATATTTAGATGTTTGTCTTCCACAAAGCATTTGAATGAGTTGAATGCAAGGCTTAGGTTGCGCAAACTAGGAACATGATGTTTTCTGCCATTCAGGACTCAGCCATTTAAATTTTTTTTTAGTAAAATAACCAGAGCATCTTTTAGAACATTTTATTTGCATAACGATAGAAGGATAGAAAAATTACTTGAGGTAGTTTTTATTCTTCAGTGTCATGTGAGAGATTAGATATAAGAAGTGGAAGACGAGCACAAATCGGCCTTCGACCACACTTTTCGCCAGCTGAGACAGCCACTTTGGAGTACCTACTAGAACTAAAGTTATTTTAGATAAATCATTTTTCTTCTTTTAGACATTAACCTTTACCTTCAACCTTTGGACCATAAAATCAATAGGCTTTTTTCTCACCCAAGGTGAAAGCCAAGCACTCAAGCTTTGGTAAAGGTACATGTTCAAGAAGTGATGTTTTTGTACAGAAACCATTATGCTTCTTTCAGTCAGTGACCTTGACCTTGGACCTTTTTACCCCCAAATCAATACATTTTGTTCTTTACTCCAAGTGCAAGCCATCCACTAAGTTTGGTTAAGATACATGGTGCACTATTAAAATTACTGTGCAGAAATGAGAAAGGTCATCATAACATTATACACTCTGCCTTAATCAGGTGTATAAAAAGTGGTTCAGGAGAAAACAGAGTAACAGATAGACAGAAGGCAGCACAATATTCCTGATGTTAAAGCATGTGGATAATAAATGAAGATGAGAGACTCTATCCCTTACCTTCAGTTCAGCTAAATACTTCTCTCCAGTCATCGTCATCTTCTCTTTCCAAGCCATCTTAGTCTGCTTAATGCATGCAGACTGGAGACTCTGTACTTGCTTCCTCAAATTATGAAGCTAAAATAAAGTACTGTGAATTTACTATTTTTCATGGGGTACCAATTTCTGTGGATTTGGTCATTACATACCACAAATTCAAAGACCCAACAAACAATGATCATGGCGTGGAAACAACAGGACCCATTCCCCAATATGTAGTTTGTTTCTTGTGTGTGTGTGTGTGTGTGTGTGTGTATTGAGGGGGGGGGGGGTAAACTACTTTTAATTATGTAATACTTGCCTGTCCCTATTGCCTTTTTACTTTTTTCGGGACAGAATTACCCTCATCCATATGAGAAAATTCCATCCTCCCATTAGATGGAAAGTTCCAGAAGATCTAGAACAGAAAGAACATATCATAGGCCCATGCACAGTAATGGTCCTCATTAACTTGGACCCAGACTGGGGTGGGAGGAATGAATCTCTAGCAATAGGGACAGGTAAGTATTAAAATGATTCCCCCCCCCCAAAAAAAACCCCTACATTTTAATAGCAATAATACAATACCTGTCAATACTGTTTGGCTGAATTTGCCAGTTCAGAGGGAGGCTGATGGCTTCAAAAACTGGTATAAAAATACTACACTCACCCTTATGGTAGGAGTGTCCACTACCGTAAGCTGGAAGCTGATTGGGCCACTTTTGTGTTGCAACTATTGAGACCAAGGAAAATATGCCCTCGCTCTGCTGCCCCAAAGAACGAAGGTAGAAGGAGAAAGTAGTATGCGACTGCCAAAACACGGCTCTCATAACATCCACCAATGATGAAAGAGTTACATAGGCACATGAAGTAGCATTGGCCCTAACTTTATGGGCTTTAATTCTCATGAAGGAATGGTCCCTCTCAGTAATTGACTGATAAGCTCTCTTGATAGTGAGGACAATCTACCTGGAAATGGTGGATGCCAAAATATGAGCATAGCCCTTAATAGGTAGGAAAAGACACTTCTACCCTTTCTTCTCCCTTTTAAAGCAGCCAAAAAGAACTTAAAAGCTCCAATTGGGCAGAACCCCATCTTGGTCATTCCCAGCGCAGATACGACTGAGACTGGGAATCTTGATAGGGAGTGGAGCTACTGAATAAGGCTGTTTTTTTGCCAGAAAACCTGGTTGACAAAGGAGAGAAACGGACTCATAATAACCTTTCAACCATAACAACCCTTTTTTTTTTAGACAAGGCATGAAGCTCACACCTTCTCTTCACGGATCCTAAGGAGAGCAGGAATAACATTTGAAGGGTAAGGTTCTTAAAAGAAGCTTCACCAAACTGTTCATATGGGGGATTTGATAAAGCCAACAAAACACCCAACAGATTCCCATCTAGGCATTAGTAAGTGTGAAACAGGTCTCTGCAGCTCGAAATACTTGATAAGATCAGAGAGATGCTGATCAGAGCGAATGGCCGGACCCTTTGTGAATTTGAGCATGTTAGACAGGGCTGCACTATAGCTCTTAATAGTAGATACAGAACATTCTCTCTTCAAACAGGAAGAGAAAAAAGTCCACCACTGCACTTAGAGATGGACAGCTAGGATCAACATGCTTCCGACTGCACCAATCACAAAATATTCTCTAATCTGCATTGTAGACCTTGGACATGAACCATCTCTTAGACTGGACAATACAGCTGGCAACTTTGCTCGAAAACTTGTCCTGGCATATGGATTTATTGAGTTGAGCCAAGTGTGAAGGTGGCGATTCTGTGGGCTGTAGTGAAGAAGAGATCCATTGTGCTGCGACAGCAAGTCCTTTCTCTGAGGTAATGTCCTGGGTAGGTCTACCAACAGGTCAAGTAGATTGTTGAACCACAATCACTGGGGCTACAGAGGGGCTATCAGAATGAGCTGATCAGTGTAAGTCCTGACTTTGAGGAGCACTTATGGAATCGTTCTAAATGGGGTGAAGGCATAAGCAAACAGACGATCCCACCCTAATATGAAGGCATCCACTGTCTAAGCCCTCTGATCTTGTACTGGGGAGATATAAAAGGGAAGCTTGTTGTTCAGTCTCGTTGTGATCAAGTCCACTAAGGGTCTCCCCCACAGCCTGAACAGGAGCTCTGCAATGGATTGGTGCAGAGACCACTCTGTGAGGACTACCTTGCCTCTCCTGGACAGACTGTTGGTCAGAATATTTTCCATGCCAGGAATATGGTAAACATGGAGAGTAAACCCCACCAAGGCTACCCAACGAAGGAGGTTCCAAACCTCCACGTAAAGAGAAGGAGCAAGTGGACATCCTGCCTATCCTGTGCAGTGGAAAACGAACTCGCCCTAGATTGGTGATGAAGTTCATCCCCACATAAACGAAATCACGTGAAAGGATTAGCTCTGATATCTCTAGGTTCGGAATAAGTCCTAGCTGGGTCACCATGGACCAGCAGTGGAACAGATCCTGCAACAGGGACTCTTTTAGGCTCATGTGCAATAACCAGTCATTGTAATACTGGAGTATGGGGATCACAGAGCCCTCAGGTGGGCGGCAACTACTCCCATCACCCTGGTAAAAGCCTTAGGCACAGAGGCAAGACTGAACAGCAGGGCTTGCAATTGGAAAACCTCTCAATCCAGACAAAACCGGAGATATTTCCTGTGATGAATAAAAATTGGGATTTGAAGATAACCATCCTGAATGTCGATAGCAACTGCCCAGTTGCCGTGCCTTATAGCATTCCTGACTGAGGTGGCAGTCTCCATCTTCAATGGTACCTCCTGAAAATACTTGTTTAAAGCCAAAAGATTCACCATAGGCCAAAATCTTCCACCTTTTATGGATACCAGGAAAATCCGGGAGTAAAAGGCAGAGACTGATCATTTTCCCCTCTCTCCACTGTTCCCTTTCTCAGAACGGTGTGCACCTCTTCCCTTATTTGAACCAGTTTTGACTGGTGAAATAGGATGGGGGTCCTTGAAAGAAGAGGTTGCAAGTAGCCTTCCCTTAGAATAGAAAGGAACTATGTATCTTCCACGATGACCGACCAAACCTCTGAAAAGAGGGTTAGCCGAGTACCCATGGGAATCCCAGGAAGAGAGATGCACGGCAGGAGAGGAAGTGAGTTCCTAGGGTGGCCTCCTCCTCTTTAGAAAAGATAGAGGGGCCCACAACTTTCCTCGCTGGGAACCTCCACCTGCCTTGTCTAGCTAAAGATGGGCGAGAGGCTGGCTTGAAGGGGGGTTGCTCAGACTGTTGAGGCTGCATATTTCTTAAAGAATTTAGCAGAAGGCCTTAAGGGGTAGTCAGGATAAAAGCACTTCTGGCCGATTTCAATGGCCCAGGAGCAGATGCAAGGGACTGGTGTTATAGGTCCCCAGGTCTTTGGATGCCATAGACGCAATGAGACCTCTGAAGAGCGTCTCTGCCTCCAAAGAAGCAGCCCTAAGAAGGTTCTTACTGTGGTCCAGTAAGACCTGCAATATGTCCAGAGCAACATCCATGCGGAGGTGGATCAACTCCGTTGATAGCACCATGGTCATGGACAAAGCATGCCTTGATGTCTTAGCAAGCCCCTCCAGAAAGCGCTGGAGTGCAGCTGGAGATAAGGACTCCTCTTTCAGAAGATGGAAGGAGACTGTCAAAAAAAGATCGGCATGTGAGGCTATGGTGACGAGCATCCTAGCCTTAAGTTCCAGTGCCTAAAGCATCTTAACTGGAAGGTGAGCCCATGTCAACATTGAAATCCCCACTTGCAATGCCAAAGAGTCCAAGGGGTGGGGATGTGGCTTAAGGGGACAAGCAGGAGAGTGCACTCTGTAGTTGGCCGCCGAGACCAGCGGTTTCAGCATATAGGGGAGTGACAGACCACCCATTATGTTGCCTAGCAAACTCCTGGCTCCTCAAAAACCTTTGAGAGAGCTCCCTAACCATAGCCAAATGGGGGAGAAAAAGGAGATCTGGGTGTGATGCAGCCCCTGAGAGACTCTCCAAACTGGAGAATTTCTTGTCCTCTGAGCCCAAAACATAGGACACAAATCCTGGGGGAGAAGGTGATAAACAAAATTTACTGCCTGCTAGAATCCACCAAGAATGACAGGACATCCTCGTCCTGTGCTCAACCCTGAGGAGAGGAATGACTATCCATCCCCTTGTCTCTGATGAATAATGGCAAATGACTTGATAGGTGACAACATATTATAAGGTATATGCATATCTAATTTAAAACAAGCATTTAATGACTTTGTATCACTTCTTTGAAAAGTAATATATAAGGTTTCTGCATACCTTATTCAGTTTGCTCAGCTGGTAAATATTCTTCTCGGTTTCTTATCACTCCATTTCTTCAAAGCCTTTGCAAATGGAAAATCATTTATTGGACCCCCTATTATCTGTATAGTCATCAGTTTATTTATTGTTTCAAATGTTAGCCAGTTCCTCCGAGTAGTGTGAATTCTGCTTTGAGAACTGAATCTCACAATCAGTTTATTCTTTTCTCTTTTTTTCTTTTTTTTTTATAAAGGCAGAACCAATGGAATTTTGTCCAATCTGAATAGATCTCTGAACTGGTCTTCAGGATATAAACATAATTTTCCACAATTCATGGATGTGGTTCCTAGGATATTTCTGTCCAAGGATTTCATTTTCTGCTTAGCCTAAATGACAAGGTGCCAGCTATTTCTGTATACACAACTTTCTACGCTATGTTCGGTGAGCTACATGACTCTGCTGGTGTTAATTATATATTTCTCTAATGGCTGATCAATGGATCAATTTGCTATACTCCTCAAGTAGACAATTTAATTGGAAACCTTCTATAGTTTCTGCAATATGACAGCAGATCTCAATCATAAAGGTGCATGTATTCAAACAATAATCTCCATCGGTAAGAGATCAATTGAGATCGTGGACAAAAGACAAAAAACAATTTGATCAACCTTAATTTGAGGAAAAAAGAATTTAAATCGTGCATTGGGTATGGCAAATTATGGGAACTGCAGTAATCTGCGTGATCTTTCCCCCATTGGGTTTTAAAAGTTGCATGACCCTCAATTGTTTTTTCAAGAAAACCCACAATCCCGCAATCTGGCAGCATCTCTGGTAACTGTGCTAACATTATTTGCACTAAAATACTAAATATGTATTTGTAAACATGTATAGAGTGCCCACACTGCAGACCAAAAAGTCTAAGTTCAAAATGTTAAGAAAAACTTTTAAAAATTTGAAAAGTTGATATAATGGCATGAAAATCTGTCCAGGTCATTTAAATAGGGATACAAACAAGCCTACTAAATTTCATTTGTCTACCTATAGTTTTTTGCTTTATCATGCTCACAATATTTTGTTTTAAAAAAAAGTCAGTTTTGTCAAAGTCCAAGTTTTAAAAAAGTGTAGACATTTGAAAACAACTACAAAACAACCACAAAATTTAATTTGTCTACCTCAAGTAGTTTTTGCTTAATTGTGCAAAAAAATTCCAAAAATGTCTACAAAACAAACATTGCAGTAATGGCTAAATTTCATTTGTCTACATTGAGTGTTTTTATGCAATCTTGCTAACAAGCTTCTCAGGACTGATGGCTGGATGTATAAAAAGTCAGGGTCAAATCAAGATAAAAAGGTCAAAATTCAAAAAGTACAAAAATAGAGGTCGTGAAGAAAACCCTCAAAATTGCTTGCATGGCATAAAATCTATTCAGGTATTCTACATCGTTCTGTATATAAACATGTTTACTCTAATATTTAATTTCCCTTGATTATGCAGTTTCTCCATAATACCAATAGGGAGCCATGGTAGCTCTGCTGGTAGAGTGTTGGATTCAGATTCCAAGTATCACAGGTTTGATACCTGCTGAGGTCTATAGGTTGGCTGCCTCAGTGTGTCCTTGGGAAAGTCACTTAGCTCCATTTACTCTGCATGATATAGCCAATAATGTGTTAAAAGTGCCGTTAAAACCAACAAAAGCAAACATAATCCCAATAACATTTTCAAAGAAAAATGATTAGTCCAAAAAGTAAAAAGACTAATCAAAGATAAAAACTGTCAAAATGGCCCAAAAATCTTATTAGGTCATGTGGGGGAAAATCCCTTACAAAAAGATGTGAATGTAAAGTACAAAAATTACTTATATAGTAAGAAAATCAAATCAGGTAATTTACATATACACATAAACATGCCTACCAAATCTCGCTTGTTTTATGTTTCTGTGTTAATTAATCTTAAACTGATAAGAGTTTCAGAAGAATGAAAATAAAATAAAGGGACAAAACCTTATCATTCATGTCTATGCTAAAGACTATGGCAACAATGAAAAGTGCAACCTATGTCTTTTTATTCTGTGTCTAAGTAAGACAAAAACTAACAAATTACCTCTTTTTCTGAAAGGGATAAAGCTGACTGAAAGATTGGAGGCTGAGTTTTCTCCAGATCCTTATCCAAGAATTGATTCATCTCCTTATTTCTGATGAAAGAAAAAATATAATGAGCAGTAGTCTAGAAAATCAATATTTTACACTTACAGGACATTTGATTTAGCATTACCTTTATATATGCTGGTCTAAGCCATATCTTGCTGGAAAACATCATCATTACTTACTGTTACCATTGCTGTTGTTCATCATCCTCTCTGTTGTTGTTGTTGTTATTATTATTATTATTATTATTATTATTATTATTATAAAATATGTCCTTTTTTCAGGGGGTGGGTCTTTGCAATAGTAGCTGGTAAGTATTACATAATAAAATGAGTTTCTCACCCCAGGGATGATTCCAACAATAAATTTTGGGGCCCTCATCTCTAGAATTGGGAATTTTTCATCATGAAATGAGTATTTGGGGGAATTTTTAGCACATAGACTTATGCTTTCCAACCTCCTAAGCCTTGTCACTTGTAACTTTTGTTGCAGTTTATTTGTAGATGTCCCTTTAAAGGAGATACAAAAAATTAATATTATGAACTAAAATTACCGGTAGTTATCTAATTTTGTTCTTGTTTAGTAGGGATTGCTGCTTTTTTACATAGTAGTTTTAGTAGAAGTTGCTGTTGTTGTTGTCTTCTTGGTATAAAAAAAAGTTTTTTTACAACAAGTCCTTAATATGAAACAAATTTATTTGTTTATTCATCTAGCAAAATATAAATTAAGTCTGCATTATAATAATTCTGGGGGTTTTTTTTTGTTACTTACTGGTGTTACTGGAATAAAGTGTATTATGATCATATGGTACCATTAGTTAATTTCACATCAAATTAAAGTTCTCTGTTTTAAAGGATTGGAATCTTTGCAGCATATTTACCATGCAGACCCGAGTCAACAAACTATCCTTTATTATTTAAAACAACATTCTATTTTCAATAAGAAAGCATGAAATAGAATGTCATAAAAAAGACATGAATAGGTTCATTAGAAGTAAAGTAGTCAAAAAGTCATTTAGCTTTTCACACTAGACCAAGCATACCATGGCATATGAATCTCAGGCCATGTGTTGAATATAAAAATTCAAAGCACAAAATGTGTGTATTGACCATTAACAATATGTACTGTCAACTATCCAAACAGCTAGTCAACAAAAATTTTCTAATTATGTAAAGAATACATATCTGCTGTTATGGAAATGGGAAGCTGTCTGCTCTCTTGCCAGTTTTTCAACAATGCACACGTTGGAAAATTCCTACAGTGTCCATCCTCGGGGGTGATTCAGGCTAAATAGTCGCCTTAGAGTCTCTTATTTCACTCAAACAGCCCCAAAAGGCAAAGTTCACTTTGCCATGCATTGATTTTCACATTAACCCCCCCCCCCCATTTTGTTTCAATGCAATGCATTAATAATTACAGAAAAACTTCAATTTTTTTGTACATTTTCCCTTCAATGAGGAAGATAACAAGATTGAGAGAAGTAGTCTCTTGATACTAATTTGATGATTATAAATACCAGAAATTACATTGCTATCTCTGGAATTCATGCCAAAATATCATACAGGAACCTTGAAAACATGTGAAAAATTAAATTTCTGTTGCCAAATCTGAAGCAAATTATGGCTCAGTGGGCATATCCAGGTCCATTACTAATAAAATGAATTTTATCCAATATTTCATCATATAAAACTTATGAAAAAAGAGCTTTTTCTATGGAAGATGTTGCTGATTTTCAATTGTAACCAAATTTCTAGGTTGCCGCTTTATGTTATACAACAACTGTGGCAAAGTGAAAGAAGTTTTAATATTTTTATAAACTTTCAACAATACTTCATCATCATTTTAATAATCTGATGTGACAATATGCAAAAACATTAGTCTAAAGTGACTATTTTGAACTTTCTATACTCACACCACCCTATTTTTGCCTATTTCACCTATTCTGGCTGGGGAGGTAATATCATCCAGATATTAGGGTCCAGCTTCGACCCTAACTTAATATGATCAAATGCACTTACAAGCAATGCCAAGCTTTGTATGACTAAGATAATTTCTGGTATGGAAAAAGGTAAAAGTTCTGCCAAGCAAGATTTACTAACTTTCATTTGGGCTATTTCAAAATAAAAATTATGCACCAGCCAATGGAAATTGGGGCTGCCAACAGAAATTGGGGCCACCAGGCAGTCCTAATTAATACAACAGAATCATCACTGCACCCCCTTCCCCTCAAATACATTTTAATAGCAGTAATATATTACATGCTAATATTGCATTCTGAATTTACCAGTTAAGTGGGAAGCTGATGACCTCAAAAAAACAAAACTGGTATATGAATGATGCACATACCCTTACTGCTGGAGTGTTCCCTTCCATAAGCTGGTAGATGGATTGGCCACATCTTGCGCTGTCACAATTGGACCCAAAAAGTAAATGCCTTTGCTCTGGTGCACCAGAGATCAAAGGTAAAAGGACGAATCTTAGAGTGAGACTGCCAGAAGGCAGCTCTCATGACATCACCCAAAGAGGATTAAAGTAGGCCCAAGATGCAGCAATAGCCCTAACCTCATGGGGTTTAATTCTCATGACAGAAAGATTTGTCTTGGTGAAGGACTGATAAGCTCTCTTGATAGTGAAGACAATCCACCTGGAAATGGTGGCTGTCAAAATATCAGAGAAACGCCTGAGAGAAAAAGAGATGATTCCGACCCTTCCTTCTCCTTATAGAGGAAACCTAATAAAACCTTAAGGCCCTAACTGGACAAATGAGTCTATCTTGATCATCCCCAGCATTAATATAACTGAGAATTGGAATCTTAATAGGAACAGGAGCCACTGAAGGTATCTGAGTTTGGCCAGAAACCAAAGTTCGCAAAAAAGAGAAACTGAATCATAGTTACCACTGAAGCCTAAACAAAAGTTTTCCACCGAAAAGATAAGAATTTCACCCCTTCTCACCACCGCTAAGGGAAGCAGGAAGACTTTTTGAGGGTAAACATCTCAAAAGGAAGCTTCACTCAATGGTTCATAGGGGGTTTAGACAATGCCCAAAGAATACAAAAGGTTCCACCTAAGCATTATTAAGTGAGATAATGGTCTCTGAAGCTCAAAATATCTGATGAGATCAGAAAGATGAGGATACGACCCAATAGTGGAACCCCTAGAGAACTTGAGAGTATTAAAAAAGGCTGCCCCATATCCCTTAATGGTAGATATAGAACATTCTCTTTCCTTAAAAAGAAAGTAAATAAAATCTGCAGCTGCGGTTAAAGAGAGACAGAGAGGATTAATGCACCTCCTATTGCACCAATTACAGAAAAATCTCCACTTGGCATCGTGAACTTTCTTGGTAGATTGCCTCCTGGCCTGGGCAATGCAGTTGGCAACCTTGCTTGAAAACCAGTCTTGACGGACTGAGCCAACGATGAAGGTGGCGAATCTGTGGGTTACTGTGTAGGAGAGATCTCCTGTACTGTGACAGCAGGTACCTCTCTGAGGTAATCTCCTGTGTTTGTCTACCAACAAACCAATGAGATCACTGAACTATGATCACTGGGGCCACAGGTGAGCTATCAGGATAAGCTGAGACATGGTGGTCAAGACTCGGTGAAGAACCTGAGGAATTATTTTGAAAGGTGGGAAGGCATAAGCGTACAGATGATCCCACTTCAGACTGAAAGCATCCAGGCCCTCTGATGTGGCACTGGGGAGACATTATGAGGGAGCTTGTTGTTCAGTCTTGTAGCAAACAAGTCCATTATTGGCATCTGCTACTGACTGGTGCAGAGATCATACTGTAAGAACCAAACGGCCCAGTCTGGACAGGCTGTCCACCAAGATATTTCTCTTGCCTGGAATGTGCTTAACTCTAAGAGTGATCTCCTTCAAGACTTCCCATCGGATGAGATTACAGGCTTCCATGCATACAGAAGGATGTGTACCTCCTTGTCGCCTGAGGTACATTACGACCGACATGTTGTCCAAGGCGATCATAATGCAATGATGCCTTATGAGGTTGACACTCCTTTAGGGCTAGAAACACTGTCTTCATTTCTGGGATGTTGATACAAAGGGTTGATTCTTTCCGATACCACAACAGTCCCTGAAGAACTACCCCCTCTGACTCCAGATGAGCACCCCATCCCAAATTTGATATGTCTGTGTACAGAAAGGAGTGGGGTACGGGGTGTGAATCAGGACTCCAGTCGGAAACCAGTCTTGATATAGCCACCAACTCAAGTGGTGTCAAAAATCAGATCCCAGGGGAATCCTAGCCGACAGCATGTCTTTGTGTGGTCACCAGCTTGATAGGAGCAGGAACTAGAGGGATGTAAATGAAGTCATCCTAGGGGAAGTAATTCCACAGCTGTGTTCAGAGTCCCCAGGTGAGAGAGGTAAAAGCAAGCCAACAAAAGTCTTGGCCAAAAGGACCCTCTATGAGGGACAGAATCTGGGCCATCCTGTCTAGGGAACATGAACTATCCACTGACTGGTGGGGAAATTCATCCCCATGTACACAAAGTCCTGAGAAGGGATAAGATCAGACTTCTCTAGATTGAGGATTGGACCCAGATGAGTCACCATCAAAATGGAGGGACAGGTCCTTCAGAAGAGTATCTCTGAGGACATTGTGCATCAACCAGTCATCAAAATACTGGATGATGGGGACCCCTAAACACCTCAAGTGAGCTGCTATTAACCCATCACCCTAGCAAAGGCTCGAGAGACAGAGGGAAGGCCGAACAGAAGAGCCCGAAATTGAAATACATCCTAGCCCAGACAAAACTGGAGGTATTTTGTGTGGGCAAAGAAGATGGGGATGTGTCGGTATGCATTCTGAAGATCTAAGGAGACCACCCAGTCATTGGGCCTTATGGCATTCCTAACTGAGGCCATAGTCTCCAGTTTGAAATGTTCTTCTCGGAAAAATCTGGTTATGGCAGAAAGATTGATGAGTTGAAACTTTCCACCTTTTTTAATACATAAAGGATTAGGGAACAGAAAACCTGCAACTTTGATAGTTTTCCACCCTCTCTACAGCACCCTTCCATTGAAGGGTGTATACCTCTTCCCATACAGCAACCAGTTTGGACTGGTGAAAAGAATTGAGAGTTCACATAGGGGAAGAGGTTCCTGGAAACGAAGTCGGTAACCTTCCTTTATTGTGACAAGGACCCAAATATTGTCCGTTATGTCCTACCAAGCCTCTAAAAAGATGGCTAGTCAGGCACCTACTTGAACGCTGGGAAGAGGACGACGTTGCAGGAGAGGGTTGTAACTCCCTAGGGCCGACTACTTCCCTCCTTAGGGAATAGGAAGGAATCCAAAGACTTCCTCCCTTCACTTCCATGACCGCCTCATCTAGTGAAAGACAAGCAGAAGAGAGTTCTGAATTGTGGCTGCTTGTGTGGCTGTTGAAGTTTACCCTGTCTGAAAAACTTCGGAGAAGGTCCCATCGGTCGATTAGCATGAACGCGCTTCTGGCTGGTTTAGATGGACGTGGAGTCGCAGCCAGGGACCAGTGTTGTTGATCCTGCAAGTGTTGCAAGGCCACAGAGGGGATTAGATCTCAGAAGAGTGTCTTCGCATTAAGTGGTGCAACTGCCAATTGATTTTTGCCGTGATCCAGCAAAACCTTGGAAGACTCCAAAACAGTATCTCTATGGTGATGGAGAAGATCCGTAGTGAGCACAATGGATATTGAAAGTGTATGCCTTGACATTTTAGCCACAGCTTCCAAAAAGTGCTGTAAGGCTGCTGTAGACAACGATTCCTCCTTCAACAAGCTGAAGGAGGCAGCAAAAAAGAGATCAGCATGTGAGGCTATTGTAATCAGAGTTCTAGCCTTTAGTTCCAAGACCTCTAAAGATTTAAACAGGAGACAAGCCCAGGTCCCAGCTAATATCCCCCACTTGGTATGCACCCGAATTAGGGGAGGGGAGAGAGACCAAGCAGGGATATGAACCTGATAACTACAGGCGGAAACCAGCGGAAGAAGAGAGCATAGGACCACCCATTCTGCTGTCTGGCATGCCTCTTGACTGCAAGAAAATTTCTGAGTAAGCTCCCAAACCCTCACTGAGTACAGGAGCAACAGAACATCTGAACAAGAATGGGCCAATGAAAGTCTCTCCAAACAAGAGGTTATCCTAGTGTCCACAGCTCCTGAAGGCCATGGACACAACTATGGGGGAAGGAGGCAGTAAACCTCATTTACCGCCTTATTAAAAGTCCAGACTTTCTCCTGCTCCATAACCTGCCCCGAAGGGTGGGATAAAGGGGACCCTAATGGAAGGAAAGGCCCTGCTGCAACCGGTTCTTCTGGAAAATCGTTTGAGTCAACCAGAATTTAAATGGCATCATTGTCCGGCCTTGCTCTCAAGGCAAGACAGGACTATCCTTCCTGGTCTCCACCTCTCGAGGAGAGGTTAATTTGGGGTTTTCATCAGTCCATAACTGCTCATGGTGGCAATGGGACTAACCCATTGATCCATCCACCTAGGAGAATGGGATTGATGATCTAGGAGGAGTGTGGTGACATGCCTCCTTTTAGTAAGACAAGGCCAGAGGACTATGGTCCGCACTGTCCAACATACCTTGGAACCAAGGAAGCGAACCATGATGTCATGTTGGGAAAGGAAAACTCACTAACAGGTAGTGGTGGTCCCCATATCCTGTAGGGATTAAATGGGAATATAGGGAGGGGGGGAGAAGACAACAATCCAATCAGCTTCCCTGGTTGGGTGAGGAAAGCCCAACTCCCTATCCCCAAAGGGATTGAACGGTAACATAGAAGTGGGGGGGAGGGAGTAACGACCTGATCCCCATCCCCAGACCATCGATCAAAACCAGGTGTCCGGTTGGTTGAAGAGCATGGTGATTGGTGACGGGTGCTTGGATTCTGGTACCTGGCACCCAGTACCCAGTGATCAGTCAAAGAATGGTCCGGTGATGATGATCTCATGGAAGAATCTCTATTTGGAGAACTAGAGTCAGCATGAGATCTGCTAGAGTGAGAATGCTGGTCTTCCCTACCTTCATGAAGATGCAACTCACTCTTATCAAGCACCGGCATTTTCTCTTCCTTGGAAGGGGCCAAGGATCTCTAACAAAGGCTGACAGCATCGGTTCAAGGTTCAGTGATCCAAGGCCTTTAGGTGATTTCTGAACCACAGAAAGTACCCCTGATCCCTACTTCACTGTAGTGTTGACTTCCCTATGACAGGAAGCATCCTAGACTCCACCTGGAACCAAGGAGGTCAACCTGAGATGAAGAGGAGAAAGTGGGACTCTTCTTCCTTCCTCTGTAAGGCAGCAATTTTCAGCCAAATCCCAAATTGATTCTTTCCACAGACAACAAATAGAACAACCATCAGTATGTGTACACATAGTACGCAATAAAAAAGTGGGGTGAATGTCCAATGGGGCCTTCTTATGCTCACATTTACCCACACCATGCAACATAATTATAATCTGAAAGAGAAATAAAACCAAAAAAACAAAATGAACCAGAACTGAAAATGGGCAGGAGATACTTTCCCTGACACCAGTCCTAAGAAAGGGTAAAAATTTACTGAGGCACCACTTCTCTAAGCGAGGTGCAAAAACCCTTCAAAAACAATGAAAAGGGACACAGATACACACAAAAAAAGCAAGAACTGGGGAGAAAATCACTAAAACAACACCAAAAACAAGCCTAAAGACAACAATGAAGGCAAATTTTGCTGAGCATCATGACACAAATATGACCACAATACTCCAAGAAAAAAGAGGAAGATATTCCGTATGTTGGATATGACTAAGGAATTAGACTGGAATCTTGTTCTATTCTTTTCTGATCTCCAATTACTAACTGGAGGAGGGAATATTTAGCTTGGACTGAGGTCTTGGTGTCCCAAAAAAGGGTAGCAATGCAACAGTAGCAGGTGATGTTTTACTGCTATCAAAGTATCAGATTTTACTTTTCAGACTAAAAATAATTAGAACTTCATAACCCTGGCATTCTTATAGACAAAATACTTAATTGGCTATATATATATAATGCTTAAGTTTCTAGCTTTGCATGCTTCTAAAAGAAAAGAGGAAACATTCACTGAGAAAAAATTAATTTGGTCCTCAAAACTAATAAAGGTATTGATTTGTGTTTTTGTATGTTTATATAAGCCTTTTATTATATTGATCATATAATATTTTATATTTCTTCCTCTTCAAACAAGAGATCCCAATTTTGTCAAGCCCACCTTTTATTTAACTAGAAAGTAAAAACCTTTAACATTGAGTTTAATCAAAAGCACTTTAACACTGACCTTAATCCAGGGTATGGATGGACAAACAGATTGATGGACCCATACGGAAACGATAAAGTAATAGCTATGTCAAGATTCACCCAATGCAGGCTCGACAATAAAGAATATCCCTTGCATCTATCAACTTGTTCTAATAAAGATGTAAAAGTAAAAAGTTTCAATAATATACAAGGTGTTTGCCCCTAAACATGCACTCCTTGCCAACAGAAGCACATTTGGAGTAGCGGATAATATATAGATTCGTATGGAGGATTGATGCAGAGACAAAATGAGTTAAAAGCTTCCAAAAAAAGTGTAATGCTGTGACAGCTGGTCTGAACAGGATTTTTGAACCCTTTAATCTCCAGTCGTGAGTCTAATTTAAGCTCTAAGTCACCATGGAAGAAAATATTACTACTCATTATGATGCATCAACAAAGCTTCACCAGTGTGGAGTTTAAACAGTTTGAGTAGTCTCGATGTAACTGGGTTAAAGATACAGACGATATAACAAACAAATGACTGAAAATATAAATGTCACTCAAGCTTGAAAATTAGATTATAGTGACCTACTTTTAGTATAACTGAGTTACTCTCATTGAGATGCACCCAAATATCAGTTTTCAAGACCATGGGTAACATAAGGTCCAAGATATTGTGTGTAACGAATAACTCTGAAAACACTAAAGTCACTCGGGCATAAATATTAGGCCACAGTGCCCTAGTTTTGGTATGGATGAGTTACTCTATCAGGTATACAACCACATCCTAGTTTTCATTAGCATAGGTGAAATAGGTTCTAAGATATTAAGGGTGTATGGAACAGATACAGAAAGATAAAAAAAGTCACCCAAACATGGAAATTAGGTCAAAGTGATCTACTTTTGGTATGGTTGAGCTACTCTCCATGAGATGCATCCACATAATAATTTTCATGAATGTAGATGAAATAGAGTCCAAAATATCAAGGGCGTAACAAATAAATGGCTGAAAAGACACAAGTCACTTGAGTGTGAAAATCAGGCACAGTGAACTACTTTTGAAATGGCCCAGTTACTCAGCCTGAGATGCACTAACATACCAATTTTCATGAGTGTAGATGAAATAGGGTCCAAGATACTGAGGGCATGAGGAATAGATAGTTAAAAATAAAAAAGTCACTCAAGCATGAAAATTGGGAAACAATGATCTGCTTTTGCTATGGCTGAGTTACTCTTCCTGGGATGTATCCACATGCCAGAGTTCATGAATGCAGGTGAAATAGAAACAGGGTCCAAGATATTGAGTGTAATGAATACACAGCTGAAACTATATGTCACTAAAGTGTAACAAGAGTACCATGAACGGCACATTTTTATATGCCTACTTATGTAATAACTGAATTTTGTTTGAAAAAAACACTTTTCTTCTTTCACAGTGATCTCAACCACTCACCTTTTGACCCCAAAATCAATAGGTTTTTCCCTACTCCAAGTTTATGCCATCCACAAAGTTTGGTCCAAGTCTGTTATGTAGAACTAATTGTATTGTGTAGAAACCTTTTTTCTTCTTTCATTTACAGTGACCTTGGTCTCTGAGCTTTTGACCCAAAAATCAATAGGCTTCTTCTTTACCCCAAGTGCAAGCCATCCAAAGTTTGGTTTAGGTATGCAGTGTAGAACTAATGTTATTGTGTAGAAGGCCATTTTTTTTCTTTCAGTCACAGTGACCTTGACCTTTCAATCCCCCAAATCAATAGGCTTTTTCCTTAACAAAAGTACAAGCCATCCAAAAAGTTTGGTAACCATAGATGATGGAGAAGTCAAGTTATTTTTTGTGCTGAAACCATTTTTCTTCTTTCAAAGTGATCTCGACCTATGACTTTGTAACCCCAAAATCAATAGGGTTCTTAGTTTACAACAAGTGCAAGCCATCCACATAGTTTGGTAACTGTAGATGGTGGACGTTCAAGTTATTGTGAAAACCATTTTTCTTTCAGTCACAGTAAACTTGACCTACAACCCCAAAATCTATACAGTTCTTACTTGCCCCAAATGCAAGCCATCAACAACTGTAGATGGTGGACAACTTGAGTTATTGTGGAAACAAAATTGGCAACAGACAGATGAAAGGACATCATCATAACATAATATGCTATGACAGGAATAGAAAAATTAGATAAAAACAGTCTACATTTGGCATGGTTGAGTTACTCTGCCTGAGTTGAATTAACATACCAATTTCCAATAGTGTAGGTGAAATGGGGGACAAGCTAGTGAAGGTGTAATGAATGAATGAACACAAAAATTTACAAACGGGAAAAACACTATATCCTCTCCCAACTTTGTTGGTGATGGAAAAATAAAGATTACAATTTTGTGCATGCAACTTTTTGCCTTTTTTGTCACTTATTATGAAAGATGAGACCAAGTACATGGTATCTGGTATCTGATAAATGTATTTTGCCTTGTTGAACAATCAAGACACAATAGGCCCAGGGTAATTTGGTCTGGGTGATGGCTGAGATCATAATGACTAGAATAACCACCAGTCTCAACATACTACTTATATTTACTTGCTACAGTACATGAGAGTGCCCCAATTCAGTAAAGGTTTATTAAAGGTTTAAATTCATCTCTGAGTTGGTGTTGTTCATTGTGTAAATGGTTTCAATAAATGAAATTTACCTCTCTTGCTGTGCCAGTATCTCCTGGTACACCTTGTTGTACAACTGAGCTTCAGGCAATGTCTGCATCTTGGCCACTAGCACCATGTCAATACTGTCTGGGTCAATCTCCTTAAGTGAACAGAGAAGAGTTTTGAGGAAAAACTTGACAATAAAGAGAGGGAAAAGCTTGGAAGCAAAGCCTACAGTCAGAAACATGAAGTTTTATGTAAAAGTTTGCCCCTTTAAGGGAACATACATGACCATCAATTAAATGCATGATCAACATGATGAAAATAAACCATAGTCCTGGTTATATCAATTTTTTAAAAATGTCCCTCTAACAGCATTAATGTACAAGTCTTGAGTTATCATTAGCACCCACCCCTTTTTTTTCAAGAAAAAAAAAACAAAAACAAAACAACTGTTGAACCTATCAGACTAATAATTGTAGAAACCTTACCATTTTGGTTCATATATTTTTGCTGCCAGTCATTCCAAGTTGTATTAATCCCAAACATTCTGGAACCTCGATAGACAGAGTCCTAATGAACCAAAACAATGTATTTTTGCACAAACATGGCAGCTGGCTACTGCCAATTGCACCATTGAGACTTTTAATGCAGAGGTACAAGTCAGCCTTTACACAGCATGCAACATAAACAATCTGAACATACTTTGTCTAATATACAAATATGGTTTAATTCCATTAAATCCTTCAAAAGATACCAAGCAATAACATAATTTTTGATACAAAGACAAACTTCTAAGTCAGAGGGGTGCCATGACTCAAATTTGGACAGAAAAAGGAGATCTAGGCCTGCCTAATATCAGGCCTCATGCAAAGTTTGGTTTCAATTCTTTAAGTCCTTCAAAAGTTACACAAGGGAAAATAAATAAGTGATCAACCGTAAGCCACCTTCAAAGAATATAGTGGTGGCGTAAGAGCGAGAGAGAAAAGACCCAAAAATAAAATTTTATTGACACAAAGAAGAAAACATCCTTACAGGAATCAAAGCTAGGCTCCTTCTTGTCCATAGGACCCGCTCTGCCTTATGTGCTAGCATTAGTTTTAAGAACATATCTACTGTCAATGGACCATCCTGTAAAAAAAAAAGAACAAGATGAAAACTTATTTCATATCCAATTTTATTACATGACAATATAAATACTGACCCACTGTAACCCAATTTATATGTTAATGAATTCATTAATGAAATATCAGGCCATGATGTCATACTAGATACAGGTATGTTTTGCTATGATATAACAATATATCAACACGTAACATTGAAAACCTTCAGTCAAATTTGTCCTGTATGCAAGACAGGCATGGTTGACTCAGTACAATATTGATGACTGACAAGCAATGACAATGACCTTCACTTTTGAACCCTACTATCAATAGGTTCCTTCCCTGTGTAAAGGCAGTTCTTGTATATAAATGTCTACATGGAGCTGCACCAGAGTATCTTCAGGATTTATTTAGACCATATTCGACATCACATGGAAGCCTTCATCCACCAAAACCAAGAACAGAGCAATTTAAGAAAAGCTTCCAATATTCTGGTACAGTTCTGTAGAACAAGCCTCCACTGCATGCAAAATCTGCAGAAAATATTACAGTATTTAAGAAGAGATATCATGAGTATGTATGTGTTACTAAAAGATTATAATAGAATTTAGTATCAATAACACTAAAGAAATGTTAAAATAAATAGTAATCACTATTATCTTTTGTATGATGCAGATTGTCAGACTTTTCTTAGTATAACTATAACTAGACTAATTATAAAGTATAACTACTTGAAATTCATATAAATTTGCATGTAACTCATTTTAATTTACAGAATAAAAATGTTAACTTTACTCTGCTTAACTGCATATTTTGGTATGAAGAAAGTCTTTTAGGCAAGGGTTGTTTTAAATCTGGACAAAAAGTCCTTACAAATTATATAGCTTGGGTTAAAAAAAAAAGGACTCCTTTTTTTTCCTTCAAATTCC
Source organism: Margaritifera margaritifera (assembly GCA_029931535.1). Classification (NCBI taxonomy): domain Eukaryota; kingdom Metazoa; phylum Mollusca; class Bivalvia; order Unionida; family Margaritiferidae; genus Margaritifera; species Margaritifera margaritifera. The sequence goes on along the minus strand of JAQPZY010001672.1, from coordinate 4,657,351 downwards.
ACTTATGTCTAATTGGTGCCCTAACATCTACTTTCAATGTAATCTGAGTATGGACTTATATTTAATGCAGTCATTGTCAAGGATATGGAGAGCATGGGATTCTGCTTTGAAATTGCCCCAGTAGTCGGTACATTTCTAGGTACAGTGATGATTCTGCTATATTAATTGGGGCCACCTGGCAGCCTCAGAATTTTTATTTTGAAATATCCAATCAAAGATTTGTAAATCTCACTTGCCAGAAACTTTAACTCATTCCATTCAATTTGGCATCACTTTTAAGTGCATTTAATCATCTAAATGGACTCCAATATTTCGTCAAAATTTCCTCTCTCTAGCCAGAATAGGGCAAAGTTGGCAGAAATAGGAAGAGGGTGTACAAAGTTAAAAAGTTACACTTGAAACTACTGTTTTTGCATATTTTCAGATGATTAAAATGCTGATGAAATACTATTAGAAATTTATAAGACATAATAGCCAAACTTTTCTTATATTGCTTTACTACTGTTGTTGTATAACATAAAATGGCAATCTTGAAAATAGGTTACAGTCAAAAATCAGCAACCATTTCCATACCAGAAGGGATCTTTTTATACATCTGTATGACAAAATATTGGATACAATGATTATTTTTATTAGTAATGGACCTGGTTACGTCCATTATTTTGCTTCAGATTGGAATACACAAATTCAATTTTTCACTTGTTTTTCATGGATCATGTGTACATTTTCAGCAGGATTCCATAGAAAGCAATGTAATTTCTGTTATTTATGATCATCAAATTGGCACCCAAATTGACCACAGAACACAAAACTTCTTTTTCTATATTTCCACCTTCCTCTTTGAAGAGAAAATTTACAAAAAGTCAACGTTTTACTTTTGATTATTTATGCATTGCATTGAAACAAAAGGGGATGGGGGGAATGTCTTGAAATCAATACAAGACGAAGTTAACTTTGCTTTTCGGGCCTGTTCAAGTGAAATCACAGACTGTAAGGCAACTATTTTGCCCAAATCACCCACTAGTGTGGATTCTGAAGTATTCAGATTCTCCAACATATGTTGATTGTCATAAAGATGACAAGCAATCAGACAGCTTCCTCTATTTTCACAGCAACAGATATGTGTTCCCTCCTTAATTGTAACACCTTTTTTGACTAGGTGTTTTGATAGTTGACAGTAGATATTGCTAATGACTGATACACACATTTTGTGCTTTGAATTACTGAAATTTAACATATAGCCTGAGATTTGTTTGCCAAGATATGCTTGGAGTCACCTGGCCTATAGTGAAACACTAAATGACTATATTGACTACTTGACTCATAATGAACCAAATCATGTTTTTTATGACGTTCCATGGTTTTTGCATCATAAAGGGTATGTAGTTTTTAATAGTGTTCAGTACTCTAGTTTGTTGACTTGTGTCTGCTCGGTAAATATCTTGCAAAGATTCCTATCCTTTAAAACAGAACAGAACTTTAATCTGATGTGAAACTAATGGTGCCATATGATCACAGGGTACCTTTATTCCAGTAAAACCTATAAGTAAGAAAGAAAGTTATAATAATGCAGCCTAAATTTACAATATGTTAGATGAATAAACAGATAAATTTGTTTCATATTAAGGACTTGCTATTAAAAAAAGCTATTCTTATGCTGATAACACAACAGAACAGCAAACAGCAACTTCTACTACCGCTGCTATGTAAGAAGGCAACTTCTCTACAAAACAAGAACAAAATTTATATAACTAATTAGGTTTACACAATACACAAACTATTATAATATAAATATTTGTCATAGGCTATAAAGGGACATCTGAAAATAAATTGCATACAAAATTACAAATGTTGAGGGAGAGGAGGTTAGAAACTATAAAACTGTGTTAAAAAATCCCCCAAATAATTGTTTTATGATAAAATTTCCCAATTCTAGGGATGGATCCCCAAAATGTTCTTGTTGGAAACACCCCAAAATATTTAGCAAGGTCTGGGAGTAAAATTCACAGCAAAGGAGAGTTGAGGGAGGTGAAGGCTACTATTGTCAATATTGCTTAACACCATGTTCCCAGTGCAAACTACAAAGATATAAGCAAAGATTTATCATAATAAATTTTCGTTAACTTTACATATCAAAAGGGAAACAGGGGAAAAAAAGCTTTACCATTTTCCTCTTACAACGATCACAATTCCCAGCAATGTAGACACATTGTGACTCTAAACTGGTCTTCATAACTACTACATTAAAATAAATTACTAAGAGGTAACAAGTCTACTTGATCAATCCAATCACCTGAGCATTTGGACTGACTAATCAAATATGTTCAGGGCAAGCACCCAAATGATCCAAACAGCCATTGTATCTCAACTGACTGAACAGTTCTGCAACCCTCCAAAAATTGCAATAAGAACTCAAAAAATCTAACACCTGATCTGTTCAGTTACGACACAATTACATTAATTTTTTTTAAGATCAAGTGGCGGCTGAAAATTCACGTTTTCCCCCCCCAAAATTCAAGAGCTTTTCCAGGTTCAAAACATACCTATTCTTTCTCCCGACTTTTTCTTGATTTCCCAGTAGCATAGGAACCCTGTCCCCAGGATGGGTGATCAAAGTCTGGAACCTATTCCCATAGGAATTGAATGGTAACATAGAGAAAGTGTGTGTGGGATATCAACCCAATCCTTTTCCCTAGACCGCTGGTCAAGATTCAGTGATAAGTCTGATGACCAGTGTCTAAACCCAGTGCCTGGTGACAGACACCAATCCTTACCTGGTGACTGGCACCAAGTGCTTGACACATTACCCAGTGCACGGTCTCCAGCCAATGACTGGATAGGCAATGCAGACCTAATGAGAGAGTCTCTATTCGGGAACAAGATCCCCTCAATCTGTGAACAGGTCTTCTTGAGCAAGAAGGGAAGATGGGACTCACTATGACAAATATAGTCTTAGATCTATGTTAATTTTCAATTAATTTATAAAACCTCTGGAATAATTTTTCATCTTTTGCTTCCCAAAGCTTGCAAATGATAGAAATCATTCAACTTATTTTAGAAATAACATTTAAGATGAACACTCTATATAGGATCCCCTCTTTATTCAATATATTCATAAAAGTGCCAAAAATTATTCGTACTGAATATAGGCAAATATTTAAAAACAGATGAGAATGTATTAGAACACTAAATCTTGAACTCTTTCTGCAATTAGTCTGCAAATGTGTTTTGAATTGCAAAGAAGAAAAAATCTACCTTTATATTTTTCAAATATTTTTTTGTGTGCTTTAAAACATGGTTTTTATTCATAAATGTATGCTTATATAGAAAAAAGTGGTAGACAGAGATGGAAAACAAACACTAATACAAGCATCTCCTATGGTTTCTTTAATGCAGGAAACCGACTTGTAAATCATGAATTCCTAATTGATCTGGAACATACCCATGCCCATTAAAAGTTTACCCTTTACAAACCAAGGACAAGGCCATCAAACTTACAGATATGCATAGGGAATGTGACAGTCCTGCCACAGCGCTGAGAATGGACTTGTTATGACTGACTTCTTCACTTCTGGTTTCACTTCCTGACCCAGAAGACAAGGATGTGTAGTGAGTCTCATTCCCATTGATAGATGACATGGATAGTCCACAAGGATGTTGTAGAACTTCATCTTCCAAATTACAGGATTCTGAAAAGGATAAAAAAAACACTATGAATTCATTTTATTCATATGGTATACATTTTCTTGGATTTTGTTGTTGCTAAAAACCATGATTTTAACAAGAGTACCATGAACAGCACATTAGACACATGCCTTGTATTTATTAGTCCTCTATGTATGACATAGTTGACTCTGGAGATTATTAACCAATGGGTCTCAATAACCTTGACCTTGAGCAAGATGCAGCCTTGAACTAAAGTTAATGTCCAGAAACCATTATTTTCTTATTAGATTTACCATGACCACTCACCTCTAGAGAACATGGATAGTACAAAATGATGCAGAAGTTCATCTTACAAAATTATAGGATTCTAATAAGAATAAACAACCTCGACCTATGGTCAAGGTATGCAGTCTTGAATTAAAGTTAATATGCAGAAACCATTATTTTCTCATTAGATTTACTTTGACCATGACCTCTAGACTATAAATTCGGTAGTTTTTTTTATTATCTTAAGTGCAAGTCAACCATAAAGTTTGGCCAAGAACTTACTCTAAAACAAAAGTTATTGTGCAAAATCCATTTTTCTTTGAGTCACAATGACCTTGGCATTTGATCTTTTGCCCCATAATTAATAGGTTTCTTCCATTCCTTCAGTGCAAGCCATTTACAAACTTTGGTCAAGGTATGTGGCCCAGAACTCAAGTTATTATCCAAATACATTTTTCTTCTTAGTCAGTGACCTTGACTTTTGAACTGTTGACACCAAAATCAATAGGTTTATTTTTTAACCAATGTGTAAGTCTTTCACAAACTTTGGTAAACATATATGGTCAAGAATTCAAATGTTTGTTCAAAAACCATTGTCACCTTTCAGCCAGTCACCTTTTAACTTTTTATTCTGAAAATTGATAGGCTTCATTCCAACCCTAACTGCAAGCCATCCACAGAGTTTGGTCCTGGTCAGTGATGCAGAACTAATGTTATTATACAGAAAACATTTTCTACTTCAGTCACAATGACCTTGACATTTCACCTTTTGACCCCAATATCAACAGACTTGTTTCTTAAGCCAAGTTTAAACCCTCCACAAGATAAGGTGAAGGTAAGTGGTCGAAAACAAAAGTTTTAATGCAAAAACCCTTTTTCACCCTTTCAGCCACAGTGAATCTGACATTTGACTTTTTGACACTAAAATCAATAGGACTCTTCCTTAACCCAAATGCAAGCCATCCACAAAGTTAAGTAACTGTACATGATGGAGAACTGAAGATATGGTGCAGAAAAGGAAAATTTAATGGACAGATACATAGACAGATGGACAGAGAGGGTCATTGTGTATTTTGCACGTATTCAAAAAAATGAATGAAAAATAATCTATTGGCAGAGCAAGAGGACCCTCTTCCCAATCAGAGGAATATCAACAAAAATAGAAGTACCAATGAAATGTCACTTTTTGCTGTAAAATGTAGCTCTTTGGGGGATAAACTGTTTCACTCTTAATTGACGTTTCACCATAAACAATCTTCTTCTGTAAACAGGGCATGAATCTGCTCCTTCGTCTCACAGACACTAAGGAGAGCAGGAAAACATTCTTAAGGTAAGGTTCTTGAAAGAAGCTTCACCTAAAACAGTGGTTCCCAAACCCTGGGTCACGAGGACCCTCGTGACCATATACTGGTACTGCATTTTGGGTCACAAAAGATAGTATTTAGGGTTGCAATCAAAAAAGTTTGGGAACCTCTGACCTAAAGGTACAGGGGGGAGATTCCATTTGGGCATTAGTGAGTCAGACACCAGTCTCTGCAGTTCACAATACCTCAGAAATATGAGCATCCGTACCAATGGCCAGCCCATTTGAAAATTTGAGCATGTTGGATAGGGCTGCCCTATAGCCCTTAATAGTAGAAACTGTGCATTCTCTCTTTAAATAGGAATAGAATAAAATCAACACCTGTACTCATAGAGGGACATCTAGGATTAACGTATTTCCTACTGCACCAATCGCAAAATATTCTCCACTTGGCGTCATAGACCTTGGACATGGGGCATCTCCTGGCCTGAACGATGCACTTGGCAACTTTGCTCGAAAACTTGTCATGGCAGATAGATCACTTGAGATGAGTCAAGCATGAAGGTGGAGAATCTGTTGACTGTTGTGCAGAAGACAGCCTCTGTGCTGTGACAGAAGGTCCCTAGTCTGAGGCAATGTCCTGGGCTGGTTTACAAGCAAATCAAAAATCTCATTGTTAAAGGGGAGCTTGTTGTTTAGCATTGTCACAAAGTAGTCAACCATGGGTCTCCCCCACAGTACAAATAGTAACTCTGCTATGGATTGGTGTGGAGACCTTTCAATGAGGACTACCTTGCCTTTGCTGGCCAGATCGTCCACCAAAATATTCTTCTTGCCAGGAATATGACGAACTTGGAGGATCATCCCTTCCGAGATTGTCTAGCAAAGGTTCCAAACCTCCATGCAGAGAAAGGGCATGTGTGCCTCCTTGTCGCCTAAGGTTTGCTACCACCAATGTGTTGTCAGAAGAGACTGTCACACAGTGACTCCTTACTTGTTTGATGCACCTTTGTAGGGATTAAAATACCACCCTCATTTCCAAATTGTTTATGGTCAATGGAGACTGCCCAGTCATCAGGCCTTATGGCATTCCTGACTAAAGCTTAGTCTTCATCTTGAATGGTTGCTCCTGAAGAAACTTGTTTAAGGTTGAAAGATCAATAATCAGCAAAAATTTCCCGCCTTTTTTGGACACCAGGAAAATCTGCGAGTAGAAGGCCAGAGACTGGTCATGTAACACCCTCTATACTGCACCCTTCTGTTGAACGGTGTGCACCTCCTCCCTTAACCACATTAGTTTTGAGTGGTGGAAAAGAATGGTGATCCTTGCTAGAAAAGGCTATTCCTGAAACTGAAGCCTGTATCTTTCCTTTATTATAAAGAGGACCAACCCATCATCCATTATGCTTGACCAAGCCTCTGAAAAGTGGGCTAGTCAAGGGCCCAGGGAAATCCTTGGCAGAGGGATCCACGGCAGGAGAGGGAGGGAGTCCCTAGGACCAGCCCCCTCATTAGGGAAGGGAGAGGGGCTCGCAAATTTCCTCCCAGGTCCTCTTCAGTGATCATGTCTATCTCCAGACGGGCGAGAGGGAGGCTTAAATGGGGACTTTTTCCTGGACTTGGGCTGCATCACTTTAAAGAACTTTGCTGAAGGCCCAAAGGGGAAATCAGGCTGGACATGCTTCCTGGCTGGTTTTGACAGACCAGGAGCAGACGAAAGGGTCCTGGGATGCCACAGATGTTAGGAGTGCTCTTCTACACCAAAAAGCAAACCTTCTGGGCCTTTAAGGGCCCAGAGAAGGATCCCATATCCTCCTGGAAGCTAGGAGTTGAGTCATGAGGGACTCAGAGAAGGATCCTGTATGCTCTACAGACATGGAGGAAGAAGGGCCTTTCCTCCTCCCCTTATAAGTTTGTTAACTTTCTACATGGTCCAATACCTTGTCCTACCAAAGACAACAGAATGGACACCTATCTGTTCATTGGCAACTAGTGCAAGCAAGGCAGGTAGGGTGCATATCCCATGGGACTTTATGCCAACAAATGCCCCTCTGCAACACATTCTTGCAAAAAGAATTTCTAAAAAAAAGAAACAATAATCAAAGGTGTTGATTATAGTATATGAATGGCGTGACACCTGTAGTCAAACAACCTAAAAGCAGCAAATGAATATGAACTATAAACTCTCCCTAGAAGTAAATGAAGATTAGGTGACTTAACGAGAGAGCCTAAGGCCAGGCAATATGTGGAGAGATGATACAGAAAACCCCAAGTAGTGAATTTTCAATGGCTGACCTGAGATTAAAGCAGATGACAACTGCTGACACTTCTGTCAGACAAATTCATGTACTATTAAAAATACTGTAATATCATCAATTTTCGTGGGGGACCAATTTTCGTGGTTTTCGTTGTTGCCCCGAACCACGAATTTAAATACCCAACGAAAAATTAGCCACGTATGATGATGGTGGCACCCCCACACACCCCCCACAACCCCGCTCATTTTCTTACTGTGTATCGTTCCTAGAGATTAAGAAACCTACTTTTATTTCATAAATCAACGTCAATACTGTAATTTGGAAATCAAATATTAGCTTTTACACGTGTTTGTTTTATTTTAAACCTTTAAAAAAGAATTATAAAGCATTTTATATTGTTTCAATGCACACATGTCGATAAGATGTCCGATAGCTGTAATTTCAACTCACTGCCTTAAATCGATATGCGAGATAGGTAAGGATAGAGAGAAACGGGAAAAAGCATAAGGTATTCAAACACTAGTAATGTTGAAAATAAAAGAAAGAATAATAAAAAAAATAATAGTATATGAAAATTAAATTAAATACTTGTTCAAATCGATCCTTCACTCGAGTACAACTGTTGTTAAACAATTTAAATCCTCCTGAAACCACATTTCATTTTATGCATGCATTTTTAATCCAAAAGTACAACAAGCCTGTAAAATACTAGAACTATTGCTTGAAGCACTATTATTAATGAAACACTACGTATATAAACTAATTACAGCAGAGTAATAATGCTCACACTTCGCTGATTTTCGGACAAAGCCACTGCATCAACATCGTGTCAATCAAGTCTCAATGTACACAATTTAAATCCTCCTGAAACCACATTTCATTTTATGCATGCATTTTTAATCCAAAAGAACAGCAAGCCTGTAAAATACTAGAACTATTGCTTGAAGCACTATTATTAATGAAACACTACGTATATATACTAATTACAGCAGAGTATTAAAGCTCACACTTCACTGATTTTCAGACAAAGCGACTGTATCAACATCATGTCAATCAAGTCTCAATGTACACACAAATGCTTGTCAGATAAATAATCCCCAAATTACAGAATTAAACAATTCCAGCTGTGTTGTTGTCTGCGTCGGCTTCCATTGATGTTATTCACTTGGACAAAAATACGGTGTCAGTATTGAACTTGTCAGGTTTTTGATTTGTGCTCATACTTGTGAAAGTAATGTTATAAACATTCAAGTGACCGCCGTTTGCGTCGGCAGAGTTTTATTCTTTTGTATTCTTTATTTTGGGTATTTGTAGAGGTTAAACCACGAAATTAAACACTAAGTAATATGCAAACTTTGACAGGCGAAACCACGAATTTAAGTACCCATGAAAATGTCTTTTTTTTACAAAACCACTAAAATTGAGCCCCACGAAAATAAATGATACTACAGTAACCTTATTCTCATTAATTACCCTTTACTTTGCCTTAACAAATAACTTTTAATATCAGTAATATGTTACCTGTCGCTATTGCGTTGCTTTACTTTTTGGGATGGAAATTACCCTCATCCATATAAGAAAATTACATCCTCCCATTAGACAGAAAGTTCCAGAAGACAGTTCAGAACTAGAAAGAAGAATTCAATCAGTTGAATTCAATCACGCACTAGGAAATATTGTTTTGTTCTCATGTCAAAGACACGTTCTGGCATTTTAAATACGGTTTTCTGCATAGTTAGTTTCCACCTTCAGTCCATTGTATCTTTATTCATAGTTTAAACTCTCCTGTGAGCTTTTAGGTATTGTTGTTCCATTGTGTCAGCAATGTCTTTTATGAACCCTTCCCCATCGGCGATAGGGTAAACCATAACTGTTCCAAAATTTATTACAATTCAGTCAATTTTGGTTGTTTCCATACTCTTGAGTAGGTATAGTCTCCCTATTTATCTCCGAAATTTATATAGGTAGACCTCTGTTGTCTGCATATATTTTGAAAATATCTGGTTTGATCATTCATGAACTAAATGTTACATTGGGTTCTCGCACAAACATTAATCATTTATAGTGAGTTCTGGTGGTTACACACCAAACTCACATCATCAATACCATATGGGCAGGTAAAGTATTGTTGGTTTTAGGTTGTGTTTGACTACAGGTCTCACACCATTCATATACTATAACCAACACCTTTGATTATTTTATCTTATTTTCAGAATTTTTCTGAATTTTCTTTCTGCAGCAATATGTCCCAGAGGGGCAAATGTGGGCAAAATAAAGTCCCATGGGATATGCATCCCACCTGCCTTCCCTGCACTGGTTGCCAACGAACAGACAGGTGTCCGTTCTGTTGTCTTTGATTGCATGAGGTATGAGACATTGCAGAAAGCAAACAAACTTATAAGGGGAGGAGGAAAGGCCCTTCTTCCTCCTCTATAGAGTATACAGGATCCTTCTCTGGGCCCTTAAGAGCCCAGAAGATTAGCTCTTTGGTTGACAAAAGCACTCCTCATTCACAGGAGGACATGGGATTATTCTTGGTGGATAAATATAAGGCTCTTGGACCCCTGACAGTCGTTTTGACCAGTCAGTACATCTTAGGGTTAGGTCCAGGGTCTCCTCCAAGGATGGTTACTTCTTCTGTTCAGTCACCTGACCAGTCATTCACCAGTAGCCAGTCACCAGGCACAGATCTTAGAGTACTGGTCACTGGTCATTAGATCTCTATTGATATGGGTACAGGGATTGAGTCGAGACTCCCCCTTTTGCCATCCTACCAACCAACACAGGTTGGGGATAGGTTATTTGGGTACTCATGCCAGACTAGGGAAGGGTATCGGATCAGCATCCCCCTTCCCTATGATCCCTACAGAATGTGGAGGCATCCATTTCAGGGAAATGAATTGTCCTTATCATGTATGGTGCCATGGACACCCATGCCTTGGCTTCAAAGCAATGCTGATGTTCTCAGTCACAGATGCACATCACCAGCTTGTGTAGAGTGTAACAGGAGGGAGTGGGCCAACCTTCTTCCCTAAAAACTATAGAAAGGCGAGAGCAGGAAAAGGAGTGGACACTAGTGAGTTTGATAAAGAACAGACTGAGATGGCACCCCTCCTTCCACCCATCAACTCAGGCAGCAAATGAGAAAGAGATCTGGTCTTTTGATAAGGTGGTAAACGAAGTGTCCTAAGCAATCAGGCTCAGAGGACAAGAACAATTCCACACCAGTTTGGAGACGCTTGGGGGCTGCCTCATGCCCAGATCACATCCTAATCCCCCATTCCACTATGATTAGGGAGCTCTTTCAATGGTTTTGTAAGGGCCTTGAGTTTGCTAGGACAGTGTAAGAGGTGGTCTGTTCCCCCCTCTAAGCTGAGACCTCGGGTCTCTATGGCTGGCTACAAAGTGCACTACCCTGTCTGGGCCCTTAAGCCCCCCAACTTGGACATATGGGCATCTCAAGTGCGAATTCTGATGAAGACCTTGGTTCACCTTCCAGTTAAGATGCTGCAAGCACTGGAACTTAGGTTACTCAACACTATAGCTTCACACACCTATCGGTTTTCAGCAGCCTCCTTCAGTCTTCTAAAGGAATCTTTCTCTCCAGCCATGTTACAGCACTTGCTGGAGGCAGTAGCAAAAACCTCACAGCATGCCTTGTTTATGTCTATGGAGCTCCTCAACCTTTGATGGAGACTTCTTCCTGAATCACAGTAGGAACCTTCTTAGGACTGCTCTCTTAGAGGCACTGACACTCTTCAGAGGTCTCATCCCATGCCTACAAGGACCTGAAGAACCAACAACACCGATCCCTTGAATCTGCTCCTGGCTTGTCAAAACCAGCCAGAAATTATGTCCATCCTGATCGCCCCTTGGGGCCTTCAGCAAAGTTCTTTAAAGAAATGAGGCCCAAGTCCAGGAAGCAGACCCCATTTAAGCTTCCCTCTCGCCTAACTGAAGCTCAACACAGTCGCTGGAGAGGCCCAGGGAGGAAGTTTGCGAGCCCTTCTCCCTTCCCTAAGGAAGTGGAGGGGAGCAGCTCTAGGGACTCATTCCCTCTACTCCCGTAAATCGCTCTCCCAAGGTGCTCAATTACCCCTCTCTTCTGAGGCCTGGTTAGGCATAACAGACAATGGATGGGTCCTATCTATAATAAAGGATAGCTGCTTCAGTTACAGGAATAGCCTCCTCAGGCGAGGACCCCCATTCTTTTCCACTAGTCAAATTTAATGTGGTTAAGGGACGAGGTGCACACTGTTCAACAGAAGGGTGCAGTAGTGAGGGTGTTAGACAACCAGTCTTCAGCCTTCTACTCCCAGATTTTCCTGGTTGATAAAAAAAACTGCAGTAAGATTCAGCTGATTATTGATCTCTCTGCCTTAAACAAGTTTTTTTAGGAGGAACCATTCAAGATGGAGACTACAGCTTCAGACAGGAACGCCATAAGGCCTGGCAACTGGGCGGTCTCCATCGACCTTCAAGATTGTACTTCCACATCCCAATTTTTCCTCCTCACAGGAAGTACCGGTACCTCTGGATTTGTCTTGAGTGGGAAGTTTTCCAATTTCATATTCTGCTGACGGGACGTTTCCACCCACCTGAGGTCACTGGGGATCCCAATTCTCCAATATTTCGATGATTCAGCCACAATGACCTCTCAGGTTCCCTCAGACAAGATCTTTCTATAGTGACCCAGCTGGGTCTTATTCCAAATCTAGATAAATCGGAGTAGCTCCATCTCAGGATTTTGTATATGTGTGAGGATGAATTCCCTCACCAACAGGAGATTAGTGCATGTCCCTCTAGACAGAATAGACAGAATCTTTTTGCTTTTGGAGGTGCTGCAAGCCAAGACTTCATTGTTGGTTCACTTATATCTGTTCCTACTGGGAACTCCACAGCAAACCTGGTTCCCCCAGGAAGACTGCACTTGCACCTTCTCCAGTTTCTCCTTCTGAGCCAGTTTATGACTGGAGTCGCTACGCACGTCCTTGAAAACAACTCTTATCTCTTCATGGATGTGTCAGATTTATGGTGTGGTTCTCACTTGTAGCCAGAAGGGCTACTTCTTCAGGGTTCATGGTCCCTGGAAGAAACTACCTTTCACATAAATGAGGGTAGTCTTTTTAACCCTATAGGGGTGTGTCAAACAAGTAAGAAGTCATTTTGTGATGGTCTCCTTTGACAATACATCTTTGAAAGCATACCTCAGGCAACAAGGAGGCACACATGCTCCTTCTCTGTGCATGGAGGTTTGGAACCTCCTTCGCTGGGCAACCTCGGAAGGGATTACCCTCCAGGTTTATCATATTCCTGGCGAAGAACAATATTCTGGTGGATAGTCTGTCCAGGAGATGCAAGGTAGTCCTCATAGAATAGTGATACACCGATCTGTAGCAGAGTTCCTGTTCAGACTGTGGGGGAGACCCTGGTGGACTTGTTTGCAACAAAATTGAAAACAAGCTCCCCTTTTACATCTCCCAGTCCCAAAGCCTGGGCAGTAGAAGCCTCCAATCTAAGGTGGGATCGTCTATTCATTCTAATATGCCTTCCCACTATTCAGAATGATTTGCGCAAATGCTCCACAAATTCAGGATCTCCACTGCTCAGCTCATTTTGATAACCCCTGTCACCTCAGTGATCTTCTCGACCTGTTGGTAGACCAGCCTAGGACATTGCTTCTGAGAAAGGACCTTCTTTCCAACAGCCCACAGATTCTCCACCTTCGCACTTTGCTCATCTCAGGCGATCTATCCACCAGGACAAGTTTTCGAGCAAGATTGCCAACTGCATTGTTCAGACCAGGAGACAGTCCATGTCCAAGGTGTGTGATGCAAAGTGGAGAATCTTTTGTAATTGATGCAGAAGGAAATGCATTAATCCGAGCTGTCCCTCTATGAGTGCAGTGGCCAACATTTTTCTATTCCTGTTCGAATAGAGAGAGAATGCTTGGGTTCTATTATTAAGGGTTATAGGGCAGCAATTTCCAACACAAGCAAGTTCTCAAATGGACTGGCCATCGGTTTGGATCCTCACATTTCTTATCTTATCAGATATTTTGAGCTGCAGAGACCGGTGTCCCACTCATTAATGCCAATTTGGAAACTCTTGTGTGTGTTGTGGTCTTTGTCAAAACCCCACTATGAACCGTTAGATGAAGCTTCTTTAGAAAACCTTACCCTTAAAACTGTTTTCCTCATGTCCTTAGCATCTGCGAGGCAAAGCAGCAAGCATCATACCCTGTCTATAGAAAAAGGCTGTTTACAGTTCAACAGCAATTCTGAGTCTGTTTCTCTTCTTTGTCAACCAGGTTTTATTTAGCAAAACACCAGCTTTCTTTGGTAGCTCCACTACCTATAGAGATCCCGAGTCTCAGTAGTATCGTGCTGGGGATGATCAAGATCAGCTCTTATGCCCAGTTAGGGCTTTATGGTTCTATTTGGCCGCTTCAAATGGGAGAAGGAAGAGTAGGAAATGTCTTTTCCCTCCTCTTAAGGGCTCTGCTGATATTTCAACATCCACTATTTCTAGGTGGATTGTGTTCACGATCAACAGGGTTTATCAGTCCCTTACTGAGATGGACCTTTCTTTCATGCATATGAAGATTAAAGCCCGTGAGGTCCAAGCCATTGCTACCTCATGGATCTAACTCATTCATTATTGGAGAGGTTATTAAAGCCACACTTTGGCAATCACACACTACTTTCTCCTCCTTCTACCTTCAGTCTTTGACACACCAGAGCAAACGCATATTTTCTTTGGGGTGTATGATTGTGGCATGAAAAGTGGCCCAAGCTGATACCAAATTACAGTAGTGCACATTCCTACCACAAGGGTGAGCATAACCTTTTATATGCTATTTTTGTGGCCATCAGCCTCCCACCACACTGGCAAATTCATCAACTCAATTGCGAGAGGTACCGTATTACCAGAGGTCCAACAATATATTGGTACACATTGGTAAGCTACAGTATCGCAATTCATATCGGTACAGATTCTTCCATATTGGTATTTTACACCTAACTATATATTAGTTACACTGGTAGTGGAACTAGCTTTATTTATTCAAAACCTAATATGGAAGTAACAACTTTGGAGTAACCAGTCAAACGCTTGTCTTAATATGGCTGACACTCAATCATCAATGAATCTAGATTTTGTGACCAATAAGCAGGAAAGAGTGATCTCTGGAATCACTTTGGTTTTAAATGTAAACAGAATGGTGATGATCAATCACTGGCAGTATGCCGTAAGTGCTTTGAGAGTGTAAAATTTTCCAGAGGGACTGCTAATCTCGCAAAGCATATGCGTCGCCACCATCCTTCTGTGAATATTGGCTCCAGTTCGTCTGCTGTGTCAGAACCAGTTTGTTGGTCAAATCCAGTCTTTTAACTGGCAGTTAACAGTAAGTGAAGCCTTTCAATCATAAACAAAATACAAAAGCGCCTTACCAAGAGCAGTCTCAATTACAAGTGCAATTGCTAACTTCATTGTACAAGACCTCAGACCTTTTAGTGTTGTCGCACACAATGGATTCATTAAAATGATTACAACATTAGATGCAAGATGTGTGATACCGAGCAGGCATTTTTTTTCTTCTGGTTTTCAAAATGGTAGCCTGTGCAGCAATATGTATTGATACATATTGTATACAATCATCTATATATTGTACTATGATTTCAGCTGGCAATACTCACCCAAACATATTACTGATTTGCTAATATTAAAATGTAGTTTGGTTTATTGGTGGTATCAGGGGGGACTAATTTTAATGATGTAATAATTACCTGTTGCTATTATCGGATTCCCTCCTCCCACCCCATTTGGATGTCCCACAAGTAGTCTGCGTCCGTAAGAAAGAGAACAGCTACTGCTCATGGGCATGGGCCTA
This sequence comes from Margaritifera margaritifera, assembly GCA_029931535.1. NCBI lineage: Eukaryota > Metazoa > Mollusca > Bivalvia > Unionida > Margaritiferidae > Margaritifera > Margaritifera margaritifera. The sequence goes on along the minus strand of JAQPZY010001672.1, from coordinate 4,641,966 downwards.
TGATGTGGGGGACAGACTGGGTATGTCTTCTTTCCAGTTCTGAACTTTTGGAACTTTCCATTAAATGGGAGGATGGAATTATCTTATAGGGACGAGGGTAATTTCCATTCCGGAAAGTAAAGAAATGCAATAGCGACAGTCAAGTATTCAATTACAAAATGAATTGTACACCCCACAACAAAAACTACATAGTAAAATTCTATTGTAAAGACGAAATGACATTTTAATTATAACAAGTTGCTAACTTACTATTGAAGATTTTAATGATTTCTTAAACCTCTTTTTGATTTAAAAAAAATTATACTCATATTTATGAACCCTCTATGTATGGCAAAAAATAACAAATATTTACCTGCACTAATGTTTCTTTGAACTTCATTCTGGCACAAAGATTCCAAATCTTTATCAGAACTACCATACCTAAGTCTTCCAACATTACCATCGCCGCTACTCAATCTATCCTGCACATTCTTTAAATGGGAATTATTCAATCTAAGCTCATTATTTTGAAAGTTTGTGGACTTTTCTAATTGCAGGTGTAGCACTTCATCAGCTTTTGTCTCTATGCTGCATGATTCTGGGAGGGTGGTGCCACTCTCAAAGACCCCTTTCTGTTCCTCTCCAGTTGATTTTGATCTTACAAAGCTGGGAGTTGTGCTGGACATAGCTCCAATAATGTCAGACTTTCTGGATGTCTTTCCTCCACTTTTCATGACAAAGCTGTCCAAATGCTGAAGTTTTCTTTTCAAAGTAACTGAAGATGGCCTTTTCTCAGAAGTTTGAGAATTTCTCTTCTCTGGGTCAATCTTCTGCTTCGGTGTCTTTAACATTCCCAACTGAAAATTCACCATTTCTCCTCCATTTTCAGTTGACAATTGGGCCTCTTTGTGTTGAATATGTAATAGTTTCATGTCAGTGACAATATTTTCATCATCTAATACTTTTTTACTTTCTCTTTTCTCACCATTAGTCAGATTCACTACCACAATGTCTCTGTCTTCCTCAGATTTTGGAACATCATCTGAAATGTCTTCCATTTGGTGACCTGCCAACTCCTTTGGACAGTCTTGATTATTAGTGAGGGTACCTTTCATGAGAGTGGATGTTGAGTCCAGGATACCACCAGTACATGTAGTGAAATCCATAATTGTGCAATTTTCCTGTCCCAAATATGTTCTAGTTACCTCCCTTGACTTGAACTTGGTACCAGGTGTACTGAGTGCTGAACGCAATTTGGCAAGGCAGTCAATGCTCTTGGTGATGTTACTTGTTACCTCTGGATCTAATTCAATGCCAACTTTTGTATCTTTTCCTATGAATCTTTCACATTTGGTAAAATCCACAGAAGATGTGATTTCTCTTTTCTCAAGCTCTCCAACACATTTTGTCATCTCCATTGTGACTGTAGATTCAACATTTGATGTTCTAACTTGCTGTGGTGCAGTATCTCTTATCGTTTTAGCAACAGGAGCCATTACTTCCGCATCAGTCAAGTCATTAACTGAGTAAGTTCTGAAAAACCTTACCTTTTCTGAACTAGGTTTTTCATCATCTTTGGCTGTGTACCTTCTTTTTCGAAAAGTTTCACTACCCTTTTTCATTTCTTCATTTTGTTTCCATGAGCCCTCTTCCTTCTCCTTATGGTGTGAAATCCCTCCAGTACACGATGTCATCTCCATTTCAACTGTATACATTTTTGTTTCAGACAGTCTCAGTGTCCTCTCCTTAGCACCACTTTCAAACTCTGGTTGTGTACTCCCAACACATGCAGTCATGTCCATTTCAAATGACTGCAACTGGGTTTCAATTTTATCTGATGGTGATGTGTCTGTTTCATTGCTTGTTTCAAATACATTTGTAAGACATTCTGTTAATTCCATACCTAAAGGCAGGACTTGAGTGTTATCTATATTTTTCAAACTGTCTTTATAATCTTTACTATCTTTGTTGAATGAAGTCGGCAAGCACTCAGTCAATATCAAACCCCGAGAATGATGCTTTGGTCTATCAGCTTTCCTCAACTTATCTGGAACACTGTCCTGATTAATATCAATATTTTCAGACAGACACAATGTCATTTCCATTCCTTCTGATAACTGAACTGTCTTGTCTCTATTTTCTACTTTGTGTCCTAAATTCTTTTTTTCAGCCTCAACAGAACTAGGCAAACATTCAGTCATATCCATCCCAAGGGGGTGACACAAAGTCTTTTGATTTTTATCCATGATTGTCATTTTACTATCACCTTTGGTAACAATAACATTCTGTAAACAATCTGTCATCTCCATCCCAAATGATTGCCGTCGAGTTTTGTCCTGACTTGTTTTAGTAATCTTTTTACTACTCTCAGCTCTAGTATCAATTACACCCGACAAACATTCTGTCATCTCCATTCCAAACGATTGCACCAGAGATTTGTCCTGATTTGTTTTAGTAATCTCACTACTGTCAGCTCTAATATCAATAACACCTGGTAAACATTCTGTTATCTCCATCCCAAACGACTGCCGTAGAGTTTTGTCCTGAGTTGTTTTAGTAACCTTCATACTGCTCTCAGCTCTAGTATCAATAACACCTGACAAACATTCTGTCATATCCATCCCAAGCGACTGCCGCAGAGTTTTGTCCTCACTTGTTTTAGTAACCTTCTTACTATTGTCAACTCTAGTATCAATTACATTTGATAAACATTCTGTCATCTCCATCCCAAACAATTGCACCAGAGATTTGTCCTGATTTGATCTAGTAATCTTACTACTATCAGTTCTAATATCAATAATGGCTGGCAAACATTCTGTCATCTCCATCCCAAATGACTGCTGTTGAGTTTTGTCCTGACTTTTCTCAGTAGTTTTCTTATTACTGTCAGTGCTAATATCAATAATACTCGACCAACATTCTGTTATATCCATCCCAAGGGGCTGACACAAAGATTTGTTTTGATTTTTATCCATGACTGTCATTTTACTATCCCCTTTGGTAACAATAACATTCTGTAAACATTCTGTCATCTCCATCCCAAACGACTGCCGCTGCGTTTTGTTCTGACTTTTCTCAGCAATTTTCTTATTGCTGCCAGTTCTAGTTTCAATAACACCCAACAAACATTCTGTCATCTCCATCCCAAAGGACTGCTGCAGAGTTTTGTTCTGGCTGTTCTCAGTAATTTTATTATTACTGTCAGCTCTAGTATCAATAACACCAGACAAACATTCTGTTATCTCCATCCCAAATGACTGCCGCTGAGTTTTGTCCTGACCTTTCTGAACATTTGTCTCGCTGCCATCAGCTTGAGTATTGATGATACTGGTCAAACATTCAGTCATTTCTATCCCGATCGACTGACACAAAGTGCTGCTGCTACTCTTCTCTTGCAACATATGCTTCTTGTAACATTCAGAATCAATCACACTGGTTAAATGTTCTGTCATTTCCATTCCAATCGCCTCATGCAAAGTCTTATTACAACTCTTCTCCTGTATCATTTGCTTCTTCCTGTATTCAGAATCAGTCACACTGCTTATACATTCTGTCATTTCCATCCCAAATGATTGATGCAAAGTCTTATTAGTATTATTTCCATATGCCATCTGCCGCTTTTCAGATTTAGTTTCAATTACATTGGTGAGACATTTTGTCATTTCCATACCAATTATCTGACATACTGTTTTGTCTGACTGGCCAAAATCTGTCTGAGTTTTGGTATTATCTAAAATTTTAGGGTCATTAGTTTTATTAGCACCCTGGGAAGGTTTAGCATATTTCTGTAGAAAGCTCTGCACAGATATTTTACCATGTTTTTCTTCCCCCTCCTTTTGAATACAGCTTGGAAAGACCTCCGTTAGTTCCATCGTCACTGTATCATCCAGGCATGTTTTTTCATTCATCTCATTTTTCTCAGTAATCTTCCTATCCAGGCCAAAACTAGCTTGACTCCGGATGGTGTTCTTTCTGGTATCAAACATCTGACTAACAAAGCTCTTCACATTATCTTCATCACTGTCAAACTGGTCCTCTCTTTCCCAGAAAGGCTGAATAGGGGATGACGTTGTGCAAATGACATGTTGCTTATCATTCTCTAAACAGGGTGCTAGACTTTCAAGAGGAGATCGATTTTTTCTTCTGAGGTCTGGAACTGGTTTTCTTTCTTGCACAGGAGTTGGGTTTCTGCAATATACAGAGGCCTTAAGTATATGATTGTGTTTGTTGAGATTTATAAATTTAGATAAGCTGGAGAATGTGTTATTCCCACTTTTGAAAGCCAGTATCTGTATTGGTATTACAAGAGGGACTGACAACTTTCAAGTTTCATCATATATCTTAGAATAAATTGTTTTTATAAATCATTTTTGGATGAAATGAGCATTGGATTGTTTACTGAATTTTGTTAAATTTATCCACATGAGTATAAATTATTCTACAACAACAGCATTACAGCTAACATAATTTTGCAATTACATGTCCAGTGACCTTGACCTTTCATCACAGACTTATTACAGAGCTGACCTTCCTCAAATGTAATACAACTATGAAGCTGATCAAAATTGGGTGCAGGAAACTTGAGGAAAGTGGACTTATTATGTGAAACACAAAATGACAATTTTACTTCCTGTGACATTAACCTTTGCCCTATAGGCCCAAGCTGCAAAAGGAAGGTGCTTCTGCCAAAGTGTAGACTACCTATGAAGTCTGATGAAAACTGTATCCTGGAAGCTTGACTTATTGAGCAGAAAAAGAAAAAAAATTCAATGTTGATACCAATGACCTTGACCTTTAACCCCTTGGTCTCAAAATCAATCAGAGCTGCCCCTGCCCAAGTGTAGTCTATCTATGAAGTTTGATCAAAATTAGGCCAAGTTGTTGTTTTTGTTGTTGTTGTTATGGGTTTAACGCCATTTTTCAGCACATGATAGGCTATACATGGTGGCCAGTATATTTGGTGGAGGAAGAACCCAAGAAAACCCCGGGAAGAACCACCAACCCACGGGAAGCTACTGACAAGCTTTCTCACATACCCACTTTGGCAGAGCCTGAGACTCAAACCCATGCAGACACCTGGGGCCCCTAAATTAGACCAAGGTAACCTGGCTTATCATGCAGAAACATTTTTTGAACTGGTTTTAGCAGCCCCCAAATTAATAGGCTCTACCTCTACCTATGGGTAATGCACATGAGAGGTTGGAGTAAAAAAAAAAAACCCACCCACCCTCATCTACAATAGGACAGATGGAAAGCTAGCCAGATAGACTAGACTACCACTATATACCCAACACCTTCAGTCAGAGGGATAACAAGGTCACAGTGACCAACTTTGGGCAGGAAGGTGTTGTGTTCATAAAGCCTTAATAAAATATAAAGGTGACTGACCCCAAGTGCAACAGAGCTATATTTTTTAACTGGAGGCTTTACATTTGCTCTTTTAGAAGATTTCAGTTTAATAACATGTTCTGAATTAACGGGAAGAAAAAAAAAGAGTATAAAAATGCACATCTATATTTTCTTCATTCATCAAATAAACACAATCTTAGGTTGCATTGCAGTGACAATGTTGAAATTGAAGGGGTCAAACTAAAATTTTATAACAAAAAATTGTTTATAACTGATTATGGAAAATAATGATTTAGCTGTTCCAACCAATCTCTGATTATTTTGCCATATTGTCATGCCCCTACTGCCATAACAAAGTAAAACTAGAGGAATGGAGAGCAATTTGCTCAGGTAAATACACCTCCAACCTATCCCTACCCCATAATGGCGATGATTCTAAGGTTAGAAAAGGGCATAACTCTTCTGAAAATAATGTGAGTACAATGACTATTCAACATGCAAATCTTTTGATGATGACTATAATATGTTTTACAGCAATCCACTAAAATCTGCAAACCTTAGAGTAGTTGTAGTCACAAAATACTGTCATATATTGCACTCAGCTGCAAGTCAAAAACTGCAATAACATTATATCAAAAAAACGAAGCGAAAAGATTTGTCAATATGTGCATCTTCAGATGATGACCATTTAATAACCCCAAGTTTCACAGCGATCCATACACACTGCATTCAGCTGCAGGACAAAAGTGCAATAACTTTAACAAAACTTGTGACAGTATAGTCATTTGTCAACTTGCACATCTTGAGATGATGACCCAATCTGATTATAATAGAGATCTCCCATATAAGAGAGATCTCATGGATATCGATATGAGATCATGTTGACCTTTCAATTCACCAATCAAATTATAGCTTTCACATTTATGAAAGTGACAAAATTTCTTTCACAACATATTGTTTCTAACAATAACTCTTCCTAACAGGAAATGCAATGCTTATTCTGATAGGTTACTCAAAATAAGCCAAAAGTGAATCCGAAAGTTCAGTGTAACATGAACCGTTATCGATGTCTGTCAGGTCTACTTATTATAAATAGATATAGATTTTAATCAGATCGGATGACCAAAACATGTACAAAGTTTCATGGCGATCCACTGAAAAATGTGAGACTAGTTGCTTTCACAAGATTCTATCATACTCTACACCTAGTTCCAAATCAAAATAACTCACACAAAAATCACAGAAGCACAGTCATTGTTGACATATGCATCCTCTGATGATGACCATAATATGTACCTAGCTTCACATTGATCCACTGAAAATTGCAGAACTAGTTGCATTCACAAGAATCTGTTATACACTGCTTTCAGCTGCAAGACAAAAAGGGCAATAACTCTAAAAAAAAATTGTGGGAGGACGATAATCTGTTGACATGCACATCTTCCATTAATGACCATTCATAACATGTACAAGTTTCATCGTGATGCGTTAAAAAATGAGAGGCTATTTCATGTCGTGTTCACAAGATTTTGTCCAACAGTGCATTCAGCTGCAAGTCAAAAAGAACAATAACTCATAACAAGAAGGTCAGCACCTGCATGTCAAGCCTATGATCAAAGCATATTCTGTAAAATGTAGTTTTTGTTGGGGGTAAAACTAATTTTAATGATGTAATACTTACCTGTTGTTATTGCATAGCTGGCTCTTTTCCGGATGGAAAATACCCAGACCATATAATGAGAATTCATCCTCCCACAGGGTGACTGGAAAGTTACAGAAGTCTAGAATGCTCCTAGTTTACCCCATAGCTACTTTGCCCATGTGCACTATCCTTCATTATTTTTCAGCATGTAGCATAAACTAGTGGGACATCAGTGCGGGCCAGAAGGAAGGAATCTGGCAATAGCAACCAGGAAGTATTACATCATTAAAATTAGTTCTTACCCCCCAAAAAAACTACATCTTAATATCAGTAATAAGTAACTTGTTGCTATTGCCCAGCTGAATTTGTCAGTTTGGTGGGAGGCTGATGAAAGAACTGGCGAAAGAAAAACAAACAAACACTGTAGAACAGAAGACTACTGCCAGATGGTATCCACATGGGCCACTTTATGAGCCACGACAATCAAACCAAAAAAAATATGTGTTTGCTTTCGTGAGCCAATGAGCAATGGTAAAAGGAGAAGAATATAGTGTGAGATCACCAAAATGCAGCTTTCATCACATCCTTTAGGGACAAATGAGTTAGGCCCATGAGGTAGTGATGGCTTGAACCTCAAGAGCTTCAATTTTCATGAATGAAAGGTCCCTCTTGATAAGGGATTGATAAGATCACTTGATTGTTATTGCAATCCACCTTGAAATGGTGTAAGCTGAAATATCAGCAGAACCCTTAATGGGGGGGGGGGGGAGAGACACTTCCTACCTGTACTTCTCCATTCAGAAGCTGCCAAATACAAGTGTAAAGCCCTAACTGGACATAAAAGTCTATCTTGATCATCCACAGCACAGATACAACTGAGACTGGGGATCTCAATCGGGAGTGGAGCAACCAATAGAAGCTGTTTTTTTGCACACACAAAAAATGGTTGGCAAAGGAAAGAAACCGTCTCATAATTTCCAATGAACCTTAGACAGCCTTGCTCTGTGGATAGGGCATGAAGCTCGCTCCTTTGTCTCATGGACGTTAAGGAAGGCAAGAAATAGTCTTGAGGAAGCTTCACCCAAAGGTTCATAGGGTGTTTAAGTTAGAGACCACAAGACACAAGAGGGATTCCATCTAGGAATTAGTGAGCGAGACACCAGTCTTTGCAGCTCAAGATACCTGATTAGGTCTGCTATGTGATAGTCTGCACTGATGGCCAGGTCTTTTCAAAATTTCAGTGTGTTGGATAGGGCTGCCCGATAGCTCCTGAGGGTAGAAACTGAGCATTGTTTCTCTTCAAAAAGGAGAAGAAAATCAACCACTGTGCTCAGAGTGTACCTGTGGGATCAACCCAAAGGGTGGGAGGGCATAAGTGAATCCTACTTCAGGCTGAAAGTGTCCGCTGCCCAGGCCCTCTGGCCAGGGACTGGGAAAACGTAAAAGGGGAGCTTGTTGTTTAACCTGTCGTAAACAAGTCCACCAATGGTGTCTCCCAAAGTCAGAACTGGAAATCTGCTACTGATTGGTGTAGAGACCATTCCGTGAGGTCTACCTTCCCCTGCCTTGACAGACTGTCTGCCAGAGTATTCTTTTTGCCAGGAATGTGCTGAACTAAAAGGATAATCCCTTCCGAGGTTGCAAAGCAAGAAAGGTTCCAAACATCCACGCAGAGAGAAGGTGCATGTGTTCCTCCTTGTCTCCTGAGGTACACTACCACCAATGTGTTGTCATCAGAGACCATCACGCAGCAACCTCTTGTTTTGTTGATGCACTTCTGAAGACCTAAGAACACTGCCCTCATTTCATGATTGTTGATATGGAGAATAGATTCTTCCCAGGACCACGAACCCTGAAGAATCAGTCCTTCCAGCTCCAGATGAGTGCCCCATCCTAAATCTGACACGTCTACAAACAGGTAGGAGCGGGGTTCGGGGCATGCATGGGGACTCTGGACAGAAACTGGTCCCATTTTATCCACCAAATCAGATGATGGTGGAAATCCAGACCTAGAAAAATCGAAGCATTCAGAGATTCCATGTGCGGTTTCCAGTAGAGAAACTGGAGAGGACATAAGTCAGTCTGCCTATGAGAACCAGGTCAGCTGCTGAGTTCAAGGTCCCCAGCAGAGAAAGAAAAAGATAAGCCAACAATGTGGTCTTGGCTCACAGCACCTCCAACAGGGACAAGATCTTGTCTACTATGTCACAAGGGACATGGACTAATACTCTGTTCGTGAGGAAATTCATCCTCACATAGACAAAATCTTGAGATGGAGTAAGCTCCAATTTCTCTAGGCTGGGTAAAAGACCCAGCCTGGTCACTATGGACCTACAGCGAGAGAGATCTGAGGGACTCTAGTCAGCCATTGTGGATCAACCAATCATCAAAATATTGGAGGATTGGGATACCCAGTGACCTTAAGTGGGCTGCAATACTCTCATGACCCTGCTAAACTCTCTGGGTGTGGAGGCTAGGCCAAACGGCCGAGTGCGAAATTGGAAGACCTCCCCGTCCAAGCAAAACCAGAGGTACTTCCTGTGAGGAGGAAAGAAAGGGATGTGAAGGTACGCATCCTGAAGATCAATTGAGACCACCCAGTCACCAGGTCTTATGACATTCCTGAATGATGTTGTGGTATCCATCTTGAAAGGTTCCTCCTGCAGAAACCTCTTTAGGGAGGAAAGGACGATAATTAGATGAAACTTTCCCCCTGTCTTTGGTACCAAGAAAATCCAGGAGTAGAAGGGAGCGTACCTCTTCCTTTAATCGCACCAGATTCAACTGGTGGAAGAGAATGGGGGACCTTACAAGAGGAGGAAGATCCCAAAACTGAAGCCAGTATCCACCTTTATGATAGAATGGACCCAGCCATTGTCCATTATCCCGGACCAAACCTCTGACAAGGGTTTTGCCTGGCACCTAAAGGGAACAAATGGAAGTGGAACACTCTGCAGGAGAGGGAGCAAGTTACTAGGGCTGTCCACCCTTGTCGTTCGGAAAGGGGGAAGGGCCCACAAATTTCCTCCCTAGGCCTTTGCAGCACCTCCTTTTAGGGTCTGCCTGCCGAGGGTGAGCTCTAAATGGAGGTTTTTGCTTTGACTGGGGCTGTGTGGCTTTAAAGAACTTCGCTAACAGACCCTGTGACCGGTCATGATGATTTCACTTCTTGGCCAGTTTTGATGGGCCAGGAGCGGATGCAAGGAACTGATGTTGCTGGTCTCTCAAATCCTGAGAATCCACGGAGGGATAAGCCCTCTGAAGAGAGTCTATGCCTCCTGGGGAGCAGCCCTCAGGTTCTTACTGTGCTCCTGTAAGACCTTGGATGTGTCCAGAACAACATCCCTACAGAGGTGGAGAAGCTCTGCTGATAAAAACATGGACAAGAATAATGCATGCCTAGATGTCTTCACCACTGCTTCCAACAAACGATGTAAGGCAATTGGCGACAGAGATTCCTCCATCAGCAGGAGGAGGCTGCCGAAAAGAGGTTGGCATGCGAGGCGACAGTCACTAGTGACCTAACCTTTTATTCTAAAGTTTCTAGTGTTTTAACTGGAAGGTAAGTCCAGGTCCCCATGGAAATACGCACTTGTGCCTCTTCAGCAACCAAAGTGGGAGGTTAAATGGGCCAAAAAGGGGTATGAACCCTATAGCTAGCTGGAGAGACCAACGGTCTCAACATTGTTGGGGGGGGGGGGCAGACCATCGCTTAGATTGTCGCGCAAAGTCCTGGCTCTTGCTAAACCTTTGGGAAAGCTGCTTAATCATAGCCAAGTGAGGAAGCAACAAAAGATCTGGTTAATAGTTAGCCCCAGAAAGTTTCTCCAAGCAAGAAAAAATTCTAGTGTCATGGAGAGGGAAGACATGGGACACAGATCACTGGGCAAAAGATGGTAAACTTTGTTAACCACTTTGTCAAAAGACCAGACCTCTTCCTCCTCTGCCACCTTGACTAACGGATGAGAGGAGGCAGGGGACCCGAAGGAAGGGGGTGCCACATTGGCCTGTTCTGTATCAAACTTGTGCAAATCGACAATGACAGAAAAAACGTCTTCATCCTGCTCATGTTCCTGGGAGGCAGGACTATGCAACCCAAAGTCTCTCTGCTGCAGGGGAGACTTGAGGGTAAGAGGAACTTCAGCCCGTAACTTCTCACACAGAGCTTATGGACTGTCCCTAGTAGCAGACTCAGCAGGTGGGCGAGAGGGACTCTGTACCCTCCTGAAGCATTTGGGGGAAGAACATCCATCCCCTCCCTCTTTCTTGACCCAACTTCATAAAAGGAATATGTAGGTCCATGGCCTGCATAATTGACCTCTCTACCATGTGGCCAAGGCCCTAAAGTCCATGGCTGCGTGCCGAGAAAGGGCCAATCACTTCCCTGCAGTGGAAGGCCCCTCATCCAGTAGGGATTTAGAGCGATTATAGGAAAGGGAGGGGATGCTGATCTGATCCCCTTCCCTAGTCTACCGTCTATTCACCAATTCCCAATCCACAATGGAATGAAATGGCTGTCTGGCGAGGGGTATCGACCCAATCACTATCCCTGTAAAGTAGGTACTCCAATAACAGGTGACTGGTACTCATAAACCGGTGACTGGTGCCCAGTGCCTGGTCACTGGTCAATGACCGGTCAGTCAACTCAAATCTGTAGGAAGACACTTCCCCAGATCTAACAGACTTAAATCAAAGCTTTCCCCTTACTGGGTGGTCGATCCTGTCACTGACAACAGGTCCCAGGAACTGAAAGTTTGCTGCTCCTCCCTCAAGGGAGGGTGTGACTCACTCTCTGTCCTAATGGGAAAAAAGGGTGCTGCTCCTCCCTCATGGGAGAGTGAGATCCGCTCTGCCCTCACAGAATGGGGAGGGTTCTGCTCCTCTCTAACAGGAGGGCGTGACTCACTCTCCACCTGTTTATTATCTCCCTTGGGAAGGGACCCACTAACCCTAAGAGTCTCTGTAGAAACTTTGGTAATCCTTCTCTGAGATCCGAGGGACTCAGAGAAAGAAAACCCTGAAAATTCTGCGGAAGACAATAAAGGAACTTGTTTCCTTCCTTTATAAGTATGTCTGTGTTAGGCGAGGTCCCAGGGTGCTTTCCTGTGGCCACACCAAACCACATCATGCTTAGCCATTGCTGCAAGAGAATGCTGAAAAAAAGATTTATTCAAAAAAACTTCTACATTAATTTAATAACAGCAAGAACTCACCTTTTCCAGGTTTTGTCTCAAAGAATTAAAACAATCAATGATGTTTTAATGCAAAAAGGTATTCAATGCTAAGCTGAGTACTAAAGATTAAAGAATTAAAACAACCAAATAATACTGAAGATGATTCAAATATGATGTTAACCAGGCTTAAGAACTGGTGACGATAAATTATCAAAACCCAGCTTGGTAAGATTGCTAATAATAAGAATAATAATAAGGAATATAGTCCTATACTAATTACTGAGAATGAACTGGTATTCATTAACTAAACACAAAACATAAAAGGAAAAACTGGTGTGTGACCTGCTTTTCCAAGATAAAAACCACACAAATCACACTAAAAGGAATGTGAATTACGATGATTCATTACTGTAATAAAACAATAAACAGAATCAAGATGAGTCCACAGACCAATTTAGGCAAAGATAGGGATAACTAAATACCTACCTGAGCTAGATAATAATTCTCAAACAATAATAGTTATGCTAACACCCCTGTGGGGTAAGAACCTAAATGCGAGGTTATACAAAACGTAACCAGAAAAATTGTTAATAACTCTGGAGAGAACTAAATTTGAACAGAAATTTATTTTGATCAAGGGTAATTCCACAAGATGAAAACAATGCACATAAAAAAAACTCAAATTACAACATTAACACACAAAGCAAAGGCAATTTCTTTTCGACATAAATTAAAGCAGCAGTAATGTCTATGACTGGAAAAAGAATGAAGAATAGTGCACATGGGCAAGGTAGCTATGGTGTAAACTAGGAGCATTCTAGACTCCTGGAACTTTCCAGTCACGCCATGGGAGGATGAATTCTCATCATACAATTTGGGTATTTTCCGTCTGGAAAAGAGCTAGCTATGCAATAGCAACAAGTTATGTATTACTGATATGAAAATGTTTGACCTTTACCCCAAGGTCAAAAGGTTCAGCAAGCATGTCATGGAAAGAATTGTCTTCCCTTCAAAATGATTCATCCCATTTATGAAGAAAATCCATCAACTTGGAGAAAGCAAATGAAACAACTTTAAAGAAAACCTTAACACCAATTTTTTTCATGACCATAACCTTGACCCTGAGGGGCAAGTACGTATGTCAAAGAATGATTTGTCTAAGCTTCAAAATGATTCACCTGAAATATAAAGATAATCCATGAAGGGGTTTAGGAAATATAAGATGAACAACTTTAACAAAACCTTAATGCAAATTTTCTATGACTGTGAGACTTTGAATCCATGGTCAAAGAGACGAATGAGCATGTTGTAGAATAAATTGTCTCAGCTTCATAATGATTCATGCAAAGAATGATGAGAATCTATGAGCAAAATAAACTTTAGCAAAAACCGTAACACAAATTTTGTATGACTGGAACTTGACCCCAAGGTAAAAGGGGCAAGCAAGCATGTCATAGAATGAATTGTCTTAGCTTTATAATAATTCATACCAAGTATGAAGAGAATCTATCAAGGGGTTTAGGAAATATATGCAAATGAAAAACTTTAACTACAACCTTAACTAATTGTTTATGAATATTGATGCCATGCATTGGAATGTAATATTTATTTTTTCTTAAGGTTGATGTGCCCATTGTGGACATTACACAACATGTATGTAATTTAGCCATATGGCTTCGAATGAGCACAGCAGAAAGTATACAGCGTAATTAATTTGAACTGATAAGAATACCTAGATTACATTATTGTAATTACAAATAGGTAAAAATATTTAATCAACTGCCACTAGAACAATCAATTAATTCTTTTCTAGTTTACAAAACTACACCAAAAGTTGAAAGTCCAAAAGATTCACTGTAAGTTTTAAATTGACCCTTTAAACATGTAGTTGTAAAGTTGAGGTTATTCACCTCTAACATCAGTGACCACTTTGGTTTGAATAGATGACCACTATAGTGTGAAAACATCTGTGCATGTGTTTTCAGGAACACTTATAGGATTGTTTTGACAGTCATTTTTTGTTAAGTTCTAGAAACAAAAACAATTGACATTGTTTGTTATAGTGGCATGACCTTTAAAGGAGAGATGTGTTTCCACTCACACCACTGGAAGAAAACTCTCCATATCCCCTCATATGCTTTCAAAGAGGTTCTTTTTCTGGATGAAATAGTTTTATTTTCAAGGTTCACTTACGATCCCGAATGAACAGAATCAACCACATTTTGGCTTAGAACACGTGCACTTTTAAAATCGAGAGCTGTTTTTGTTTTGAGTGTCCAATAAGATCTAAATTAGACATATGACCATGTAGTAAACATGAGGATGTATCACTAGAAAGAAGTATAACTATTTAAATTTGCAACAAACTCATATAAATTTACAGAATAAAAATGTTAACTGTATTCTGCTTAACTGCATAAGTTGGTATGAAGAAATAATAAAAGTATCAACAACTGAAATAGTTTTTGTTTTCTATTTAAACTTTTCATTTGAAAGAAATCAGAATTATCAGTCAAAAATCATGACAGCAATATGAGCAACATTCTAAAATTGCCTTAAGACAATTTTAGTAGCAACATATAGCATCGTTAATATTACCCTTTAATCATGTTATTCTGAAATGATATATTGTATATACTCGCATATAAGCCAATACCAACTGCATAGACCCAGATCTGCCATTGCATAATGCACCAGCAGATCTGGGTTTATGCAGTTTGTAAGGACTACTCAGTAGAACAAACAACACCGCATTATGCGCCGGCAGATCAGGGTCTGTGTTATTTGCATTTTGACCCGGGTTATACGCAAGTATATACGGTAATGTTAACGAGTTGGGTTGTCTAGAGATCATATTGAATGAAAGACTTAATTAGCAACTGCATGTAAACTTCAAAATCTTACTGATCATGCATGCAGTGTTGTCAGGAGTATTTTAAAATCTTCACTACATCACATGCATGAACAAGAGCAAATAAATGAAGAAGAAAACCAATGGAATGTAGACATTCTGAAGCAATACAAGCATAATGTTAACATGGGCACTGTATTCTTAAATTATGCACAACTCTGATCATAATATCACCAAAAAAAATACCATTAGAATTCACCTCCAAGATGCATTGGGTTTGGGAGTGGTGGCGAAGGTTACTATTGGCGATAATGTTTAGCACCATGTTCCCAGTGCGAAAAACCAAATAATACACAAAGATTTATCACCATGCATTTCTGCTAACATTACATATCAAAAGGGGAACAGGGGAAGATAAGCTTTATTATTTTTCTCATAAACTTATTCAGATCGCACATTACAGAGAAGATGTTGGCACAATGTGCTGCTAGACTGGTCTTTACACATTCTAGATAAGAACAGATACCAATATGGAGCTGACTACAGGGTAACCAGTCTACTTGACTAATAAATTGCCTGAGTGCTTGGATCGACTATACAAAATGTTTAGGGCAAGCACCCAAATGATCCATATAGCAATTGGACTCGGGTCACAATTATTTTCCCTATAGTCCCTACATTTGTTTTCCAGTACTGAACTTTTCCTTCTGTCCAAATCCTAATAAATCACATGTTAATCTAAAGTATCTTCAGAGATAAACTCACAGTGAAGTCCCTGTCATAGTTTAAGCAGCATTTTTTTGAGAAGCTGAACTGTAAACAAAAGATGTGCCATGGGTCACAGATTTCACTTCTGGGCCCACATCAATGCCTGATTATTCACTGTGCACTGTTGCCAAAATACACACAATCACACCATAATGCTCATATTCTAAAGAATAAACAATTCCCTTTAAATCAATACCAAGAATTCCTAAATCTAAGCCTAGGATCACCACCAAAAACAGAGAGGAAAAACTACTATAAAAATAGATTGGGACTGCAGAGTTCCACAGCATCCGAAAATTCCAGTAAGAATTCAATAAATTTAACTCACAATCAGTTCAATTACAGCTCAATTATGTATTATTTTTTCTGCAATCAAATGGCGGCTGAATATTCCTGGTTTTTCCCTGACATTGATCAATATTTGCAAAATTACAGGGTTTTTTTCGGGAACAAACCTATTCTTTCTTCCAATTCTGTCACTAATTTTTTAGTAGCATGTGAACCCTGTGAGTAAATGCAAAGAGATCACACAAGACAGAGTATTATTTTAAAAAAACACAAAACAAAAAATTCAACAGGTTGACAATGCTCCAAACACATCACGATACACTCAAATATTTATATATAAAGAATAAAAAAATCATTGAATAAAAGTGAAACTGAACGCTAAATAAATTGTAAAAAATTGAAACATAAACTTGTGAGATATGGATTAAGTGGAGGCATTAGGAAAGCTGTTGTTCTGATCCAATGGCTAGATTCTGAAGCTGAGTATAGCAGTGACAGGCTGTTTGAATGAACAGTAAGCGCCAATTTAATTTTCTGTGGTTGCATCATAAGACAAATAATTCAGGTTATGACATGAGTAATTTAAATCTTTAAACTTTGTATTTTCATTTAAATAATTTTTACTAATTTAAACAAACAATACTAATGTTTAGTAGCAAGAAATCTTTGTCATATGCTGTATTAGATTAATGTACCAACAAATATACTGTTTTGAATGAGTTTTTTTACATATATATTTTTAAAATACTGAAGGACAAGTAAAGTTTAAAAAAAAAAAAAAAAAAAAAAAAACCTAATGAGCTAATGAACATCAGTATTTATCTTCAAGACCGAGGAGACAGAACATCAATGGTGTGTGTGTGTGTGTGGACTGCCACAAAAACTAAGGAAAAACTGTTTCAAGAACATCTTTCATTTCCGAAGACCAATGTTTCTGGTCAACAAGAGAACTCACAAGAACCTAAAAAGGCCTTAACAACAATCACATCAGCCAACAACATTCAAAAATATTTTAAAACAGACACAGTTTTTGATTTTATGAATGATTGTCTTCTTTTTACAGCATAATTTAAAAGAGTTTCAGGTTGACTTGTAAGCAAAATTTTTTCATCAATGGCTACTAGGGTCCATTTCTGACCATTCTTTTAACAAATGAAAAACTTAATTTGTATGCCTTGCTGTACCAGAAAAATAATAAAAATGCATACTGCCATTTCAGTTTAGTGAATAGTTTATGAATAGGCAGTATCAATGAAAAATACATGCAAAGGATGAAAGATTTGTATATCTTTTATGACACTTTCTCAACACACCATTTCCATGGCAACCAGCATGTGAACACAAAATTTATGTCAGAAATGAAATAAAACCATCTCATACTTGTAATATACATCATGAAATTTTTTTTTACAGGGGGCAGAAAACAGCCCTTATTCAATATAGTCCTTTGATGGGAGTCATCGATGTGAAAAGGCCTGTTGACAATCGGGCCCTGAAGCTGCCTCTTAAAACTATGCTGTATATTAGCTACTTGACCAGACTGGTTGTCTGATTGCCAGCTGGTCTTTCTTGACTAATAGGTTCAAAAAATGCTGGAACTTTATAAACAGACAATGTCGAAGTGGAGGTGAACAAAACTCCAGCACCAAAAGCCAGAAAACCTCTTTGATCAGTGCATGGAAGGCTGAGTCTTCCTTGGAAATCGTCAGATCAAGAAAGGAAGCTGGTGTTTGTGAGCATAAATATTCAAACACATTAGTGTAGGCTGATAGAGATTCCTACTGTAATGCATGTGATGACTGAGCTGGTGAAGCAGGTTGAGAGGGATGGTGATCAAGGCTGGGGGTTCTGCCATGTTGGGACACGGTTATCTCCAGGTCTTCACTGTGTGTAACACTGATGGTCCAGGACTGATACCTAGTGCCCGGGAATGGGGTATTGCCATTGTCTGTATTGAGTCAAGATAGAGCCGGGACAAGTAATGGACCTGTCCAGTACCAGTCAGCATACTTCCAGTAGTCTGGAACTGGGGTAGCATGAGACAGTTTATCAATTATGGTGCCAGCTATACAAGGCATCCAAGTTAGAGCCAGGAATGGGTACAGACTTGCCAATTCTGAAAAGACCTTCAGAATAAAGCAGTTCATATTTTTTCATAAGTCAGACCAATTTTCAGTAAGGTGCAATGAAATATCATATACTGCCCTTGTCGACTTGGAAAACATGCATTTCAAAAGTTCAGAAGTGTGATCTGATAAAGTGAATGCAGCATTATCTTCAACTAAAAGTTTGTCAAGTACACTTAGACCATAATGGGCTCCAGTAAACTACTGAAGTTCCAAACTCCATTAAGGTTAATAGCTTCTTGCTAAATTTCTCAACTCAATGTGATCTTTATGTTTTTTTCACATGTCATGTGGCAGTGGCAATCATCTCTTCCGGTGTAAGCAATACTCCAATTGACACATGATATCCAATAAATGTAATTGTTGCCTTTCCTGGTTTCTTTTCCCAAGCATGGCCAAGTATCTGAATATTCCTTTTTATACTTCTGTGCTGATTGCTTCAACTTTTTAAGAAGATAATTGTCCCTTTCAACTTCAACGCTTTTTCATTTGTTGGACAATATATTACTAGATAATGCTATAATGTAAAAGCAAAAGCTTAATCATGCAAGCATTTTGCATGAAAAACATGAGCAGATTAAAGTGTTGAGATACTCCTGTAATGTTAGTCTGGTTCCCTGACCAACTCCACTTAATCTAATATGAAAACCTGGATCCATACCAAACCCAGACAAGCCAATATTCGGATTTGACCGCAACAATCATATTTTCATATTTTTGCTATTATTCCACAAGTCCATAATTTTGGGGTCATTACACTAAGACTTATGATATAAATCATACGTATTGGCAGGTCTGTGGGAATACCATGAAATTAGATCTCCATACCCAGTCCTGGAAGTCAAAGGTTTAAGTCGGGGCTGTGTTGGAGCTGGCATGGATTGTGGCTGTTTGGTGTCTTGTTGCATAAGTCTGGTGCTGGCTATCTCAGGAAATATCAATGTAGCCAGTATCAGGGTGTGCATGAGTTGTTGGTATAGACACAACTGGTCCAGGTGAGTCACATTACCAAGTCGGTACTGGCCTCAAATGTAGAACCATGAAGATTGGTTCTGATTGGTTCTATTTGCAGTGATGGTGGGCTAGTGCTGTGTGAGAAGGTCGTGATCGCATGGATTACCAAATCTTCTTCTGTACAGATGAGGTTTCATCCTTCAGGGATTAAGCTAAGAGGAAGTTGTCAACTGAGGCAACATCTGAAACAATTATGGTATTTGCATCCTTGATTTTACACTTCCTAGTTCTCTCATTTGCCAGAGTTATTTTGGCAGAGACGGTCACCCATACATATGCAGAGCAGTGTGAGCACACATTGCAGGTATGGCCTGAATTACACCCCATACAATTTAAAAAGCTAGTGATTGTCTTCAGCCAGCTTGGACCCCATGGAATTAATTCTGCCCATTGTGCTGACACCTGTAGATATGGACAGCAAAACCATGGTATACACAGCCAACATCAGTGAAGCATCACACTGAACTTACTGTTAAGTGGATGCTGATCATAACGAATAAAATGCCTATGGAAATTACATGCATAACCTTACAACATGTAATAATGAACAAATTACCTAACATAATTCAAAAACTAGGATGAATACTGAGTTGAACTGAAAGTACGATAGACGCTAGGGCAGGCAATTAAAATGGTACCAACACACTTATCAAATGACAAATTTAGACAAATGAAGTTCAAAATATTCATCTAAAATTATAACAGAGCATGGGATAGAAAAACTGAGAAAACTCCCAAGAATCAACTGATGAAAAGGCACAAGTGATTTGGTATTTGCAAGGCCTCAAGAAGAAGCATGCTTCCTAGCATGATCAGTAGTATCTGATGAATTGACTGGATTTGGTGCCAATCTCCTATCCAAGGTGAGACCACTCTCATCTGACTTAACAATCAATCAGATGACTTTTTAGCACTTCAGTTGCTAAAACAATCCAAACGATATTGCAAACATCTTTTTTAACTTAGGAGGCCTGGATTTGCGAGGAAGTGGCTTGAGGCTTACTTTTGAGCATGAGCATATCATAGGAGAAAGAAGGAAATGAAATAGAAAGCTGGTAATTGAGAATTAGGCACCTACCCATGATTTAGAATTCTCTCCAAGACAAATGTAGAACTTTCTTTCTGTCCTTGGTCCCCAAAGTCATCTGGGGCTGGAATGTCATAGATATTATCGGGTGGAACGTTTTCACAAGTTGTAAGATCCATAGATGAGTTACAAAGAATTGTCTGATTGATAGTGGAGAGGTGGGATGTATGGATGGAATCATCTGAATCAGGTGGAAGTGGAAACTCCACAGGTTCCTGAAACTGAAGAACAGTAAGCACTAATTACTATGTTCCCTTAAAAAGATTGTAAAATATTTCATGTTTCAAAAACATTTTCTGGACAAAATACCATGTTTCTTGAATATATTTTAACAACTTTGAGAAATGCTCCTACAATATATATCTCTGTGGGCAATGGTTGCAAGCCCCTTTCAGTCTTACCATGTAACATATTATGCTAGCTGGTCAAAAATAAACAAACAGGTACCTGCTGTAAAACCTCTCCTGTGTCATGCTGAGTCCATATAGTTCCTGTTAATAACTTATCAAGACCTGAAAAATAAAAGAATATTCACTGTTACATACCAATCATTGGATAATGTGAGATACATGTTTTACCTCTGTTACTATAACTATGTTATAATTACACAAAGTACATACATGTTTTGTTCCAAGTTACCAAAAAGAAAAGTTTGATATGGCATAAGGATACATCAAGACCATCAGGCCAAACAAGTTCTTTCCCCTGACTCAGAACAAAACAAGAATCTGGTTTTGTATTTATTACATAACCACTCTTTTATGATTCTAATAATTTCAAGTTGTACAGTGTTAAAGGAAAACAAATTGGGATTGAACAAAATTTTGATTCCTATCTAAGAATACAGAAGCATGGATGTCAGTGAAAACACCTAAATAGTTCCAGTCTGCATACGTGATACAGAAACACATACTGAACACACATATCAAACATAAGATCAACCATGTATGATTAAATGGGTATGTAATCAAGTTTTTTTTTTTTAAATTGACTTTTAAGACAGAGGATACAAGAAGCTGTGTACCCTATAATAAGTGCCATGAGACTTTTTAGTAAAGGATCTGTTAATATTTACTGGGGAGTGTCTGTGTGTGTATGTGTGTGTGTGTAAAGTAATTGTTATCTTATTGCAGACAAACTTGACCCCTCCCCCTGAGAATATCACACCCTATCACAAGATATAAATTGTACCCTAACTTACTTTGCACACAAATTTGTACTACACAGTTTTTGAGTACACAAAGAATGTGTACCTAACATTTTATATGCACACAAAGAGTTGTACCCTTCAATTTACACACCATCGCCTCCACTCGATAAATATTGATCACTCCCTAACATCATGTAGGGTCTAATCATGCTAGTACAACCCCATTCATCTAACACTTAAATTTGCCACATGAGGTGGAAGCAATTGACCAAGTTTAATACGGTTTGATTATATCAGTATGATTTTCAGATAAATTTAATGCTTTTCATTAAAGTTATAATAACAAGACTTGGCTTTACTTGTTTTCCCCAGGAGCAGTGAACTTTTAATCCTAAGCCTAAACAGAATGATTTCAAAATACATCAATCTGCAAAATATAAATCCTTGGAGGTTAAGAATAAAAATATTTTATCAGTATCAGTGTTCTCATTATTAATCAGAAAAAAAGTTTATGAAGACTCTCACTTCAAAAGTGCAGCTGTCTACTTTTGTAAAATTGTAGCAATAGTTGTTACATTTATCCAGCAACCTACATTTCAAATTAAGTCTACTACTTGCACAGATAAAGTTTGGTTTGGTTTGTGGAATCATTCTAAATGGTGGGATGGTGCAAGTGAATAGACAATCCCACCTCAAACTGAAGGTATCCACTGCCCTGGCTCTCTGATCTGGGACTGAGGAGATGTAATAGGGGAGCCTGATCTTCAGTCTCGTCATGAACAAGTCGACCAAGGGTCTCCCAAACAATCTGAACAAGGACTCTGCTATGGATTGGTATGGAGACCATTCTGTGAGGACTACCTTGATTCTCCTGGACAGACTGCCTGCCAGAATACTCTTCTTGCTAGGAATATGACAAACCCAGAGGATAATCCCTTCCGTAATTGCTCAGCAAAGAAGGTTCCAAATATCCACGCAGAGAAAGAGCATGTGTGCTTCCTTGTCACCTGAGGTACGCTACCACCAATGTGTTGTCTGAGAAGACCATCACACAATTACTCCTTACTTGGTTGACACCCCACTGTAGGACTGAAAAAAGACCACCCTCCAGATTGTTTATGTGGAGGGTAGTTTCTTCCAGGGACCAAGAACCCTGAAGAAGTAGCCCTTCTGGCTCTAAGTCAGCATCCCAACCCGAATCTGACGTATCCATGAACAGATAGGAGTTTGGGGGGGGGGGGGTTCGTGCATTAGGGACTTCGGTCATAAACAGGTCCATATTTGCCCAACAACTCAAGTTGTAGTGACATTCTGATCATAGAAAAAATCCAAGGTGTCAGGGGATCCCTGAGCAGTTTCCAGTTCACCAGAAGGAGAAACTGTAGGGGCCACAATTGCAGTCTTCCAAGGGGAACCAGATCCCCTGCTGAGTTCAAGGTCCCCATTAGAAACAGATATAAGCTGAAAATGAAGTATTGGTTTGCAGTACCTATAAAAGTGACAGGATTCTGTCTATTCTCTCTAGAGGGACATGTACTAATCCCCTGTTGGTAAGGAGATTCATCCCCATGTGTAAGAAATCCTGAGATGGAACTAGCTTTGATTTCTCTACATTTGGAATGAGTCCCAGTTAGGTCACTATGAACCATCAGTGGGATATATCCTACCTGAGGAACCCTAAGAGGTGACTGTGGCTCAGCCAGTAGTCGAAATACTGGAGGATAGGGATCCCCAGTAACCTCAGGTGGGCGGCAACTACTCCCATCACTCTGGTAAAGACTCTAGTGAGGAGAAATTGGGAAGTGAAAGTACGCATCCTGAAGGTCGATGAAGACTGTCTTACCATGATAATTTACAAACATTTCAAAATTATTTGTATCATCAACAGGCATATGAACATTCACAAATAAGATCAAAAACCCAAGGACAATAAATTCAAAACCAATTAATCTAGGATTGTCATAGGATATAAATTTTTGTCCCTTCAGTGTTTGACCCCCATAAGACTGCAACACCTCCATACATTCTTCCTATTAGAGGGCCATCCCTAGAATCAAAGGCAGCTGCTCCCCTGCCATAAAGTCTTTATGCAAAAAAGATAACTGATCAAGGTCTTGTTCCAACAACCAGTGCTCCTGCAAAAAGCAAATATCACTCCTCAAGATGATCATGTATCATATTGAATTAGCATTGGTTTGAAGTCCACGGCAATTGTATGCTACAATGCACAGCGTAGCTATGAACCGTTTGTTATTTATTGGAAGAACCTCTAGGCATATAGAATTTGCAAATGAGTATCTCCTCAGGCCATGAGTCAACATTTAACAACCAATGTACATAACTGAAGGACACAAACATGCAGATGGATGCATATGAATGATGTATAATCTGTAACTGCTCACACACTGCATCAACATTAAAATACTATTGTATAAAACAATTTAGATCCAGTAATGTAACAAACAAATCCATGGAACGAGTTCTTTTGATTTCCATTTCTCATGAGGACTATTCCAGCATGAGCTGTTCCTATAACAGCTTGAGATGTCCTTGATCAACACTTCACCTGTTAAACATAATCAAAATGTGAGTTATCCTTTCCACTCTCGTTCATGACCTTAGTAACTGGGTTATATTGGGGTGCATTATTTCGGGCAACAGGTTGTTTTCTGGCAACTTCTGCATAGGACTCACACTCTCCAACAACTTCCTTTAATTTAGTCAAACTATCATCCAAGCCTAAATCCATCTATTGCCATCATTATGTAAGGCCTCATCTGTGTTGAGTGTGTTTCACTCATCAACAGCAACTACTGTATAAGTGTTAGGTAGGTAATTTTATCCATGCAATTATTTGCCAAACAGCAAATATGTATCGGTCTCCCACATACCACATACAAAACAACAAAATGATAAACACTGCTCGTGAAAGGTTATGTTTCAGTACATTGATAGCACTTTTACAGAAATCCACATAACTAATCATTAGAGATGAGTGCCTTTTATTTCCAAACACACCTGTCACAGAAATCTTGCAAGCCAAGTCGTTAACAATTATCACTTAGTCACCTTAAAATCAGTGACATGCATCAAACCAATCTTTAACAAGCTGACTTTTGAGAGTTGGCAAACTTGATAAGACCAGGCAGTTTCATTGGCCAGCATAGAGGAGTCTATTCACCCACTGTCTGCAACTATGTTAGGACCTTAAAGTCGGTGAATCCCATATAGTTACAAATATTATGAGTAAATGTAACTGATAACAAGTTAAAATATAAATATTCATTCCCTAGTTGTCAAAACTTGTTAAAAATAATAAGCATTCACATTATCATGTCTGCACAAGAAAATGTGAGAATGACCTTGAGGATGATTTCATGATGGAAGAGACAGGCTTTGAAAGTGTATCGTGTGAAATAAGGGACAGTTAGATGAATGAAACTGTGCGCATTTATGTAATAGAAGTATGCAGTATATATAATTGCTAAATAAAGGTACTGATACATGTATTGTGGTTAGATTGAAGATTATAAAACTTGCCTAACATAAAGCATTACAAACTGAAAATGACAGCACTCTCTCTCTCTCCCAAATTTTGGACTTGCCCTAGGCAAGTACCTTGCAAACTTGAGCTTGCTAGAGTAAAATTTGACTTGTCCCAGGCAAGTGAATTTGTCCATCCCTGTGAACTAGGATACAAGTCACAGAATTACATTTCCTCTTGCCATGACCTCGACCTTGAAATGGGGTGTGGCTCTTGTATGCAACACATTGTCTATACATGATATATACCTGGCTAAAGTTTTAAAATATCTTTAGTGGGTCAAAAGTTATACTGCAGAAATGGCACAGAATTACATTTTCCCTTGTTGTGACCTTGACCTTGAGGCATTGTCTGGCTGTGGTATGTGACATACCATTTAGTTATGATATATAATTGGGCAAAGTTTCCTAAAAATCTCTCCATTTTTTCAAAGATATGGGCCAGACAAGCAAATGTTAATGGATGTATGGCCAATGCCATCACAGAAAAGGCCAGACTTAAGATGGGCATGTAAAAAGTTCATTCTAGGGAAGGGTATTTTCTTTATTAGAAACTTAGCATAATTTATATTTACCTGTTATAATTCGATTTCCTGGTTCACAATGCTCCTGTAGAGTGTCTCTGAAAAAGTTAATGTTTTTCAAAATGACTGACAAAAACCAATTGTTTGGTAAATTAAGATTTTTTAAGAATATTTACCTGATCACATTAATATTAGGAAGAAGCTCCACTACCTCTTGAATCCAGCAATCATGAAAAAGAAAATTTCCTTTTTCCCATCTATATAACATACAAAGGGATGAAACTCCTACATGTTACCTTCCCTGACCACCGCTAGGTGCCAACAGTTGTTTCCTCAGTTTTAGCTTGAGCAATACATCAACAAGGATGCTCGCATTTGCAGGAAGGTGTGGAAGGGTTTAAAAGTAATGTGATTGAGTAAGTGTTCTTGGAGAAAACTTAATTTACTAAAAAACTTGCTTTCTCCTTTGAATACATTTCCCCGATCACATTAACATTAGGAGAATAGGTAATAGTAGGAGGCACTGCTAAGCACCTACCCCTATCATGGCTACCCTTCAAGGGGAAAAAGAAAACTGTATTCCCTATATGAGGATAAACCGCTCTCCTAGCATGAGACCAGCACCACCAACGGTTACACTGACTGTTACCCCCCGTACCCAGCAAAGGGACTGAGGGGCTTTCCTTAATGAGTAAAAATTTCATGGCGAATCCAGTAAAAGCACTGTTCTATACCCATGGTACAGTTCTGCTGACTTAAACTGGTCTGGTAAAGTTCTGGGCTGCAGTCACCAGACCTACCAGATTCAATTCTGGTCTGTGTGAAGATAGATCACGCAGATAAAAGCTAGAAAAGGTCAACTGTGCCCGCCATCCAACAACTTCTATTATATCTCTCATCGCAATGTTCCATTTGAACACTAGGTTTACTGAGATAGCTATAATTTCATGAGCTGAGATGTTCATCATGTGTATCTGATCTCTTGAGATCTCAGTACGCTGAATGTATTACCCACTTAAGCCATGATGCAAAAGTTTCAGTGGTCATATCCTCCTTACCCAGAAGAGATGTTATCAGGCCCCACAGCACTTCTCCGTCCGCTTAAAGTAGTCTTTGATGGCATGAACCAGGTCTTGCATTGCTGCCTCTCTAGACATTATCAATGGAGGAGAGGGGGCGGATGACCATACTTTGATTGCCAGATGACAGCAATGTGTTCTTTGCTATGAATTCTGGATGTGTCATAAGGATCACTGACCCATCTGATGTAGGCACACGCAGAGGAAGGGGTATTTCCCAACTGACTGAAAGTGCATCCATGGCCTAGGTTTCTGGCTCCAGGACTAGAGAGAGGAAGGAGGGAATTTTGTGATTCCACCTTGTTACAAACAGATCAATCGACGCTGCCAAGATCTGTCTGACATGGGCTGTTATATTCATTTGTGCACACCAGCGCAGAAAGTTATCAACCAGGACGCATAGGTCTGGTGACTTCATCCTCCTATTTTAGGAGGTAACCCACCACCGCTGAATTGTCCGTCATAATGAGGACTATCTTTCCACATAATTGATCCTTCCAGAAAAGAAACGCGTTTGATATGGCCTTCATTTCCAGAAGGTTGATGTGAAGTGGTAACTCTTTCAGCTCCCACTGGCCACTGACCGTGATAAAGCTGAGCAACAGGTGGGTTCCCAACTGTCTCAACTGGCGTCCATCAAGATAATAGGCTCTGGTTGGGGGTTTTCTAGAGGAATTACTGTTGTGAGCCATTGTTTGATGTGCCACTGATGCAGGCAGGATACCTTTTCAGTTGAGAACCTGATTTGTTCATTGAGTCGACCAGAAAAAGGGCACCACTGGGTCAGCAGAACTATACGCAAAAAGGGCATATTAAGCAGACAACGGAGAAGAATTCAATCCACCGCCACATTGAGCAGGCTGAGGAGTTGCAAAAATACCCTTACAGAAATACACTCCATGTCAGAGATTGACTTTGTGAGCTCGATATTCCATGTCGTATGTACTTGAGGAAGGCATACAAGATTGAGGTTGGTAAAATATTCCAGGCACAGGTGGACAAAATGATGTAATGGAATGGGATCTGACTTGTTCTAATTGACTAAAAAACCTAAACGAGTCAAAAGGGCCAGAAGAACATTTCTGCCCTTCACCAAAAAAAAATTTACCCTGTGATTTTGGAGGATGTTGTAGAGGAGATCGACCAAAACAGAGTGACAACACAGTTTATGACTTTGCTGAATGCCCATGGGCTGATGTTGAGATTGAATGGGAGAGTGCGAAATTGATATATAGTTCGTTGGTATCCAAATCAAAGGAACATGCATCAGGATGTATGAATAGGGACGTGAAAGTGCATTGGTTAGGTCTAAACTGATTGCAAATTCATCCATTTTTACTGAAAGTCTGACTGACCTTGCCATCTTCATTTTAAACCTTGGCGCAGCTATGTACTTGTTGAGCTGGCTGAGGTCAATGACTGGCCTGCAATTTCTATTGGCTTTGGTCACTAGGAACAGCATGGAGTAAAACCCTGGAGAGTTCCAATTGCGAACTATCTCCACTGCCTACTTGTCAAGTAATCTCCACCTGCAAAATTTCCACCTTCTCACGATTGGATGGCAAGTCCATCATGGAAATTGAAGTCAAAATGGAAGAGGGTTGGATAAAAGAAATCCGAAGCCTCACAACGAGGTAGGGAAGAGGCAAGTCCATGATGGCTATTTGGAGGCTTGAGGATGGAAAAATCTTGTTTCCTATCTCCTTTAATATATTGCCTCTGGAACTGAGGAATCTGCTTGTGCTTGAAGTTGGACTGCAGTCAAAACTGTTGCCTTTGTGCTGTTTTCAGCCTCTTGTGCTTTTGCCGACAATCATCTCACCTTGGTATGTTAAGACTGATTTGGCCTGAAAGCCAGTGCAGGCAGCAATGCCAGTTATAGAGGCAGTTCTTGTGATGCCTGCTTCCTGACCTCCTCTATTATTCCACTAAACAGCAGTGGTGTGCTGAAGGGTGCTAATCAGACAGCCAAGGTGCAATGCAGCTTAGCATGGATGAACACAGACAGGCACCATGTCTTACCAAATCGAGAATTGCTGTGGCTATCAGGGCATTTGCCATCATATGGTGTGCAGTTCTGTTAATCACCTTGGCAATCCTAGCCAAGAAGTCCCATACATGGTCGCTATCTGCATTTTTTGGGCCAATCAAAAAATATCGCTAGAGAAGCCAAGTCCAGCATAAACAAAGTCGCAACCATGTTCCACACTAACTTGGAGGTGGCATTCTTATCCACATTACAGAACAGAAGGTTGGACATATTCACCACCGCTATGTTCTTATCCAAGGATGGTAGCTCAGTGCTAAATGTAGAAAAGTGGGAATGGTGCCAGTGTGATGAAAAAGATGCTGGTAAATGGCTTTCTGAAAAGAAAGTCTTGGAGTTGCCCAGATCCCATATTTTATCTCCCAGGCGGTCAGAAATTTGCTTGACCTTTGCTGAATGGAGCAGGAGACATAAAGATGACTGATTGTCATCTTCTTCCATGTCTGCTGAGGCAGGCACTCAGAAATCGGCAAAATGCTATTGATTTTTTTCAACAGTTGCCTCGAAGCTAAATTCTGTCTACTCCACTATGGGATCAGAGAATGCTAAGTCTTCAAGGTTATCCCCTGGCTCACTGTGGAGGTTGTAGAACAAAAATGAGTGCTGAGACCAGGCAGTGTCATTGTCACTAAGTAAGGCCTTGGATCTCCGCAACCAGCACACCATAAAGAGTTGACTTGGCAGCTGCATCAGCAACCAGGCAAGTGCTATGGCTTGTCATACCAGTATGTATTGCTGGGAGGTTTGCTGGATGGCCAACTGAAGAGTCGGCTTGACTACCGGCTAGCCAGACAGCCCAGTTATCGTGTGGTCAGTTGGCTCGGTAGGTGCCTGACCGGTACATGCAAAGAAAGGAAGGATCAGCTAGCCTGATCCCCACAAAACTCCATGTAACATGGTGCAGTTGGCTGGCAAGCAGCACGGCTCACCAAAATGATGGCAGGATGGCTCAGCTGGCTGGTCAGCTAGAGAGTGAGCAGCTGGAACGATGGTGTACAGCCCGGACAAACTGCAAAATAGATCAAAGTCAGAAATATACCCCTGGACTTACAGGCCCGAAGGCCAAGCTCAGACATGCAGCAAGACTTGCACCCACTGGGCTGCCTAATATAGAGAGGAGAGACTCCCAATAGCTCCAAGCTGTCATTGGAAAATTGTGAAATATGGCAGGGAACACATGTACCCGATGTCAGCAACTGTGTCATTGCCTCTTGCATTAGTAGTCTCTTCTGCAACTTCGTCAGTGCCTGTGAAGAAAGTGGAGCCAGCAACTCTGCAACCATTTGTTCATCTCTGACCCAATGTAATGGTCACCATCAGCATTGTTCACATAACTTTCGAGAAGGGGTGGGAGTAAGAGAGGGACCACCATAACGTCCCCCACAACGATAGCCAGTAACGATGTTTTAGGATGTAAACTCAACAGATCACATTCCGTCGCTTGGGACTTATCACGTCTCTCTTTACTCCTCAGGCCTTTTCTAAGTACCTGGACCACATACCTTCCAACCACAACGCACAAACACTGCATGGTGTTCTTGAAGAAAACTTTGTACATTATAGGCACATCTCGTGTGTCCTCCATGGCTTTTAATCTCTTGCATTTAATGCACTTTCAACGCCATCATCTATCACTTCCCTGAAAAGACAAGAATGACTAAAACTTTGGAAAATAAGTGTTCACATTATGGAAATAATCAATGCTGATCACTTAAAAAGCTAGAAAAATACAGCAGGCAGTGTGTGCGTGAAAACCAAAAATGGACACCAATGCTACCATGTTAGAGCACAAGGTCAGAGAAAAAAGTCCATAACTACAAAAATATCACATAATTATCAATCAAATCCAAAAAATGATCATTGCAACATGTAGTTAATACCATTATAAACAAAATACATACTGAACTTGTTGATGGATGATTGAAAACTCTGGCGATATTACTTGGATTTTGTATGCACTGGATACAATGTTGATCATTTCCAATGAAAGCTAAAACTGAGTAAACAACTGTAGGCACTTAGTGGTGATCAGGGGAAGTAATGGGTATGAGCTTCTTCCCTTTGTCTACATGTTATATAAATGAGAGCGACAACATTTTTCATCTCTTTCGAGATTATTGCATTCAAGAGGTAGAGGAGCTTTTAATTCATAAATTTAGGCCCTTATATCAGCAATTAAATTCCCAAATATGTCGCACTGGCAGCAGCAATCCCACAAGTTACTGGAACCAAAATTCCCCAACTAAAGGGCAAATTTTCACATTTCATGTCAAACACTGACACACACACACACTCTTCACTGTTAAACATATAAAACAATGGAACAGACTATATCTCTCAAATGATAAGCCCATGCTTGATGATACAGTGTTGCACCTCAGATCCCAAGGTCAGGGGACAGTGTCCCTCACCCTCCAGATTTGGGGGACACAACATTTTAAAGGGACAAAGGAAAATTATAGTACATAATGCACTAGAAGTACTAAAAAAAATGAGATACCATCTATACTCGCGTATAAGCGGATACCAACTACAAACTGCATAGACCCAGATCTGGGTCTATGCAGTTTGTAAGGACTAATCAATAAAACAAACAACATAGACCCTGATCTGCTGGTGCATAATGCACTGGCAGACCAGGGTCTATATTGTTTGCATTTGGACCTGTCTTATACGCGAGTATATACGGTAATCTTATTTGCTTTGACAGTTTTGCCACCTTAACTTTCTCATATTTTCATTAGACATTTACATTATTGCAATGTGTTTTTATATTTATATCATTCTTGATAGGCATTCAATGCATTGTGTAGTGACAACCGTAAACATGTGGAAGTATCTGCAAGGTGCACAGCCACCACTGAAATCAAAAGATGAACACAAATGGTTAAAGTATGACCCAGAAGAGACTGTGATGTTGTGCACTTTCTGCACTGAGTATTTGGAGAAAAACGAAAGTACATGGGGTACTTCATTCGTGAGTCTTGTTGGTGAAATACAACTGTTATTGTTTTGAGTTGATGTTACTGAATAATAAATGTTGAATTAGGAACTGAACTGGCTCCTGTTTGATTTTAGCAGGATCAGTGAAATTTAGGCAGGATCAGTAAAAAAATTATTTCGGTGATCCTGTGCGTTAGTGAAAAAAATCCTAATTTCAAGCTCTGACTAAGGTGAAAGTCTTTTATTAAGTTCCTAAGATGATTTTTCCAAGAATGTGATTGCTGAAAACTCTAAGGCATTTGCCTAGAATTGTAAACTTTCATCTTCTCATATTGTGGTATAATAGAAAGAAAATGATAGCTGTATTTTAAGTATTTGCTACTAAATGTTAAAAGAAATTTGAAAATAAAAGGCTTTGATCATCTGATCGTTTTATCTACCTGATCTACTTTTTATCAGGTAGTTATAATTTTGTGTGCCTGTTCTTTAAAACATGTACACATCTAGGGTTCATTTGCACACATAGCCAATGTTTTCGGAGGAATGTGGTCCTTCTATGAGCCGTAATACATCAATTAGAAAACTGTCCTCCTCTTCTTCTATGGCATTTCAAGCTCTATGTCTTGCTCTTTGCCCTGCTGAGGAATTCTCTGTCAAAGTTTAATTTAAAGCAAGGAGTCTCCTTTGCCATTTTGTCTGATTTAACTGTGAAAAGACTTTGCGACAATTTTTGAAGGGCCTTTTTTGACAGAGTTTTACCACACAGACTCTTCATGCCTGTGTCCACCATTTTTGGTCAAGCACACACATTGGCGAAGGAGGAATATACACAAAAGCTAATTGGTTAACACACAAAGAAGGTGCCAATCAGACGGAGCATTTTGAATGTGGATAGGTTGGGACTCTGGGGCTGTTTCACTTAATAGAGGACATCCAATTGGAACATCACTCTGCTTTTCTGAGGTACAATAAAAAGGGGAAAGCTGTGATGCAATTCAGAGAATTAAATCATGTACTTTACTCCCTGGTTTGGAACTAAGTTAGAATGTGCCAAACAGATTAGTGACCACAACCAGTTCAGGGTGCATTTGATTATATGGCTCTATTGAGAAAATGTACTCACAGTGAGCAAGTACTATAATTCCCAATGGCATGGAACATCTGGAACTTCAATCGATATCACACCATCATACAACATCGACTGTGCTTATAGCAAGAGCAAAATACTCACAACTTGAGTCTAATTCTCTGTGTAAAATATGCTACAACACTGCTTATCTAGAGTTCTGAATGTCACCTACTGCTTACTTAATCATTTCTCAAAATTCATCATTTTGTCTTGATTTGCAATGTATCCGTAAAAGGCTCCAAACATTCTTTAAAATTACAGTAATTCATAAGGGTTGGCATCTCTGTGCTACTGTCCTATGTATCATAAATTTTAATATAATAATAAATAAAAGATCATTCAGGAGAAAATGAAAATTTTATAACAAAACAAATTACTGAATTAGTTATTGACCAGAAATCAGAAGGGAGGTTGAAGCCTGCTCACCCATGCAGGGAAAAACCATTTAACAACATGGCAATAGTTTTAACTTTACAAGGGCCTTGACCCTTTGAGGGTGAGTTGAAAGCATACTACTCATTCAGGGGGGAAATGAACAGTATGAAATTATTAAAATGTACGTAAAAAGGAACCATATTTGATCATGTATGAAGTCATTTGCATTAATACATTTTTAGATGCAGCACCAGGTACCATTCATAATGCTGTTTGAAACCAACTATAGCAACAAAAAGGTGGGACAAAAGATTTCAAACCTTTCATTCTCCTCAGGTTCATCTGTAATGGAAAAATTGATGAATATAAAGAACATTCTCATCAAAGACAACATTTAAAAACTTATGCAAAACAAAACTTGTTCTATCACAAATGTGCTTTAAATTCAAAATTTAAGTTTTACAAATTATTTGATAAACACAAACTAACTGTATGAATGTACAACTGATTAAGTTTTCTATTTTTTAACTCTTATGCACTACTCAGTGGCGGCATGAGGGGGTGGGTGGGAGGGGGCAATTGTCTCTGGGCGCCAGGTGAAGGTGGTGCCATTGAAAGATTTTTTTTTTTTTTTTTTTTGCAGCTGAAATTTTTTAAGTATTTCATCTTCACCTATAGTATAACAGAGGCAATTCTTACAAAATGTATGTGTGTGTGTGTTGGGGGGGGGGGGGGGGGGGGAGAGATTGGCAACTGACATAAAAGCTTTTTTCTGTAGCAAAGTAGGGGTGCTACTGAAGAACATTGCCCCCAGGCACTTCGGTAGGGGCACCACTAAAGAACATTTACCCCAGGCACCTCAAACTCTCGTACTGCCACTGGCATCACTTAGTGTGGCAAATTGATTGTAAATTTTTTTTAAAGCAAAAGAATCTTCATCATAATCCCCTTAAAAATATGAGAAATTTGCATCATACAGCCAAGCTCATAGAAAAACATCAAACAGCCATTTAGAACACATACATATAAACAACATTCATCAGTGTGAACATGACATTGATTAGGTCAGCATACAGGTCAAGTACATATCAGTAAACAAGCTCCCAGTATACACAAGTTGCAATGTCAGTTTACGCATCCAGTCCACTGTGTGTATACTTGAATTCCTTTACATTAATTGTGACAAATATAATCATTCATATCAGCAACCTTACCTTCATTGTCAACTGTCCAGGGGTGTGGTGACTCTCGAATGTATTCCCTGCAAAATGAAATTTTGTTTACATGGTTGATAAGCAAAATTTCTTCAAAGGTTGAAGCAGAACTTAACCTGGCACGAGTCAACTGTTTACTATAACAAAGAGATTACTGAGTTTCAGTTGCTTTACAGGCAAAACTTGATCGAGATGTCATCAAACCATAATGCAGAGACTGGGACAATAAGGATAGCAAATCTGTGAAATTTCTCTGTCACAAGGGTGAGAAAATGGAAATAACGTCTATCAATGCCTTTAATATCATAATAGGTTTAATCTGAATAAAATTCTTCGTAGAAATTTATTATCAATTTCCAAGTATTGACTCCCAATTTATGCATAGGAAATTGTTCAACAATTAGTATCAGTGCTTCAGTTTACAGAGGTTTACCATTCATTCCCTATGCCTTTATTTGAGTTCCAAGTTAGAAATTTGCAACTCAAGTTGGGAAAAATTTGCAATGGGCAACTAAAAGAAAACAATTTAAAAGCAGAAAATACATTTGTGGACTAAAAATCTTGGTACAAGTTTAAAAAATATAATCCAGGCGGTATGAAGTGGTCACATAATGCAAAATACTGGTATGACCTTGTCTAATCTCTTATATGTCATTTTTTTTCACAAAAGCATTGAGCATGTTCAGTCAGCATTTCATGTGGCTCTGCTTTCTTCCTCAACAATTTTTTCACACAAAGATAGTAAGAGATGCAATTCACAAATATGATATTAAAACAATGTCATGAGAATTGCACAGGTCTGTACTTGTGTGGTACTCCTATAAATTCATGTACAGCAAAAGTTACATCACTCTAGATGTAAACATGAGAAGCTACTTGATGCAGATCTCATCTGAAAAAAGAAATATACATATGCATGCACACACAGTCAATGACATAACACTTTGTGCCCCTAAATGAATTAAAACAACTGAGAGTAAAGCTGAGAACCCAGATATCATTTTCAATAATATGGTAATTGCTTACTTGACAAAATGAATTAAAACAACTGAGAGTAAAGCTGAGAACCCAGATATCATTTTCAATAACATAGTAATTGCTTACTTGACAAAGTATGTATCAGCAAAACTAACTCTTCTGGATGACTTTCTAGCCTTTTTCTTTGGAATATCACATCCATCCTACAAATGAATAATAAATTATTAGTGTATAATCTGGCAATTATTGGACATTCCCTAAATGCATTTGAGCTCATCTGATACAGAGATAAAACATTTCCACAAAGATGTGAAAACATTCCATTAGAAAGGAATAAAATTGATAAATAAAACTAGACTTACCAAGTCGACGTTTGATTGTAATTTAATGAACCCCATAAGTGCCTCGTGATATAAACTCAAACAGATTTGGGGTGGGAAGGAAGTGGAAGAAAGCACAGGATGCAGGACCATGACACACTGCATTCCAAGGAACACTTGTCGTGTTTATGTACTGTATATACTGTAATACTCGTGTATATTCCGGGTCCAAATGCAAACAACATTGACCCAGATCTGGAATCGCATAATGCGCCGGCAGATCAGGGTCTATGTTGTTTGTTCCTCTGATTAGTCCTTACAAACTGCATAGATCCAGATCTGCCGGCACATTATGCAGTGGCAGATCTGGGTCTATGCAGTTTGCAGTTGGTATCGGCCTATATGCGAGTATATACGGTACTCACATACAAGTCAGACTCAGCTGCAAGCATCATAAACCCAGATCTGCAGTTGCATAATGCACCGACAAATATGGGTTTATGCAGTTTGTCAGGACTAATCAGTATAACGAACACAGACCCTGCTCTGCCAACACATTATGCTATGGCAAATCAAGGTCTAGTTGTTTTCAGTTACATCCAACTTATACACGAGTATATACAGTATGCATCTTAATATGCACATGTAATTCCTAATTAAATAAATGGTTGAGAACTTTGAAAAATATGGAAAAAAGCTTGAAGATATACACATCAATACTTGTCTATCATATGAACAAGGATTACATGGAATGCAATGTCTTTCTCTGCTCTCCCAGTTGCATAATCTAAAAACCAAAATACATCACTCACTTGTTTTAGCATGCCTGGATAACTCACAAACCAGTTTAGAACGTGGGGACAGGCGGGGATCCCATTTTATCTTATTAAAAATAGCAAAAAAATAGACTCCTATTTGCTGAACGTGAATATAATCGCAATTAAAATTGGTAACTTAAGCCATAATAGTGTGCTCGTTTTATCATTGAAAATGGTGGTTAGTGCCCAGAAATTTGAATCAACATCAACTTTATTTTTGGTTAAATTTTCCTTTAAAAAAATCTCAGTAAACTAAATAACAATATATGAAAAAATATCAATTAATTGAAATGTTAGTAATGCCTACTACTTTAAGAAATAAATACCAATTAAATAGTTCTTGTTGAGTAAAATTTGTGTTTCAGTTTTATCTATTAATTCAGTTTCATTGTAATCATCATAAACGCAACATGCCCTCTTGAATTAAAATGTTAAAAGCATCAATCGAACATCACTGTGATGCCCTTCAGCATTTCTGCAATAACCTAATTAAGTGCCGACCTTGTTTTGATCTCTGATTTGCAGAAGTGTTTGTTGCATTGTCACTATCAGCTAAAAGTAGAACTGCTTTGTATTTTCACATTAAGAACATCTTTTATATCAAATCAAGTAAAGACAGTATAATAACAAAAGTTAAAAGACATGCAAATGCTACCTATGTATGAGCTAGTGGTCACCATGTGTCGAGTCAATTCATTTCAACTGAGCAATTGAACTCTGTTATAAATATTATTATGTAAAGTAACATAATTAAGGTATCTAACATTAATCAGTGGTTTATCCTACTCATTCGCAAATGTGATCAAGGATAGCAAGGGAACGAACCAAAAGACTTACTCAGTGCATGAAAAACTTAGTTTCACAGATATGGTTCGGTATGTAGAAGCGAGTTCCAAAGATTGTAGTGGACTTAAAATTCACGAATTGGCACTCAGAGGTTTGTTCAAGGATGAGTAGAAATCTTTCTATAACTTCCAATATCACAGAATCAATATTTTACTAACAGAACAATACAAAAATTGAGTTTCGACATTTTTATTTCTCTAAATAAATGTTGATCATTTTTATTAACGAAATCTTGCTTTGTTCTGAATTAACAATAACACTGGAATGTATCCACATTCACATGCAAAAAGCAAAAAGTGTTCGCTGGTTCACATGTGATGTTTGTTGAAACCTCATGGAGTAATGTTTTTAACAATCTTTCAAAGATTGGTTATCATGAAAATAAATGTATTTTAACCAGAAAAGAAAACAATTTCATTAGAAAAAGCTATTTATTGTCAATTATACCTAACACTATAATTATAAAACGAGTATTCAACCATTTAACCCCTTCCCCCATCTCAATACTATTGTCCACCCCTTTCGTTATTTTTCAGACATGTTTAACTTACATTTCATGGAGAAGCATAACTATTTTTCACCCAAATCACTCCTACCGTGACCCTGGTTGTTGTGACACACTTTTGATCTGAAAGAGTGGTACTGCTCAAAATAAATGCACTTGTGAAACTGTATGCCTGTTCACTAAACAAAGTTCAAGAAAGTGAGGCAACAACAAACTTGAAACCAAAATCTAAATGTTTGCCACTGCCGAAAACAATAACTGGAGTTGACTGGAGGATGAGTAAGAGGGAGTGCAGGATTGGCATGTTTTCCAGTCACCTAAATTTGCATAAAGAAGCTAAAAGGCCGATAAATCATATGCAAATGACCCAAGATTCACCACCAATAAAATAATTTAGCACTTGAAATATAAACATGCAACAAGGGTTCAATCAAACTTTTTGGCTCTCCTGTGAATCATGCCATGATATACACCCTCAAATTGACTCTCAAAATAATCATGTATAAAAAATTTTCTAATTACAGACTTAAACAAAAACTGGAATAACCACATTTACTGAATCAAAAAGTACTGATTTGTATTAATTACCTTCTGGTTTTGATCGATATCAGTCAAAGCACTTCTTTCAGTGGAGGCTGTCTTCAAAATCTACAAATCAGAATAAAAGTTTCTAACGTAGCTCATCAAATACATAAGAAACGGAAATAAACTTGGAAAGACTTTAAATAATTCAAATTTGTACATCTTTATATTAACAAATGTCTTGCATCATGCACAACAAAGCAGCTTTCTTACACATAAAATTAACATTATCACCATTAAGCATTATGCCTATATCATTTATTATGTATGAGGCGACATAACTATTGTACTAGAATGACTATTTATCTAACCCATTATTTCTTTCAATAATCTTCTAAGACAACTATGAATGAAAGAGAATTCTCATACTGAAAGCTTTGCAAATAACTTGACTTCAACACTTTATGGTATAAAATACTGTTAGGGTTCCAATCAATCTTCACCATCTGTCCACTGAAATTATTATTTTAGTATGCATTAAAATGTTTATGCATATCATTTTTCTTCAGATAACAACAGCAAAAAAACTAGTCACAATAAATTCTTTTGCAATTTTCAACAATGCTGAAATGCAAATATTTCTTTCATTAGGCAATATGCGACTGATGCATGTTAGTGGTTTGTAGTAGCTCCGTATGTAAGAGATCTTATTTACCATGAATGAAAATATGATTCAGTTTTAGTTTTATACAAGTTTTTAAAAGTCATGTAAAAGATCTTGCTAAGAAAACCTTTTACATACAGAAGACATTCTTTCTTCAGACTTCTGACGTCTATTATTTCGTACTAAGTCTGCCTTTGGCTCCATAGATCTGAAATCAGAATAAAAGACATGCAGAAATTATCATTTTACAAAGGAATATAATTGCAGAAAATATTTCAAATTTATATTTTATACAACTAATGCAATTTATCAGTTATAAACTAGATATGCATCCATAGGACATGGATGTTCTCAACAATGGCACCTTTGACTGGTTGAAACTGAGGACCAATGGCACTACATTAGGAAATATGTCTTCATATGATGATCTTTGAACTGATTGCAGGAATAAAATTAACAAGGAAGTGGCATATTAATTGGCTTACAAATAAAATCAATGCCATTTTGTGCTACAAGTTCCAAATTCAAACCTTAGTGAACACAGAGACCTGTGATTCCAAACGCAACAGAGTATGATGCATAAGGATGCATTACTGTTGTCCCTCAGGTGGAGAACTTGTATGACAGTATACTGTGGAGATACACTGTGCAGCTAGAAGATACATCTTAGTTGACAAAAAAGAGGCACTTGTTGATACAGCAAAGGT
Organism: Margaritifera margaritifera; assembly: GCA_029931535.1. NCBI lineage: Eukaryota > Metazoa > Mollusca > Bivalvia > Unionida > Margaritiferidae > Margaritifera > Margaritifera margaritifera. The sequence continues at coordinate 4,602,324 of JAQPZY010001672.1, read as the reverse complement.
CCCCGCCCACATTCTGAAGTGCATGTGCCTATAGAAAATTCACAACTGCTAAGCCACATGTACTTATGATTTTCTAGTCAAATGGAGAGCAAATAATTATCAATGATAGTAACAAACTTCTTTGATTCACCTTTTGTGAGTAAAGAAAAAGAGAAAAGTGAAATTCTTTGATAAATGTTTAGGAACAATTGCATTTTCATGCCTCATTGTACAAGTTTCACAATAAACAATGAATAATAGATTGTGAAACGAAAAAAAGGAAAACATCCACCCCCATTTTTGTTTCTCATCATGTATTTCCCTATTTGTGAGTGTGACTAAGAGGGTTAATTTATGTTGTTCTGCAGCCCAGTCCATAACTGGCTTAAGGTTTATCATACAACTTGGGTCATTACACCATGTGGGGATCCATGGTAGCTCAACTGGTATAGTCAGACTCGTAATCCACGGGTTGTGTGGGTCGATATCAGCCCAGGCCAGCCTGGGTTGGCTGCATTGGTGTATCCTTAGGAAACGCACATAGCCCCCATTTTCTCTGCATAATATAGCCAATAATGTGTTGAAAGTGCCATTAAAACCAACAAAACACATTACACCATGTATTTTGTCCATATGACTTCAAATGCAACAAGAGTACCATGAATGGCACATTATATGCCCGCTCAATGTTTAATAGCCCTCTATCTAAATAGTTAAAATATTTTTAGCAGAAGCCATTTTCTTCTTTCAACCAGTGACCTCGACTTTTACCCTTTAAACCACGAAATCAATAGGTTTTTTCCTTAACCAAAGTGCAAGCCATCCACAAAGTCTGGTTGAGGTGTGTTATGCAGAACTAATGTTATTGTACAGAAACCATTCTTGCATTCTTCCTTACACCAAGTTAAAGCCATCTGCAAAGTTTGGTAACCATAAATGATGGAAAACAAGTTATTGTGCAGAAACCATTTTTTTCTTTCAATCAGTGACCTTGACATTTGGCCTTTTTGAGCCCAAAATAAATAGGATTCTTCCTTACCCCAAGCACAAGCCATCCACAAAATTTGGTAAATGCTGATGGTGGAAAGCTCAAGTTATTGTGCAGAAACAGTTTTTCTTCTATCAGTCAGTGCCCTTGACCTTTGGACAATTAAAATTGACAGGGTACTTCCTTACCACTAGTGCAAATTATCCACAAAGTTTGGTAACTGTAGATGGTGGAGAACTCAAGTTATTGTGGGAAAACCGTTTTCCTTCTTGCAGTCACAATGACCTTGACCTTTTGAGCCCAAAATCAATAGGTGTTTTCCTTAGCCCCAGTGTAAGCCATCCACAAAGTTTGGAAACAGAGTTGCATCCAGGAATTTACAAGGAGGCACTCTACAGATAGTATGTACTTCTGAGAGAGTAACAGGTGTAAGGTGAAGTTGTTTGAACTTGCAACATGCACAATGAAGAGAATGTTGGCATACCTCTATGCTATTTTCATGTACTGTGGCTGAAATTTCTTTGCATATTATTGTACTTGTGGAAATTGTACATGATCTAAGCACACAGCTGACAAAAATGGCCACTCCCATGTGCTCAAAAAATCAGCCTGAATTAGTCCAAAGTGCACTATTTTTTTAGCAGTTATTAAAATAGGGTAAACATTTGCTGCCAGAGTAGACAATACCAGATTTTGAAAGTACAATGAATGAATTACAAATATATAAAAAGTAAAAAAGAAGTTATCGGCACTTTTTTTTTACACTTTACCTTTGAAGTCCAGAAAGTGAAAATGACCAGGCAGAGCTAGCATTTTTTTTTATAGGTGCACATCTGAAGACCAAGTTCTATACTCTATAACTCAAACTGCACTTATCAATCATATACCAAAATAAAGGGAATTAAAAGTTCTTTTAATAATACATATGATTTACAAGGTCTTTTTAAAATAATCAGGATAACCAGTGAGGAAATCCTGGGAAATTCTTTTTCTTTAAAAATCTAACACTATGCAAAATACAGAACTGTAGAGTGCCACCTAAAAGGGGATCCACCCAACCCCCCAGGAAGAGGGGGGGGGGGGGGTATTACACATCAAATTGCTATTTTTTTTGAGAACTTTTACCATTAATGGGGTTCTGGGTAAATAGCCTCTTTTCTTTTCTCACTCTCCAGCATCTGATAGTTTCCTCATAATGAAAGGATTTTTGATGCATCAGCTTCTAATCATTTTTTGCTTGAGAAATCATCCCTAGTAACATGAACATCATATCTGCATCATTTTCCATATTCATCTGCCTCAGCTGCAGCCCCCTACCCCCCACAAAAAAAAATTGGTTGTTTCAAGTTCAACCAGATCATTTCTGGACAGTGCATTTGTAACAGGTGCCAAGATTATCATAAGACATTTATATCACCCCTGCTATCAGTACTCTACCAGAAAAAGAATCAGTTATTCGCTTTATTAACAAGTTATAACACTGTATAAGTCCTAAGTGCAGCAACTATGGCCATGTAGTAGCAATTTCAATACCACTCATGGCACAATTATACGCATTTGCTAATTTCAGGGGAATCACAGTTCTAAATATAAGCATGCTGAATGGTACCTGCTTATGGAAAGGAGATTGTGGTACATTTCAACAAAACTACTGGAATTTACAACATTTTTATTATAATTATTGGGCACCATTATATAAAAAATGCGAGAAAAAATTCTTTTGCACGACTTCTTTCCTTTTAAATTTGTTTTTTTTTTTGTGGGAGTTGCTCACAGAATGGGGGATTCCCACAATAACTGTAGACAGTGTACAACAAAAGTTTTTGTGTGGAAAACAAATCAGGAACAGACGAATGGATGGACAACATAACATAATAACACTAAGCCTTATGGCAGGTGTATAAAAAGTATGTATTGCAATGAATTCTAACTGCTGGTACGAATACATTATTGTAAATGCAAATTTTTAAAAAATATTTCATAAACTCCCACTAGAACAATCTATTTGTTGTTACTTTAAAAGCTTCACCAAAAATTTACTAAGTCCAAAACATTCACGTACATTTTTGAATTAGTCCATTAAACACGTAATTGTAAGGTTGAGTTTACTCACCCTTATAATATCAATGACCACTTCTCAGGAAGGTCTGAATACCTTACCACTATAGTGTAGAAATATTTGTGCATGTGATCTCCTGGAAATAACTTCAAAATGTTTTGGACTTTTTCATTGCTTCTGTGATTTTAGAAACTAAAATCAAAAATATATTGTATTGTTGTAGACATTGACTATTCATACAGTGGCCGAACTAACTTGTATAAAGACTATTTGCATGGCAGTCATGTAAGAGCAGCAAAGACTATCCTCAGCGCATGTGATGAGTGCATTACAAGTACAAAATATTCCAAATCATTTTGCGCCAGAGATTCTGATCGCAAGCCACTTCTCAATACATGTCGACCTGAGTGAGATATGTCCCTAGATATCAGAGTATTTCCTTGATGATATTTAACATACTGAATATTTCATACTGTTGTGTCAAACTCATTTAGGATCATGACATGCATGTTTTTACAAGTCAGGTGCATTACACAGCAGCTGTGCAATTAGTCTTGCTCAGTTGAGGTATACAGTGGCTGAACTAAGTCTTTCCATATGCGGTACATGCATCTGTCTAATAGTCTTTCCCAGCTGATACACAGCATTTTAGTCCTACAATGTAAGACGTCCACCCGGATATGCATGATGCATATCAGAGTCGACATCTTACATTGAAGGACTACGCCCCGTTAGGGTGAAGTTTTGGACCTGTACATAGGACGCCACACATTGATTTTAACATTTTACATGCTGATATTTACTTGTATTATTTACGGGGTGTGTGATTCGAGGAAAACCAGAAAATAAAAATGAAAATATTAACATAATAAAAGTAAATATTAAAATTTTCGAATGTGAAATCTAATGTAATAGGACTATAGTACCAGTTTATCAAATATATTTACCTATTTGTAATTACCATAATGTAATCTAGGTACTACCAGCAGTTAGAGTTCATTACAATGTATAGTTTTTACTGTGCTCATTTGAAATCATATGGTCCAAATACCTGGTGTATTGACCCAATTGGTGTGACAAACCTTTACATCGACAACTGTACTGCCGAAGCAGACAAGAATTTTTGCCATGGCCTCAACCCGTCTTTGTTTTATCTCACATATACTTATATCATTTTACTCGAACAAAAGTCCATACAATCAGACTTGATACAATGGCAATTAAATGAAAAACATTTTCCCTGACTTGAATGATAAAAGTTTCATGTTACCATTGGAGCTAAAGGAAATGTTTTGATGTTCGAATTCACCGCGCGGAATGGAGCATGCGCAGTTTAATAATATTGGGAGTTTAATATTTGCTGATAAACGCGTCACAGTTCCGGCATTCGTACGACCGCAGATCCTTCGTCATGGTGCTTAGGTATGTAGTATTGTTTTACGACACCTCAGCACAAAAGTGGCTATGTAGTGCCAACAAAAGGTTAAGTTAAAAAAAATGTAAAGGTGAATTGCACAAAAAAGTAGTGAATTAAACCCTTCCAAAAAACGTAAAATTAAGTACACCGAGATAAATTATAAATCGTAATGATGTTACAATTCTGTAAAATGCATATAAAATAACAGATAAATGTAACACGTGTAAAATCTTTCAAACGATTACAATTTTGTTGTATAAACTGAATTCCTTTAAACTGCATTTCATTCAAAAGTCCAAGATTTTCATCATAGTGAAAGTATGAATTCTATATAAGATTTTACAAAAAGACGATTAGCAGTAACGGCGCGAGGGTTTGAGGCGCCTGAGGGCAATGTTCTTTAATGGCGCCCCTACCGAAACGCCGGGGGCAATGTTTTTAAGTGGCGCCCCTGCTTTGCCGCAGAGAACAGTTTTTATATCAGTTGTCAACTTCGAACACCCCCACCCCCATCTCAGCCCTGAAACGGGGTGTAGATGGTTGGGGGCGGGGGGGGGGGGGGGGGGGCAAAAAAGTTCTGACGACGCGCGGCAAAAAAGCTCCTCACTGTGCCCCTGCGCCCAGGTGCAATCCCCCCGACCCCCCCCCCCTACCGCCGCTGATGATTTGACCAGTTCGAATTTAACATGGACACTTTTGATTGGCAGTTTCTAAACTTAAATATATAGACTTCAATTAATGCATTTCTCGAATTTTATTTTAAAGAGAGAAACAGACGTTTGCTGTATCAAGTTGCATAGTATTACGGTGTCAATATGGATTTATTCTATTCGAAGATAAAGGTCGCCAGAAGTATGGCAAGGAGCCATTTATTTGAAATTTAAAGACAATGTCGGCGGTAAATGGAGAAACTAATTAGAAATGGGAAAGTTACTGAAATGATCCAGAAAACAAATAAATGAACAATTTCGTATCGCCAGCTGGCGTTCGTTACAATTTGGAAGAAGAAGAAAAGAATAGGAAGCCACAAATTGTCAAGAAATCGGAAAGTAAGCTGAAAAATAAAGGATTTACAGAAAGGAAGATTAAAAAGGTAAATGAAAGGTATTGTCTGCATACAAATCTCTGGCTATGGATTTTACTTACAGCCAGTTAGGCACATCTATGAAAGATACACAGATCCAGGAGAAACAAAAGAGCATGAAATCTCTTTCTCTGCCAGAGCAAATCCATGTATTTACCGTATGTGTTTATAAGCAAACTATACGCACATGCGAGAATACAGTTTCCCATTTTTGTCGAGAGCCGCAGAGGAATTCGATCGATCAATCAATCAATCAGTGTAGCATCCACAGAGTATAAAGCTTTGCAAAACGGAGCTTTCAAGAAAGCGTGACATACCAGTTACGTAGTATGTTGTTGTTGTTTTGTTTTGTTTTTTTTCTCACTTTCCGAGTTCTGACTCAAGGTGTATAAGGTGACAAAGTGTATGAATGGCCGTTTTAAGTAAATAACGTAGTATTTTTTTAGTTATTTATCTTTCTTAAGAAGAAACTCTTTCACGAAAAGTTGCTTTTCTCGTGTGAAAATAAAGTCCGTTTCGCAAAAAAAGTATAGATTTCTCGTGAAAAACTGTTTTCTCACCTAAATTTGCTTATCCTAACAGTGTCACAATCTTCACGAAAAGAAAGCGTTAATAAAGCGTCCTGTGGCAGCTGAACGCTTTATTAAAGACAAACACCCAGACATAAAAACAACGGATGAGAGAAGGTAGGGAATAGGTAATGGTTAGTAACTAGCACAGTTTTACCGACCAACACACAGTCCTACTGACCAACGCACTTCATAACTGACTAATAAACACACACACACACACACACACACACACACACACACACACACACACACACACACACATGGAAATTTATGTGTAAGGGGAATATAAAGTATGTATATAGTTATGAGGACTACCACCAATTCTTACCGGAACATACACGGGTCGGGTACACAATGTCTGACCCTCTTGGGTGACTTTTAACTTGTTGAGGAGAAATATATAAACATAAGAAAACGGGTTTATAATTTGAGATTGCTGGAACACTTTAAAAAATGAAATATTAAAATCTTTTCTTTCGTGGAGTTTGGAATTTCCTGTTGCATATTGCTGATTTCGTGTTGAATTACAAATTGTTCTATATACAAACCGGCACACAAACATATTCACTTTTTTCATGTAACGTTTTCATAAATCGCTACAAATACCAATCTGCACCCTTTGGTCTGTCAATCACTGGTGCGTATTTGATTAAACTTGCCATACTTAATGTTTAGTGAGTGAGGATTGTTCTTATTTCATCAAAGCGAATTCCACCCCACTGGGAGGAACTCTCAGATGGACACCAGCTGGAAAGCGTAAGCGTTGCCGGCCAAAGACAACTTGGCGAAGGACAATGATGACGGATCTGAAAGAGATGGGATTTTCCTGGTGCGAAGCACAAGCCATTGCTCAGGACCGACCCAGATGGCGGAAGATGGTTGCAGCCTCATGTCCCAGTTGGGATGAAAAGGACCCTTAACTTAAATATATTCTATGACGCATGCGGTTCATCTTTGGATTTATCTTTGAAATAATACATAAGTAGACAGTTAACTCACGTTTAAAACAGAATTTCCCCTGGGTCCTTACCGCCTGTGGAACAGCCCCTGGGTCATAACACTGAAACCATTTAAATCATATATGCATTTTCTCAGCATAAAAATGCCAAGTTATTAATGCTGCCAGCACTGACTCCTGAGTCTCAAGTCTCACCCTGCGTCCTGGGGTCATCACTTAGGAAACTGTTTATAGTCCATATATATATATATATATATATATATATATATATATATATATATATATATATATATATATATATATATATATATTATTTTTGCACGCACTTTATCGGCATGAAAAGGCTTTGCATTGATTCCTTGGTCTCTCACTACTCCTTAGCGACTTGCCCCTGGGTCATAACTTAGAAACTGTTCATAGTCCCACTCAAAAAGTATATATACACATAGCGTGAAAAGGGAAATGCTCTTATAGAAAGCAACAGAAAATCATTTGTCCGAGTTAGAAAAAGGCTGAACCCTTGTTGTTAGTATGTTATGATTTTCATTCTTTGTCAGTTTCTTATTAGGTAACAATCATATCTTTTGAATTACATATCTAATACATGTAATGTCTTATCTCATCACCAGCGGTGTGTCGTCGTCAAAAAGAACAAAAAGAGCAGTCGCAATGCCAACACTACTACTACTACTACTACTACTACTACTAATAATAATAATAATAATAATAGTAGTAATAATAATAATAACAATAGCAATACTAATATAAACAACTGCAATAATAATAATAATAATAATAATAATAATAATAATAATAATAATAAGTATGAGCACCTCTTTCAGTAAAAAAGAAGATATTGCTAAAACACAATCTTGAATTAATTTTGTTCTAGTCTTTCTCGCAGAGTTTCTCTAGTCATTAAGTGGTATCAGTAGGTAAACGTGACGCCCAACACATGTCTCCGTCTTTGTTCTGCCTCGGAGTTATTTTGTGTGTAAAAATACCGGAAGTCGTACTCTGCTCCTGTAACCTTGCGAAAACACGAACGACTCCTAACATGCAGTCTTTTCGGGTATTTTGATCAGATTTGTCATTCTGGCTTAAAATTACGTTGATAAACCCTTCATATGATGGATTAACTTGACTATCTTTTTATTTATCTCGGTTTGTCGCCGCCCAATTCCGTAGAACGTTTTTACCTTGACAAGGGGGTGGGTGTCGGGTCATCTGGATTTAGTCACGGTATCAATTGTTTTTCAATATACCTCGGTGCTGACGATTGAGGAAATAAATATACTTTCGACCCTACTTCAGCGAACTGTCACACACTGCCATATACAGCAACTAACAGCAATTTTAGGTTGTCAGTATTTGAAGAGGTCAAAACCATGTACTTCACAGTACTTATATAACTCGGAACAAGAAGTGGGTAAGAGTTATCCTGTCACAAGAGATACATTTTGTTTAAAAAAAAAAAAAATTTTATTTTTAACGTCAGTTTTACATTATTGGCTATATCATGCTGCCCTTCCCAAGGACACCAAGACAGCAAACGCGGAATGGCCTGGGCAGGTATAGAACCCGTGGCCTTTGGATTATGCGTCTGACACTCTACCAACTGAGCTACCGAGGCTCCCCACAAAAGATACATTTTGAAATATGTGTATCACATTTTTAAACAGTCATAAAAACAAAACGTGATCTAGATATGAAGTAACATAATCTCACATATGGTCAAGAGACTGGACTTTTTTTAATCCTGATAGAAACTACACCTCTTACATACTACATCCAGTGTGCCCTACACATTTAGCTCTACCCTCCCCCCAGGCTTGCACAGTTGGTAGATTTGTACCTTATATCAGTAGAGCCATAACAGCAGGGATTAATTGTGTGTGTGTGTGAGAACTCTGATATATACATGTCACAGGGATTTGGGCCATATTAGAAAGAATTCGTAGTGGAAGGTAGGGTAGGGGGTAGGGTTCTGTCTTATACAGACTGTGCAACAAAAACCAGTCCCTCCTATTATGACTAAATCCCAGTGGGTTGGGTGGGGTCAATGATGCAAAAGATAAAAACAAGCAACAACCAAATGAACCTCACTGTACTACCAAGCATAAATCAAATTATTTACAATGTGGTATGCAATTTTTTTTGTGCAATTTTTTATATTTTATTTATAAAAGTCACCTTTTCTTCGAAATTAGACATGTACATGTAATGGTTTTGGCTTAATCTTGACCAGTCATTTTGGCATTGGTGTTTATATTTTTTTAGGATCATACCTTGTTCTGTACTGTATATAAAAAAGACAAGGACAGCCAGCCGCTATCTTTGTTTTCCTTTGGTATAGTCATATTGGCAGATAATTGTCCCTCACAGAGTGTTGCTTTTATATTCTTCTTGATTAAATGCAACAAGTATATTCCACTTTGATAGCTGGTGCCATGCATTTAACAAATTAATTGACTTTTATTGCTAAATACAACTGTGAAAATGATGCATCATATCATACAAGAGAAGGGAGAATGGAAGTTTACATCTGCATGAGAGTTCTCTCATTCATAACTTTTGAATTGCCAAATATATTTTTATTGAAATGAATCACCATCTGAAAATATTAATCACCATTGCAATGTTGGCAGTTGCTTGTGCAAGCATAATACAATGCACACAAAAGTGTCAGCAGTGTAGACCCAGATGATCTGCCATAGCTGAATGAGCTGGTAGATCAGGGTCAATGCTCTTCAATTGAAATTGTAGATGAAACAAAGTATTTGGAGTATTTGTAATTTTTGTTGAGCCCGCCTAAGCAGAATCATGTGCACATCCATTTTCCTGTCAACACTAGAATAAGCTAGCTGTATAAAAGGCACTCAACAAAAAGGGGTTTCAAGTTACATCCATTTTCCTCTGTTCCTTTCTTTCCTGACATTTTTTAATTTCTCCAAAACATTTTTTTTTTCAAAATTATAATCATGATATCATCTTCTACGCCATAATTTAGTTCATTATTCAGCGCTCCACGTTGCAATGATAATGGTTTCATTTGAGACTAAAAATTCAGAAAGGTGAGTAAAACTTTCAAACAGGTCACCCTCTGGCGACCTTCAGAATCATAATGCAGCAACCAAAAAATTACATCATTACTTTATGATTTCAAGTATATACCAGATTTTATACAAAAAACATACTGCAGTGTAATTCACAGCATAATCCTTTTTGATTGTGAGACTGCTGGTTCTACATTAGGTCGCCATCTTCATATGTGACTATTCTGGATTACAGATTATTTAAAGTGACTAGTCTAATATATGACCTGTGCAGTCAACCTTAGTTAATGGTATGGATCCAGTAAAATATGGAAATGAAGACAAATACAGAAAATTTAGTTTGCAGTAAAATTACTGTTGGTCCAGCTACTGGCAATATGTTGAGAGATAGTTTAGAGAACTCCAAAGAGTGACTATTAATGGCTGGTCTGAGGTCGAAGCAGATGATGAGTGTTGACAGTTCTGTCTGACAGATCTAGGTATACTATTAAAAATAACTTTTTACTTTTTATAATTACTCGTAAGTTTGCATTAACTAAAACTTTCAGTTTTTGTTAACTTCTAACATTAATTCTGTTGATTTCTGCTCTCAGTGTCTAAGGTGCCAACTTTATTTGGACTTAGTGACCTAACTTTTGAAATGGCTGCTCAAATTTTCAAGTATGTTGCACCTTTGGCTGCTCAAGTTTGATAAGTATTTGGAGCACTGTTGCTTCATAAGCCTGATACAACCTCTATGCTTAGAAGCACTCAGTTATCTATGAAAGAGAATGCATTATTTATGAAAATAGTTTCCGCATTATATCCTTACAGTTGTTTTGTTCTTTTTTCCCCAAGCTTTTACAGGGTGTAGTCCATACTAGTATCAGAAACGCTTCCAGTGGCACAAAAAAGGGAATAGTGCCAAGCAAACAAGCATACAAGAATCTTCAGAAGAAACAATCGGAGATGTGTGTAAGTACCTATAATTTAAACTATCATTTTAAGAGTATTTAATTTTCAAGAAATTTAGTCAAAATTCAGCATGTTAGCAAGAAAACATTATCATAATAGCTGATTACTTGTATTGCAGCTACATTTTTCACAGAGGGTTGGGTGAGAGGGACACTTTAGGAGCAATTTTAATGGTACAGGATCATATTTTGTACACATGCATATTATGTTATTGTGTCAGTCTGACCTTCTGTTATCAATTTTGTTTCTGCACCATAATTTGAATTCTCCGCCACCTACACAATGTTCCCATTGCAGGAGTCAAGATAGACTTGAATTTTAGGGAGAAGTGACTTTTCCTTTTTGACAGAATAGGGAGAAGTGAGAGCAGAACGGGGAGAAGTGGCATCAAAGCAAGAAATGCAATGTATATATATATATATATATATATATATATATATATATATATGTGTGCATGGTCTGGTTCTCTTATTTGAACTGTGTCCTGTATATATCATTATACATATTTGGATTTAACATTGGGCCAACAAAAAAAAGTGTGTTTCATATTGCACTGGTTTTAAAATTTGAGTCAGCATGTAAGTTTTTGTTTTTTTTAACATTGTATATAAATCAAAATAATATTTCAAGCGCTTCAAAGTACTGGGCAAAACCAGCTCAATTAGATGCACAAATCAATTTTGGCAATGTGATTTTTGTGTGTGGTGGGGGTTTGTTTTGGTGGGTGGGGAAAAGTGCTGGAGTCAGCATCGAGAAACAGGGATGGTCGGCCGACCAGAAACACACATTTTTTGGGGGGCCTTGGTTTTAAGAAATACCTTATCTTCAAGTTGAAAATTCTCTATGTTGTATCTATATTATGAACACATTATGTAAATGTATGAATGTATCATACTCATACGCAGTTTTATTCATATTTGAAAGTGTGTATGTTTGGATGGAGAGAAATATGCAATGTATTTTGGCCATATGACTTCAAAAAAGCATAGCAGAAACTATACATTGTAATTAATTTTAACTGACAGCAGTGACAGGAGTACCTAGATTACTGTATTTTAATTACAAATAGGTAAAAATACTTAAGCAACAAATTTAATTTTTTGTTAGTTTCTTCACTTGAAAATGTCAGTCGACAACATTTCTAAACTAGTTTGAAACAATCCCTATAACATGTATAAAAATTAAATTGTTTGTTCTATTGGCAGTTGATTAACTATATATACCTGTTTATAATTACAATGATGTAATCTAGTTGAAACACTACTTAGCTATTCATCGATGATGAACTGAAACACTAAAGAACTCAATAGTTCCACACAGCCAAGTACAGATATGAAAATATGGTGCAACGCATGCCATGTACATGCGTCTATTTTTAGAAACTGGTTTTCTTCATATGACCACTCACTTCTAGCTTCGTTACAACAATCCCTATATAGCATTGTCCCATATGTTATTATTAGCCGTTAATTCTCCTACAAAATCAAAGGAAGACTAATTCAACAAATATAGAAAAAAATATGTTGTTGTGCATAAAAATGTACATTCATTTGATATTCTAATTAAACAAACATTAACAATATCAACATTCCTATGTCTTCATTGAATTAATCCCTAGTAGTACTTTTCTTTCCTGATAATTGATCTCGTTTGCAGTACATTTATTTACTGATAATTGATCTCGTTTGCAGTACATTTATTTACTGATAATTGTACTCGTTTGCAGTACATTTATTTACTGATAATTGTACTATTTTGCAATATATTTATTTGCTGATTATTATACTCTCTTTAGTACATTTTATATAAAATGAATACTTCTACAAAAAAGCAAGCTGGCACATGGCAGGTCACTTGAGTATGCAAAAAATTACACAAGGTCAAAACAGGGAAATGTTGTCGAACATAAAGTGCTTGAGAACTAAATCTATATTCTGCAAGTAGTGAAGAAATCTATTTCCCAAGAGTAATAATAAGTTTTAACAAATGGAGTGGTAAAAGGAAGCTGAATACAATAATTTCCTGAAAATGAAGTTGATGTATTGTTTGAGATAAAGATAATGTTAAGGGCCTGAAAATTACGGTGGTCTGAGGTGCAGGCCTGACCTTTTTTTTGCTACATACCTGTCATATGTTACCAGCACTAGCTGGAGACTTTTAATATTTCTTAATTGTTCCTAGAAATTGAATACAATGTACTGTTTAATCCTTGAAACATCTGAAAAGAGTCATATAAGTTCACTGATGCAGTTGATCATTCCATAGTCAGAGACTGGTGTTATAGGTTCAGCTCTCTAGTTTCATAGTTTGCATGGAGTTTGATGTTTAAAGAAAATTAGTTTTCCAGTTTTTCTCACTGGTGATTCTGGCTATTTAAAAAGAGATCTTGTATATCTTAGGTATGTCATGACTCTATGGCCTACAAATATGTAACAGAAAGAAAGTGAAACCAACAATATAAGAAAAATCAACAAGCAATTTATTTCTAGACAGTTAAAGTGAAAATTCAAAAGACACTTACAATAATGTGAATTAAAGTCCAAATAAGCCAATAATCCTAAGTGTCCTAATCACAAGTCCTAAATGTAGACTGTTCCAAATAAATTCCAGAAGCCTTGAATGCCCTGATGTGCCAATAGTCTTGAATGACCTGATATGCCTGAATGATATATTCCAGAATATATGTGAATGAATTCACATAAAATCCCAAAGTCAAGTATAAATCCAAAATGAGAATGAGCACTTTTAGTAATTCCAATGAATATTTCAAATAAATAATTCCTCTCTCTGAATTTGCTCTGATTTTCACCACTGTAACATCTGATTACTAAAATAAATCCATATTAGATTGATCATTATAACATGAAGTTTAGTATAGGAATGGTCTCCTGCTTACCAAGCCTGCATAAATATAAAGATAAGTCATCATTACAGAATATTCTAGAATATAAGTAACTCTAATCAAGACATGGAAACTCCCAATATAAGTACTAAATGCTATGTAAACAAGACTGACTTTGAGCTCAAATGTCGTAAATATGTTTACAGAATGACCACTAAGGCACAACTTAACTCGTGAACACATATTATAAAATCTATATACGTAACAGGTATTGTTAATTCAACTTTTAAAATTCCCTTTATTTTGGTGTATGATTGATGGGTGTAATTTGGGTTAGTGAATATACAGCTTGGCCTTACTTCAGATGAGCATCTCTCAAACGTTGGCTAGTTCAACTGAGAAATCTTCACTTCCTGGACTTCAATGGTAAATTGGACAAAAACTAGCCAATAACTTTTTAATTTGTTAAAAATATTTTATAATTCATTTGTTACACTTTCAGAAGCTAATATTATATACCTGGTAGTTTGTGAAAAAAATGTAATTTTCTGTATTATAATATAATTTTTCATCAGTGGTTAGAATCACTATAAACAAATAAAAAAAAATCACTAAAGCATGATTTGTTAATTCACAAGGAAAGAAGCATCAGTAGCCAAACACTGATATACAGATATATGAAAGCAGCAATCACATGGAATCTTATTGTAATTTATAGCACTAGGCTACATATACTGTATATACTCGTGTACAAGTCGGGTCCACCTGCAAACTGCATAGCCCCAGTTAGGAGTAATCAGTACAACCACCAACATATACCCTAATCTGCTAGTGCATTGTTGTTTGCATTTGGACTCGACTTATAAGCGAGTATATAGAATAGATGTACTAATTCCAGTATTGACAAATCATACTGTACTGTATATTCTTATCCTCGCGTAGTCCTGCAAACACGGGATTAATAAATTGTATTCTCATTTGTCCATGCTTATGCTTATCATTTCAGTTACAAGATGGCTTACTGGTCTGGCAGAAAAGCTTCAGCTCTTTTGATGGCTTGCTCCGCTATGTGACTTATGGGATGATCACTCTTGGAACTGGAATTGTTCTTCTGCGGACCTACGAGATGTCATTTCCAGCAAAAAAGGCTGATTAATTGTAGTATTTGATAGGAAAAAGTGACAACTTTTCTTTACAGAAAAGTTTGTATGAAGACATTGATCATGTGTGAAATAGTGATTAGATGAAATAAAGTATTCTTTGTGATACTGTTGTGTTTGAGCTAGGGTCCTGTATCATGAAGTTGGCAGAGCCCTATAGTAATAATGTCCATCAGTTGGTCTGTCCATCTGTTCATCATTAATTTTGTTTCTGCATGATAACTTCACTGGGAATTGGTGGATTCAGATTTGGTATGCAGCTTTATATTGATGAGGCCTCAGAAGAATTCGATTTACATTCTTCTCTGTCATCATTTAGAGGAGTTATGGCCCCTGATAGTCTATCCCCCTAACATGTGTTTCCTCAGCTTAACTTTCCTAAGGATTTAGCATGCAGCTGTAGCTTTATGATTGTTTGTTGGATATCAATGAAATTTGGTATACAACTTTATGTTGGTGAGACCTTGAGTGAGCTTCATTTCCAGTGTTCCATGACCTCATTTACAGGAGTTATGCCCCCTGATTGCCCGCCTACCTGAATTTGGTTTCATTATTTAACTTTACCAAGGATTGTTAAATTTGAACTAAATTTGGCATGAATCTTTATAGACCCAGAATGAGTTTAATTTCCATCACTACACATTATCATTTAGAACAGTTATGGCCCCTGATTCCCTGTCCTTCTTTAGTTTCCGTAGCATCTTTATATTGATGAAACCTTGAATGACTTGGGATTCCCAGCATTCCACATCATGATTGATAGGAGTTTATGGCCCCTGAATGCCCATTCCCCTGACTTTGCTTTCCCAATACAAGTTCCTCTATTTAAGGTCATGCTGAGCAAACTGTAATGAGCAGGGCCCTTTGTGATGCACTCATCTTGAATAGCTCTAGTTGAAAACTATTTTCAATGCTTGTTGACGTTTTTGTCTATGTGTATTCCATGAAGTCATTAACAGGAGTTATGCCCCCTGATTGCCTGACCTCTTGGCTTTGATTTCTGCAGCAGAACTTTACCAAGGTTTGTTGGTTTTTAACCATATTTGGTATGAGCCTTTATATTGAGAAGACCTTGAATGAGTTTGGTTTCCAGCATTCCACAACATGATTTATTGGAGTTATGACCCCTAATTGACCATCCTACTGACTTTGGTTTCTGGGACATTACTTTACCAAGGATTGTTGGATTTCAACTGAATTTGGCATGCAGTTTTATACTGATGAGACATTAAATGAGTTTAATTTCCAGTGTTCCCCATTATCATTTAGAATAGTTATGGTCTTATGATTGCCTATTCGTCTTTTTTTCCATAGCATAACTTTACTAAGGAAAATTGGATTTCAACCAGATCTGTCATGCCTCTTTATATTGATGAGATCTTGAATTAGTTGGATTTCCAGCATTCCACATCATCATTGAGTGGAATTATGTCCCCAGATTGCCTATTTCTCCTAACTTGGCTTCAAAAGTTCTGCTACTTAAGGCCCTGCCAAGAAAATTGTTGTGAGTGAAACCCTTTGTGATAAACCCATCACTAATAGCTCTTATTAAAAAAATGTGTCTGTGCCAGTTTTTGAACACATTTAGACAGCTTAGACACTGTACTCCTGATTTCTCTGATTTTGACTTGACCAGTCCTTGATATAAACGAGCGAGCATGTTACCACTTTGCTGCCCATAATGTGTTCATATGTAGATTTTTAGCTCACCTGGATGTACGGTCATGTGTCGGTTATCTGTCTGTCAACATTTACTTCTTACCACTCTGGATGCCATAGTTTTCATCTGATTTTGATCAAACTTGGAATATAGGTTTATATCATAACTATCTCTGACAACTTCAAATACAAGTGAGCTCTACGTATAATGATGATCCTGCATCTGATTGGCTGAGCTTGTTAACACTCTGGATGCAATATTTCTGATCAGATTTTGGTCAGTCTTGGAATATATGCTTATATCTTCAAGATCTCAGTTGAGTTCGATTGGGAGCGAGACACACATATTCATGAGGTGATCTTGCATCTGATTAACTGAACTTGTTCTTCTGATCCAGTTTTTGTAAATTTTAGGAATGTTTGTTTTTATGTTCAAGATCTTGAACAAGTTCAATCATGAGCTAGATCCACCCATATTAATAAGGTAATCTTGCATCTGATTGGCTGAGCCTATTGCCACTCTGGATGCTATATTTCTGCTCCGATTTTTCTAAACCTTTTAATGTTTGCTGATAGTTTCAAGATCTAGGAAGACTTAGATAATGAGCGAGATCCATGCATATTAATGAGCTTATCTTGCACCTGATTGGCTGGTCTTGTTACCACTCTGGAAGCTTTATTTCTGATCTGATTTTGATCAAACATGGAATATATGCTTATATCATTAAGATCTTGGACACATTCAATGAGGTGATCTTGCATTTGATTGGCTAAGCTTTTTGCCACACTAGAGACTATCTCTGATATGAGTTTGATGAAACTTAGTAAATAGGATTATATTATCAAGATCTTTAATTAGTACAATTATGAGATCAATGCATACTAATGAGGTAACCTTGCATCTGATTATGTCAACACTAGTTACTTTTTTTCTGATTCAATTTTGATCAAACTTGATAATTAGGCTTGTATCATCAAGCTGTCATATAAGGATAAATATGAGCGAGATCAATGCATATTAATGAGATGATCTTGCATCTGATTGACTAAGTCTTCTACCACTAGAGAGATGGTATTTGTGGATGGCTTGTACTTGAGGTAAGTAAGAATCCTATTTATTTCAAAGTCAAAGCTCAAAGGTCAAGGTCACTGTGACTGAAATAAGAAAATTGGTTTCCATGCAATAACACATGTTCTCCATAATCTATGGTTACAAAACTTTGTGGATGGCTTGCTGTTGGGGTAAGGAATAACCCTTTTTGGGCTGCTCTCACACTGACCAAGTAAAGAAAGTATCTCAAAAACTATTGAACTAATTGAATATTTAGATGCCTTGAGATAGTCACAAGGCCTGATTAGATTGTGGTGGCTGTTGCTCAGTTTTCAAGTTTACAGGGGATAATTTGCGTTTAGTGAAAAAATCAGCTTGGAAATAAATAAATGACATTAGCAACATATCTTCAGTGTGGTTATGTGGTTTGACCTAACTGTACAAAATTTAATATGCAGATGCTTGGGATAGGGATGGTTATAGCTGATTAGCTTTTCATGACATTGAGCCAATTTCCAAGGTTACAGGGTGACGTTAAGTATGCAGAGGGGGTTTAAGAGTCCAACTTAGCATAAAAGCAAGATATCAAAAAAACAATGGAACCAAGTCTGACCTTATTAGTTATTTAGATGCCTTTAAAAGACACAATACCTTTTTAGGTTTTGGTGACTGTTACCTGATTTTATAGGACAACTTTTGATTTACCAATATGTTGAATTTGTTCTTCACATTCTTGCATATTTTACCATTGTCTTGACATGGTTTGAGTTTTTTAAACCTCGATATAACTACACCTGACTATAAACGACAAATTTAAGTAGTTCCTTGTGTGCCCCTTTGTAACTAGTATCGCTGCCATCAAGTCTAGGCCCGATAGGTCCTTCAGCATGTTGTAAGAGACAACTAAAGGGGACCAGAGCTGCAGTGACACAGTGGTTAGAATGCTAGACTCATAACCAAAAGGATGCAGGTTTGAAT
The DNA here is from genome assembly GCA_029931535.1 of Margaritifera margaritifera. Classification (NCBI taxonomy): domain Eukaryota; kingdom Metazoa; phylum Mollusca; class Bivalvia; order Unionida; family Margaritiferidae; genus Margaritifera; species Margaritifera margaritifera. Next base: position 4,583,567 of record JAQPZY010001672.1, on the reverse strand, counting down.
CCTACCATAGGATCAGCCCTGTTTGGCTACCTCAGTGTGTCATTGGGCAAGGTACTTTACTCCAATTGCTTCAGCACTAAATAGTCTGTGTTCCTGTGCCATAAAACACGAAACAAATCCCTTGATTATCAACATCAAAAGATGACATCATTGTTGTCGCAAAAGGTTTCCAGGATACATTACACAGAAGTGAACATCCACTCCTTTGCACAAAATATCAATTAGTGACGTTTGAAATCTGTTTAAAGTCACAATAACCAAAATGATGTCGGGTTTCATTAAGTGATACTAGAAATATCTGTGTCATAATGACTTCCACTTCTAGGCACAAAATTTTTCCCTGGACCTTAAAAATCAGGAACTTTCTACATCACACTTCTAACAAAATTTCATTTCATTCACCTCTGCTCGATTTTTCCTTTCCTTTTGTCAAGTACCAGTGTCAGAAAATGACCTTAATTGTAATGGTGGGCTGGGGAGAGATATGTGGTTTTGCTTTCATAAACAAATCCCTTCTAGTTTTCTTTCCTTCTTGTATGACTGCCAGAAGGCAGAGTGTGTCATTTTATGATGTTGACCTTCCATCTATTAACAATTTCATTTCTACACAATAACTCAAGTTGTGAACAATCTAGAGTTATCAAACTTTGTGGATGGCATTCACTTGGTGTAAGGAAGAACCTTAACAATTTCAGGGTCAAAAGGTCATTGGTCAACTTCACTGTGACTGAAAGAAGAAAAATGGTTTCTGCATACTAACATTAGTTTACATCACATAGCTGGACCAGACTTTGAGGATGGCATTTAATTGGGGTAAGGAGGAAGCCTATTGAGTTTGAAATCAAAAGGTCAAAGATCAAGGTCAATGTGACTGAAAGATGAAGAATGGTTTCCACACAATAACATTAGTTCCACGTCACAGACCTGAAACAAACATTGTGGATGGCTTGCACATGGGGTTAGAAGAAGCCTATAAACTTTGGAGTTAAAATATCAAATGTCAAGGTCACTAACTGAAAGAAGAAAAATGGTTTCTGCAAAAGAATTGCCGTTATCAGCCATATCCTTCAACTGAATTTTATGGATGACTTAAACATTTGGTAAGAAAGAATCCTATTAATTTTAGGATCAAAAGTCAAGGTCACTGACTGAAAGAATTTTTTAAAATAACTTTACTTCTACAACACCCAAAGTTTGTGGATGGCTTGCACTTGAGGTATGGAAGAGGTCTATTTATATGGGGGTCAAAAGGTCATGGTCATTGTGGCTCAAAGAAAAATGGGAGTTTTTTAGAATAATTTTTGTTATAGGGTAAGTTCCTTGACCAAACTTTGTGGATGGCTTGCACATAGGGTAATAAAGAAACCTATAAATTCTGTGGTCTAAAAGTCAGAGGTCACGGTGATGGTAAGTCTGATTAGAAAGTAATGACTTATGCACATAAAGTTTTGTTCAAGACCACATTTTGACTGTAACGTTTTTGTTACATGTTGGCTAATAATTAATCGTTAGAGTTAATCATACTCTACAAGTGCCTACATAGAGGATTATTAAACATCATAGAGTGAAGTAGATGGCCTGCACTTTAATTATATGACTCGAGGTATGCGAGTGCCATTTTGCAGCCAGGAGACCGGGTTCTTGTCAAGAATGTACTCGAAAAGGGAGGTTGGGGTAAAATGAGATCATTCTGGGATGAGCATGTATATTTAACCATGTGCAGGTTGAATGAGGATTACCCAGTATATGAAGTGAAGTGGGAAGATAGTTGAGGTTGCATTCATTGATTACATCGCTATCCTCTGTTACAATGCAACAGCTTTCCTGTTCAGAAAAATGTTCATGTCGCTAACAAACATGAACAGAAAGTCAAGCCTAACCAAAGTATCCCATCTTTCAAGAAGCCTGCTTGGTCAAGATCTGAAGGATCCATCAGCAATTCAGATCTTGATTTTGTGCCAGTTATTGAGACTGAGTTAAACCCATATGCATAACCATTCACTCCTCAAGTAGCAACATGGAAATCAGAAGGGCTTTCTCCTGTTAAGCCTCAATTTCAGTTGATTGGAGGCAGTGAACCGTCTAATGGTTCAGAAAGTGGGCTTCTGGATGTGGAAAGTCCTTCTCATGATGGTTGCCCTGCAGAACTTGAGAACAACAAAAAGTCTGAAGAACATGGCAGTGTTGATACTGGGAACTCCCTAAATACATCTGCAGAAAGCTGTATTACAGTTTCTGATAGCCAGAGTGAGACACCGGTGAGTTCAAGTGAGGTGTCATATCAGTCACAGGGAGGTTGCGTCATCCTTCCAAATTTTTTTTTACTTATGATACTCTAGGGAAACTCAGCTATGTACAGGAAATTGGGATCTTAAGAGGGATAATTTTTACTGGTGTTGGGCAACTCGTGTTTGTCTAATCCTGTCCCTGTAAGATTAACAAGATATCTACAAGTCATTCAATTCTTTGAATATCAGTGCTTATAACTATTGCTCCGTAGATCCATATGATTTTTATTGTAAGCATGTACAGTTTGTTCCCCTTTATGAGACAACTTCTCGTATTGAATTCGGTGGATTTTATGTTGACAGAACAGTCACAGAGATATATATGTACTTGTTTTAGTGATGATCCCCAGAGTGTTAAGGCAGCAGTAAAAGGGAATCTTGTCAGGTGTTATGGTCATTGGTAGCAGACTACAGAGGATTCTAAGAATTATGCAACATAATTTAACAGGAGCAACAAATATGGGGTTTATAAGTTTTGAAAGTTCAAAAGATAAGTTTAAGCAGAAAACTTCATATATGACATTTAAACTTTAACTTCTTCCAATAAAATACATTTTAAGAAATCTAAAATTGGATACAAGAGCATTGAATTAGGTCAGGCACATGTTATTTAAAACACAAATGAAATTCGAATGCATACTTCCTTCCTACAAGCCATAAAACAGATTATGAAACACAAACTTTAAAGGAGCATTAATCTATATTATGAAAAATATGAAATTCTGGAAAACTGAAGAGGATTTTAGTCCTTGTAAAAAGTCTGACCCAGAAAGTACATGTCAAACATATTGGCTTACATAGATAATCGAAGTCAAACCTTAAGATTTGGAGAGTGTCAACGTCATTTTTTATTTCTGTAAATAGCACACAGGAATAATACAGTATATACATATTTAAACAACTGCAGCTGTTACCGTATAAGCTGATGGCTCTATGTAAACACGAGGGTGGCGAAGACCCACATCCGAGAAGAAGAAATGAGTCTTGTCGAAAAACCACCTGTATAGATGGGATTAGTTTGATCAAGAAAATAGAGAAAGAAGAAATAGCAGACAATACAACAGATGCAATGGAGCTACATGCTTCCAACCTATGGAAAATGGTTTAAAGTAAGTTGTCATTATCACTACAAATGCTGGATTATTAATGATCTAGTTGATAACATGATTTCTAATCGATGATTGCAGCAACTGTAATCACAATGATATGTTGACATTCATTATTGACGTTGAAATGGATATGCAGTCAATATGATGAATAAAGTTATCGTTATTGGAAATTAACATCGAGAAGTGAAGGCGTAGATATATACTCTCATTCTTTTGAGCTTTAATTGAGTGCATTACTGCAGTACATGCTATCTACATAACCAGAAACTGTTTAATGTCATTAATATTGTTTAATTCAGAAAACTATTACTGTTAAAACACAATTCAGGTGCTTTACTCAACATCTCTTCTTTGCGCATTATATTCCTTATTTATTGTTATTATTGTTTTCTTTTCAGGTATTACATCACATAAAGGACCTTTAAAACTACTATTTAACAGAACTGTTCAAGCCCACATAGCAGATGCCTGACAAGAGACAAGACATTAGACTTTTATCACACTCAGTGGCTGCACTTGACTCATATATTAGAATCATTGAACCTTTTGTCTGTTTAGATTCATTGTGAACTTAGCTTACATTGACAGAAGTGTAACTGTTATGGTGAAAGATTCTATTTTTATTTTTACCTTTATCAGCTCTGTACTTTACCTACAGTGTATCCAGTGAATGGGTTTAGTTTCTGTTTGCAAAATACATTTAAATTTGTTTTCTTAGAAAGAGGAATATGATGTGTTGTGTGAATATTTGTATGTAAAACCGTGTTGCTGTCCAGTATCATAACATAGATAATAATTTCAGTATCTTTTAAATTATCATCTGAAGGGAAGAAATCAAATTTTCATGTTGCCAACTTTAGTAGACTGAATACATAGTAATCTGAGGAACTCTGCTATCACAAATACCATGAAATCACCTACTGCCAGCTTCACACAAAAACCACAAACTTTAAAAGTTTGTAATAATGATAATAATAATTATATTCAACTGCAATGTGTATAGTTTGTTCTTTGCAGTTTTCCGTTTCCCATTCACTTCTTTGATATTTATGCTTTTTAGAAATTATTAAAGATAATAAGAAACCTATATAAAAATGAATTTAATATTTCATTTGATAGTTATGCTTTTTAGGAATTATTAAAATATGTAATAAGCTGCATATAAAAAAATGAATTAATATTTAATTTGTGAATTTTATTTATTGATATAATATAGATGATTGGAGAAAATAATATAGAAATAAAAACACAATTTGAAAAAGCTGGTAAATGTATGGAGGCTGTTGTTAAAAAAGCACTTAAAAAGGCAGCAAAACAAGCAGATAAGTTGCCTAAACATTTTAATATTTTAGTTTTTAAAAAAAGCATTCTAAACTAAAGGCTAAACAGACCTCAATGGAAGCTAAAAAGGCAGCCATGGTGGTTAGAGTTAAAAAGGCATTAGAGAAGTGCTTACCTAAAGTTGAAAAACGTGAAGCTAAACATGTAGCCTGAAAAGCTCAAATTGCCACAAAGCTCAGAACATTTATGGAATGAGTTACCAAATGGATGGAAAAAAATTAATCCAAGGAAGCGGCCCATAAAGCTGAACTAGCTAAAAGAATAGCTAATGAGATTGTAAAGTCTGAAACACTTGAGGAGGCACAAACATTGAAACTTTAAAAAAAGTATAGCGGGCACACTGTTATATGATTATATAAATGATGTGCCTGAGAATGCTCTTTATAATAATGATTTGAATAACTTTTTAAGAAAAATCAAATCATATGTTAAGAGGATTCTTAATAAAATATATCATAAAATTTCAGGTATTAAATATAACATTGTGTTATAAAATATTATTTTACAGAATAGTGTACCAATACACAGAATTAGAATATACAGAGGAAATTTATGGGGGGGGGGGGTTCTCTAACAAGTCTGCTACTATATAATTGGGACACATGAAATGAATGATAGCTTACTTGATGTATTTCCTGTTTTCAAAGGAAGTGTTGAAAAATTACAGGAACTAGGCTCTAATTCAATAATTAGAAGAATTATATACATTGACATATATCAACCAGAGTTCATATGTTTGTATTCGCTGACAACTACGTCACACTTCCGGTGCTCGTGAGACCGAAGATAGCCATCCTCTTCCATATTTAGTGAAAGTACAGAATCTCCATACATTTTTCCCATGATGCATATGTGAAGCCAGCAACCAATCATTGCAGTTTAGAAGGAAGTTTCCAAACTAGCTATTATAGGAATGACGTCATTTTTGTTCACATGACGTCAATGACTAACCAACTGGGAGACACCGATTTACTAGTTACTGGCCTGTGCTATTTGCTTGCCAATTTAGGGCGGGTAAGAGTGAAATATTCGTATCTCAAAATGGGCACCATAGTTCATGCAAGGGAGACAAAATCGTGGGGCTTAGTTGTCAATCGGTTGTTTGCGTTCAGTTTCCTTGCTTATAATTTCACATCGAGGTTGGAGATTGCATTATATCCATCGTCAAAAAGGGAGGTTTACATGCAGTAGACAAACAAATTTACAAGCGAAAATCCGACAGTTTTCCAAGTGTAGTTGGACCCTAAGGTGTGATTTATGTGTTAATTTACATTTTTAAGCTGAGTTTGGGAGATTTTGTATTACAGTTGCATACATTTAAGTGAATCCGACTGCAACGGTACAACTATCGACCATGTAACAGACACTCACACGAAAAAAATTCGCGCGCAAAGTGGACATACGCAAACAATCACGAGAACTGGTATATCATAATAACTGGTCACTAAATCTGTGTATGTAATTGGAGGAATTTAATCGGAGGAACGGTACAGTTCAGTAAGTAGAGCGCCCGACTCGTAACCGTTGTGTCGCGAATTCGAACCCCAGTGCTGACGGGCTGTTTCGTGTACCCTTGAGCAAGGTACTTTGTCTCAGCTCAGCTTGTCAGAACTGTTGTTTGTGCCAAAAATAGCTGATAATGGCTAATATTAAAAACATGCGAATAAAGAACATTTTACAAATAAAATATTTTTAAAAAATCCAATAAATGCAGCTATATGAAGATTCCGTGTGATCTTTAAAATGGCGTTTAGTTTTGTGTTGGGCTAGTCCATTCGAAACTTTGAGGTCAATCCGGATCGTGCCTCGAATGTATGCCGATGGCAATCGGAACGTCCTCGGCCTTATCCATCGCATGCTAGAAAAAACCTCGGATGTAAATAATGGCCATTTATAACTGCCCTTAAGCCCATGGTTGGTGCTACGTCATAACAACCTCATTAATATCACATTGACTAAATAGATGACGTGTCATCACTAACAGCAACATAAGCGACAGTTTCAGGATTTTGAAACCGAATGATTTCTTCATTTTTTACATTACAAAGTTGCATGAATAAGATTAAAAATTAAAAGTGCACGTATTTCATTGATCATTGAAACATCGTCGAGTGTTATTTTTGACAACTATCATTTCAGAGATAGCAATCGGAATGTCGTCGGCCTTTTCCATAGCATGCTAGAACAAAACCTCAGATGTAAATAATGGCAAATTTGAACAGCCTTCAGGCCCGTTGTTATTACGTCACAATAAGTTCATAACGTCACAGTAACTAGCTAACGTGCCATCACTAACAGTAACGTCAGCAATAGTTTCAGGTCATTGAAACCGAATGATATCTTTCATTTTTTTTTTTCATGAATAACATTAAAAATTAAAAGTGCAGTTATTTCATTGATTGTTGAAAAGTTGTCAACTGTTATTTTCAGCACCTATCATTTAATAAGAATCTGTTCTTCTCACATCTAGCCGGATGTTCGTCCGCCAAGAACTTATCCATTTGGGAAGTATCACTACGATTACCTCCGAATCTCTTTCAGCTAGTCGAAGTTATTCGACTCGCATCGGAAAGAGACGAGGATATTCCGAATGATGCAGATGTCCATTGGGACCACCTTGGCTATTTACGAAACAAGGATTGAACAAGGAGTTGAACTATTTATTTTTTTTTTGCAACTTCTCGGTCAATCCAATCGTAGAAATAGCTGCGGTTGTCCAAATAGATTGCGGTATCTTTCTTTGCGGAGAAATTTCCGGCGAACAAAATTTATAATTATTCTGCAAATTACTACGCCGACATACATCCAAGGCATATTTATGCCTCGCAGAAATAACAGAGGTGGTCAGAATTGGGATAGTTATGATCACACCCTGCTCCTCCATCCCACCCCACTCCCAACCCCTTTGTTTCGCACTGTCACGTGACCGAAAGATGGTCGTAATAGTTGCTACGTCTATAAGTGAGACTACTCCTTTAAGACTGTGATACTAGTTGCAAGAATTATGTTCCTCATACAATATGTTCTAAATTCCCGTAAGCTGAGACGCTCTATAATCTGAATATTGAATTGACATCAATAAATAATGGGGGAAGCCTCCATTGTAAATGTAAGTAATAGTATTAATTAAATAATTTACTAATGTCGGTGTCAATGTTCCAATACATACTACTGCCAAGCACTAGAAAAGCAGTTTGCACAACATTTTTTCTGTGACTATACCATATAAAAATGGCTTATGCAAGGTATGTAGTTGTATATACATTATACGTTGCTCTCATATAGTTGAATGTATTAAACGTAAAATGATCATTCATTTGGTTCACTGGATGAAAAAAAAAATTTTTTTCTTAAAATAAATAAATGTAATAATCGACAATTTTTTGCTCCATTAACCAAGTGTTTTCCCCCACCCCAGCAAGTCGGTTTATTCATAAAACTTTTGCAGCTTAGTTTGAGCTTGAGAATTTGTGTGAGTCAATCGCATAAGACTTCACATTTGTAACGTCTCTTTTGATTGTCTGTAAAGTGAAAACTCAATATCAAACTGAAACCCAGAATTGAATGGTCTCAGCCATGTCTTGGTATATGTGTAGCTTACAAGTCTGCATAAGCGTAACATAGACGTTTGGGACATTACCTATGTTTGAGCTAAACACTTGGGTACATAAACAATAACAATACAGAAGAAAAACTGCGAAGTGCTTCAAAATCATTGTGGAAGAATTTTTTGACGGAAAAGAACATTGCTAATATTTTTTTAATATTTCTTATATTGTTACTACTGTTGACCCTATTGAGCAAGAGGGAGTTAATTTGCTATAGCATTTAAGTTTTTAAGCTACAGCTTTCTTATAATCTGGAACAATAATTTGTCTCTTTGATTTTATTTTTTTTTTAACCGAGTTTATTTCGGTATCATTCGAAGAATTGATATATCATGTGTCAAGCTCAAGCCTTTATTTTTTTTTTTTAAAAAAATCTTAGAATGCAAGATAGTATGTGAGTTATGCCGGCTGTTCGTTGAAATAGATTTTACCATATCTAGATGTTTTGCCTGAGTCACTTGAATAATGATACATCTTATTTATTTTTCAACGAGTGCACGGTAAGATATTTCACAGAGAATTCGTTCGTTTTTTTTTTTTTTTCTTCATTTTTATTTCTCTCGCTGCAAATGCGGCAACATATAAAAAGATGGTGTAAAAATCATTTGCTCGTTAAGACTCTTTGCGTATTTAAACATAATATGCAACGGTTATCAATTCTTTCAAATGTACAAGTTACGTTCGCTTTGAGCCTTTTGAAATACTTGTTTGAAGTAAATTTAGCTGATGTTAGAATTCTGAATTGCCTTTAAAAACTAGTAAAGTGCCTTTTTGACAAACAACCTTAAAGCAGCATTAACCCAAACAAACCAAAATATTGTTGTGCGTCCATGATTCACACCAATAGGTACAGGTTGCATAGAGATGATCTGCACGTACTGCACCAATAGGTACAGGTTGCATAGAGATGATCTGCACGCACTGCACACGTTTAAGGTGCTACTCAGCCGTTTGTCTCCCAACTGTTACAAGAAGTGTGCATAGGAATTTCTTTCTCATTTTGTCGTATTCTAGAAATTCTTATAGTTATAAAAGTACTCAAGTTTTTTATGCCAAAATTCATAAGTTCGAGTGTTTTTCAAAACCGATCACTTCCATTTATGCATTATGGAATTGCGGACTATATGCAAGATTTAGTGACCTCCGAAATTGAACAGTTTGACAACGTGCGAAAACTACGCACCTCCAAAACTGAAGACTTGGCGACGGAAGTGCTCTAATCAGAATGGGCAATTTTACGTTTGCAAAAAAACATGTTAACACATATTTTTACGAAAAATGTTACATAGTTCAAATTACATTCAAGATATATATTAGATTGTCTTTATCAAGTTATCACAACAAAATACGTAAAGGGGCCAAGTGTTTGGAACTATTTTATTAGACTCTTAACATACATACGTGTTCGCCGACCTAGCTGGTGTAGGGATAATATCTAAAATAGGATATTAATTAGCCAGATAGCAAAGGCGCTTACTTAGCGGCGATGGTGCAGAGTGGATAACAAATATGGGCACAGAATGATCAACTTTAACTTTATTCATATATTTTGTCTAATTCATAATGTCTGAAATCATAAAAAGTCGGATCACCTGCTGTGAAGGACGTATGACGGAACAAATTAAGCATATCAAATGACACCTTCTGTCCTTGATCAGTCTGTTGACCGAGCATGTGAAATGCGGGTTGTACGCTTCCTCACGCTAAGAAAACAAATAAAATTTACACAGAAACGTGCAATTAATAGCATATGTCTTTTCTGATGTATAAATGACCGTACCTATTTTTGAGTTTCTATTTTCTTTATTTGTCACTTAGGACATTTACGGGATCTTACTTTGCGGCGATGGTGCAGAGTGGCGATTGTACATATGGAATTTTTCGTGCATATGGGATATTTTGAGGAAGCCGGGGTTTATGCCAACGAATATACACAAATGGAATCTTCAGTGTGTCATTCCACCTCGCCTTCGTCATGCCGTCGGCTTGTTCATCGTTTGTTCATCAATTCATGCATATTTCATTAAACAGCTGAAGCACATTTTTCCCTATTTATTTGCTTTTAAATATTTCCATTATATCTTACAAGTCGATATATTGGTAATCATACATGGCGACTACGGTATTCCTTCCTTCTTTAGTGTATTTTATACACTACTGTAGCGACTTGCATTGATTCAGATGTATGTATGCTTCGCTGGCTCGAAATACATAAAACTGAATAGGGTTCCTTGCCATGCTAGCAGACGAGCTTAGTTTGCCTTACTACGCAGCTAAATGAAGTGATCAGGGAAACTAGAATAGATGGGATTTCTACGTAATGGAATGTGTTAGTTTTATTAAAGACCAAGTTGGCTGGAATCGTGTCATAATAGTGGAGGGGATTGCCCGATAATGATGAACTTCACGGTTAGCAAACACATGGTGTGCTAGCCTGTTCTATTATTGCACTTGTTTACGTACATGTAAATGTTGCCCTTCGACAGGCCAAAACCAAACTGGCCCAGTTTTATATGTATGTGTACACGGTATGTATACTGTTTGCTTTGTCTATAGTTCAAATCTAGGACGCAACCAGTCAGGTGATATGGCTACCTAGCGCTGACAAAGGTCCCCACTGGAAGCTAAACTATGCATACAGGGTATTTACATAACACTGGTAACAACCGATCCTAAAATTTGGCTAAAACTGATCCGCCATCCTTCATTATGAAGACGATATAGTAAACAACTTTTCTTGGATTTTACGTCGGGGTAGCTATTAAGTATGTGGCGAGCAGTGGAAAGGTGGCGGATGCAGTTGAAGACAGGATTGAACTTCAGTTTTATTACTCGTTTATTCAAACGTCGGAGTTATTCCCAGTTTGATAGCTCAGAAGATATATATTCCGACGCCAGGGAATATTTAGAGAGTGAAAGTGAAGAGGAGAATGAGAGTTTGAACTTTGAGGATGTTGTGGTATTTGACAAGAATACAGCTGTGACGACTAAAGAAAATAATTCATTTGGAGTGGACCAAATAAACAATAATTTAGGTAGTGAACCAGAAAGAGCGTCATGGACAGGTCGGCACGATATTTTTGAAAATGACAGAATCAAGCCCTGTGTACGAAATCCCCATTCAGTCTCGCCATTCACGTGCAATCGGACCACACCATCGTCACGTAAAAAAATACGGGAAGAGGTTCAGGGGATGGTTGCCGGTTTTGGAAGGCCAGGGTACAACCAATTAGACGATTCAGGGGAGGATGGCATCATCGTCTCAGATTCCGTACACAGAGCTGTCGAACTTGTATCGGTTGATGACCAAGACAACGACAATCGTTACGTCTTTCACAGTATCAGAGACGTCCCGACTAACAGGACCGACAAAACTCAAAAACGGAGGAAAAAGGTACGCGTCTTTAGATTCTTACGCAGGCTCACCCGCTTCAAACGTAAACATTTGAATCACGCCCGATCCAAATAGCTTTTAGCTGGGATATATATATATATATATATATATATATATATATATATATATATATATATATATATATATATACATACACACACACACATATTTCAGGAGATATTATAAACGCTGCTGTGGATTTGAACATATATGTGTGTAACTGTTATAGGGTCTCACACAGTGTGAACAAAGTTCGTAAAATCGCATAGAAAGTTTCTATTCGCGTTGTGATTGAGTCGATCGATTCACGTTTTTACGGATATATGTTATGGATATTCAATATTCGTTATTTTAGCATGATTTACTCCAATTCTTGTGAAAATATAAACATTACAGCGGATTTCCATGCAGAAACATTGTGTTACATGTATATCAATATATACAGTATTTGAATTAAGAATCATGTGTAACACACTTTAGCCAAGTGGTTTATCGAAACTTTTATTTCATGCTGTCTAGGAATAACCTGAAAGGTTACTGATACGAGGTCAATGAGAGAGAGAGAGAGTGTTTGTGTGTAGTGGATTATCATATTATCATAGACAATTTCTGATATGTAGGTGACGCTATTATTTCCAATGTGAATTTGATATCTGTTTGAACAAGGCGAATCTCGATGGTCAAGAAATAATATAAGGCTTAACATTTTGTGATATTGAATATTAATTGTTACATTTTCAAAGAGTGTGAATTATTATTTAATGTTACTTTTCTGTGATAGGTTAACATGAGCTTGGTGTTTAAAGCATACATACATACATACGTACATACATACATACATACATACATACATACATACATACATACATACATGCCTATATTCGGTACTTTTATTTTATTAATATTACTGGTAAATTGGACTCTTTGGCGGTCACAAGACATTACTGCTTTTACGTATACCAAATCGTCTTAAAACATTTCTTGGCAGAAAGCTGTATCAAATTCTACATAATACTAGCGGATATCTGCCTGCAAAACAACCTATCTAGGTGCGTACTTCACCGTCTACATACTGTACCTATATACGTAAATACCTATCTATAACTACAGTTGTTCCAACGTGCAACTTACTCCTGTGCTATTTCCATATCTATTAAAATTATAAACAAGAAAAGATAAGGCAATCATTTGCCACATCTAAGTACTCGACTACTCAATAAAGTTCATGGGAATCGTTCAATCGAATTTTCGTTGTATTAAAGGTATGTTTTTATCAAAAATGGTAAAATATTTCCTCATATAGGATATATGGTAGCATGGTCATTTAAACTTGGAAAGAATGATCTGGTAGTATGGTCATTTAAACTTGGAAAGAATAATCTGGTAGTATGGTCATTTAAACTTGGAAAGAATAATCTGGTAGAATAGTCATTTAAACTTGGAAAGAATAATCTGGTAGTATGGTCATTTAAACTTGGAAAGAGTAATCTGGTAGAATAGTCATTTAAACTTGGAAAGAAGAATCTGGTAGAATCGTCCTTTAAACTTGGAAAGAAGAATCTGGTAGAATAGTCCTTTAAACTTGGAAAGAATAATCTGGTAGAATAGTCATTTAAACTTGGAAAGAATAATCTGGTAGAATAGTCATTTAAACTTGGAAAGAATAATCTGGTAGTATGGTCATTTAAACTTGGAAAGAATAATCTGGTAGTATGGTCATTTAAACTTGGAAAGAACAATCTGCACTCTTAATACCTACAATTTGTGTATGTCGTATAGGAAAAGGTGTATACACATTCAGAAAGCATCTTGACTAATTTTGGCTTGAGAAATTATTTCATTTTTAAATTTTGTATTTTTGAAGTTAACACTCATACTTCATATATGAGTATACATGAGCTCTATTTTCATTTTTATATATTGCTATATTTTTTCGATCACTTTCCATTATAAAATTGCAAAATAAAAATATCAGAATGGGGGGGGGGGGTGATTACAACTTGTATTATTTTATTATTACTGTTATTATTATTAGTAGTAGCATTAGTAATATATATATATATATATATATATATATATATATATATATATATATATATATATATATATATATATATATATATATATATATAATTTCTAATGAGACTATATGTTTGGCAATAAGACAATCTTTAATGTATGTCTCAACATATATACATTACTTGTATAATTAAGCACTTTTATGTCAACCAAATTACACCACTAACCTAGATTATCACAGGTAGGTTTCTAGCCTAAGGGTAAGTTCGTGTCTGCTCCTTTTCATTAACGGTGCAAAGTACTTATGAACTGACCACAGAGATATTCATTTGTATATTCAAATGGAACAGTGTATTGTTGCAGCTCTGTTGAGTTTCCCCATCCCCCAGCCCTGGCGTACTAACTCTAAAGCTGGCAAACAGTAGGGCCTACAAAAGCAACATCAAGATAAAGCAAAAACAAACATTACAATTCCTTCTGTAAAATATAAGAGTTGCGTGGGAAGATCAAGGCAGTTAAACAGCATTACGTTCCACAAAATATAATTGAGACAACGGGATTCGAAATGCCAGGCGGGCGTATTATCCACTACACTCTGATCACTGGAAGATTCTAAAGATCACAAAAAAGGAGTTTTTCAGCCGATGCAGAGTACAATCCTAATTCTTCGCACTACTATTTGTTTCTAAAGTTTGTAATGAAGTTTCGAGAAAAGTTTGGAATGAATATTGAAGTTGTTGAGTATCCCATTTGTAACTTTATAGCGACAATTAAACAGAAAAGCTGCTCAAGACCATAGAATAGCTAAAAGATTACACTGATGGCAAACCCTGTATGTCGTTCCGCATCTGACCTAAATATCAGCAAACAATACACGAGCGGTTCCATTACAAACGCAGCGAGCACACAATTTTTTCTAAATTTAGGCAGGTAAATGAAACACGAAATTTATATTGACGGGAACTAACACGAAATTTGACTGACAGCTAAATGATCGGCTAATTTCCTTCTGCGTTGTTCCTGCGATACTTCTTTTCGCGCATAGATACCATTCCCAGCTTTTGTTTTCGATTTTAGTATAAAATTGCAATGATAGAAGGCATAGATCGTATACATAAAATGATAAACCAAAAATTTGAGGAAAAAAAATAAAAATTAAAAATCACAGGGTTGGGCTATCCAATATACCGAAATACTAGGCCTGGACCCGCAATTTTCGCCGATGTAATGGTGGCGATGCTTCGAATACTGGGTGGAGCAATGAACAACAGAAATGTAATCTGGGAACACATAAAACCATTTTTTATTTTCTTTAGTGAATAGATATTTAGTGGATGAACGATTGATGTAGCAAATTTGTATTAGACGGAGCAGTGGCACAAAATACGGAGATTTAGTATAGTTCGACAAGGACACATTTAGGTAAATCAACAGAAAATATAATTGTAAACAGCTAGGTCATACCACTATCCACAATCCGGAACAGTGAGTAGTTCAATAGCTGCATGTGTCGTTTTAAACACGATCGCTTTGCACTCCTAAAGACGCAGAATGCATCTGTTTATATTTTTTAATGGAACCTTCGGGTCTGTTTATTGACATTAACTGACATATGTTGACCTAAAATACTGAAATTGTCTTATGAAACCAGATCAATGATTATGGATATGAAGTAAGATCTCCATGGGCATAATGTAAATGTCACTGTAAATTATGTGACATTACAGTAAAGTCTATACAGTTCGAACCACATATATCAAAATAATTTTAATCTCAAATATCGCCACTCACTTCTTGATTTTCTATAATCCACTCACTCTTTTCCGATTCCCCGAACTCCCCATAATACGAATTACAAGCAATGTATCTCGATATCTCGATAAGTTCAGATACTCAGTAATCGAGTTTCCACTGTACAGCAAGCCAGTTTTAGCAGCCAAATCCATTTAAAATACACCTCTGTATATGGACCACATGCATTAGGTCCAGTTTATAATAAATTTAGATATAAGACCTATATATAAAGACCACCTGGTTATAAAGACAAGCAGGTCTTTATTGACACGTCTGACTATTTTAGAGATCGGCTTTTTAAAAAAAAATGCCTCCTGGACTTCAAAGGTAAATACAAAAAAGAGCCAGTAACGTTTTTTACTTTTTATATATTTTGTAATTCATTCATTGTACTTTCAGAGGCTGGTATTGCCTACTCTGGCAAAATTCGTTTCCCTATTTTAATAACTGCTGAAAATAGTGTACTTTTGACTAATTCAGGCTGATTTTTCAAGTACTTTGGAGCAGCCATTTCTCTCTGCTGTTTGCTTAGATCATGTCCAATTTCCACAAGTACAATATGTAAAGAAATTTCAGGCACAGTACATGAAAGTAGCAGAGAGGTATGCCAACATTCTCTCCATTGTGCGTGTTGCAAATGCAAACAACTTCATCTTACACCTGTCACTCTCTCAGAAGCACGTAATATCTGCAGAGCGCTCCATAAAGGCCAATTGGGACGGATAGTGATGCCGCGAGATTTGGCGATCATCATTCGGACAACCATGGCTATTTATGCGGGGAAAAAATATGCCTTGGATATATGTTGGCGTAATAATTTGCACAAAAACCACACAGTTTGTTCGCCGGAAATTTCTTCGCAAAGAAAGAAACTGACCACTTTGACTATTTCTACGATTTGGATTGACCACATGATTGACGGAAAAGTTGCGAATAAAAAGTAGTTCAATGCATTCGTAACTTCTCGGTTAATCCTTGTTTGGTAAATGGCCGAGCTGGTCCGAATGGCAGCTATCGGCATACATTTGAGGTATGATCCATATGATTAACCGAGAAGTTGCGAATGGCCGATCATGTGACTAAACATTGCTGCATGAAAGAGTACATTGTTCGTAAATACTGTATAATCAGCTCATATGTCGGCTTATTAAAGTTACAAATTGTGTTAACTATTAAGTCTGAAAAGAAAAATATTTTACTTATCGATTTCAGCAAGTAGAGTTCGATACAAGTTCGCCTAATTATGGAAGCCCCTGCGTGCAGTGACTACCCTATGCCGCTTCCGCGCGGTTTCGGCGAATTTTTACTTTTTGATAGGGAATGCTCTTGGTCTCCCACCCCAACATAACTGTGTAAATATCCAAAACGGGGCGGGAAAGGCCAGGGAAAGCTCTGACTACAGGAGATGGTGCATTGTGAACAAAAAGTCGTTTCTTTTAGGTAAACATTATTACACCCTGTGAACCGTGGATAATGTTAAATGAGTGGTGGGTCCGTTCATTTATCAATATATGGTTTTTTTTTTACGATAGACTAGTGAAACTCAAGGATAAATTTCCGGTACGTTATAATGATATATGCAGAGCGACAAGCGTGAAACACAGGCCAAAGGTTACGCAGGGACGAACAACATTACTCTCTGTTACGATGTGAAATTCTGTAATATTCTCCAGTAAAACCGCTTTACGGACACCTGATTTAAACGGACAACTGCTCATAATATAGATTTTCAGAGTCTTGTTATCAGTTGCTACATTTTAGTATAGAAATGGCTGATACCTGTTTATAACGAACATATATAGTCAGTCCCTTGAGTGCCCGTCCAAAACAGGTTTAACAGTAAGTTAAAGAAAACCGAACTCTAATTTACAGTTTTGCCTTGAATTAATATACTGAGTTAATGGAAATATATACCATATACTCCGTTTTAAAGATATGGTCGAGTAATATCAAACTTTCGCGTCCATAGTATGATACGAGAGTGGCCATGATGGATATAGTTGTGACGTCACTAAGTCAGATCCTGTATATCGCCGATACATTGGTCTACCGATTCGCTGTTGCAATAAAGTTTCTTTTGGAATTGCTGAAAACAAAATGACACAGAACCACTATAAACTATATAGTAAATAATAAAAATGAATTCAAATCTATGGAGATAACACGAGGAAACAATTTATAAGGCTGTCAGATTTGTACTCCGGAAACCAACCGCTTTTCAATAGAGCAAGGACTATTACTGATTCGTTAGGTAAACTCAAAATTCTATCAAGATACTGCGAGATACTGCTAACACGTGTTTCTTTAATGTGAAATGAAATGTATATCCAGATTATCCTAAAACTTAATATATTCCAAAACATCGCGTCACGTTCAACCAACTTAAAACTTGTCTCATACCCTGATATAGAAACATCATATAGCTCGGGAAAATTGTCAGTTGCGGAAAAGAAAAGAAAAAAACTTTCCCTAACAAGAGTGCCATAAAGCAAAGCTTTGGTAAATATAGAATTTTCCACACATTTTTATATTTAATAAAACCGGTTTGTCACATGCAGTTCGTTTTCCTTTAAAGGGAAAATCTGTCCTTCAGACTTGCTATCACTGTAGTAACCTCATTTATTTTTCTAAGCTATTGTACGGATTTGCATAGGTACTGCTAATCAAATAATAAGATATAGGTCATAATTTAATTAACACATGGCCGTGCTATGTTGATTCTAACAAGATAACCCGAGACGAACTGAATGAACTCTCTTTGTCTTTCGCTGACGACAAACCGTCACATCTCGCTCGTGATAATGGTTGGGATTTACAGGTTGATATCCCAGTCTACACTGAGTACATCGTTTCTATATTTTTTATATACTAACTCTTGCACATCTATATTTATTAAGATGGAAATTAACGGAAACAAATATGTCAGGAATTCTGTATTGCAGAAGTGGAAAACTGGTTCGCCTACAGTTTACACACATAATTTATACAAAATTGGAAAAGCAAGATCTATTTTTCTCAATCAAGATCCTATAAATGTTCCCAACAGATAAAGAAAATAGAAGCAGAAAATCAGGAAAGGTCAGTTATACACCAGAATTTTTTTTTATATTCATTGCACATTTCTGTGTGAATTTTATTTGTTTTCCTAGTGTGAGTAAACCTACAAACTGCCTTTCACAAACTCGGTCAACAGATGTGTGTTGTTATCATATGACAGAACGTGTCATATGATATGCTTATTTGTTGCGTCATACGTCCGTCACAGCTGGTGATTCGACTTCATTTTCAAATTATCCAAGGCATTAGAATTAAACAAAATATATAAATAAAGCGGATCATTCTGCAACCATGACACAGGCGGCTTGTATGCACACACTTTCAATACTAGTATATACCCGTACCCCCCTCTCTCTCTTTCACACACACACACACACACACAACAACAACAACAACAACAACAACAATAACAACACACATAAACACAAATAACGATTGAGCTGACTAGAACAACCGACAGCATTAACACGGCATTAACTGGAAGTGCTGGTTACACTCCGCAAATGTAAATGGCGAACTTTCTGTGCCGGAAATAATCGAGAAATCAAAGGCCGATTTATCCTAAACTGGTGGACCAATGGCACTAAGATTTTACGGATGTAATAAATAAAATAAATGTTATCGATTGAGTTCACAATATACCTTAGCCCGGATTTTCCCCTTTAATAGGAGCCTTCATAACGCTGTGTCGTGATCTGGAGAACTCGCTTAACACCTCTTAAGTCCAGAAACTGGGTTTACTTCTTGGTGCGGACATACTATGCACGGGTGACGATTAACCTACTCTGATCAATATAACTACTCTTGTCGTTCTAGGCATTAGGTTTGGTTTTTATGGGTTTGACGCCATTTTTCAGCACATGATAGGCTATACATGGCGGCCAGTATATCTGGTGGAGGAAGAACCCAGAAAAATCCCGGGAAGAACCACCGACCCACGGGAAGCAACTGGCAAGCCTTCTCACATAACCACATTGGCCGAGCCAAAGACTCGAACCCACGCGGACAGAGGTGAGATGGCAGTGATCGGTAAAGGCGAGCGTCTTAGACCACTCGGCCACTAGGCATTAGGACTGAAGTCACCACGAAGACTACGTTTTATCCAACCGACTAGCTGTAAATTTTATAGAACCAATTAAATCGTATAGATATAGTAATTTTGTTCTGATTTTTAATTGACCCATGGACATTTCTCTGAACTGTATAAGATCATAAATCTGTTGGGGTAAAAAAAAAAATACGTTGTGCTCAGTAAAGTGTTTATTCAGATAAAAATTTTTTTTTAAAAAATGCAAGAATTCAGTCTCATTTACAGTCGGCATAAACTTTTATATAACGTACCTAAATTCCGCCTGAATTTGTCGAAATTCATTTTAAACGGAGACCGTTGTACTCCGAATGACATCAGACCATACTTATTTTTCTTCTGTTTTATGTATAAGCATTCAACACTATGCCACATTTACCATAACTGATAGACCTCTATCGCTTTTTGCTACATATTAACCAACCTTAGTTCGATAAATCCTTCAAGGTTTCACCCTAGGTTGACAAGCTCCATTTTGCGTATTACTAAGGTGGCGCTCTCCAGTTTCGTACTTTGCATAAGGGTTAGATTTTTAAAGAAAAAGAATTACCCAGGTTTTCCTGACTGGCTGTCCTGGCTATTTAAAAAATACCTTGTATATCTTAGGTATTGTTAAAAGAACTTTGAATTCCCTTTATTTTGGTGTATGATTGATGGGTGAAATTTGGGTTATAGAGTATACAGCTTGGTCTTACTTAAGATGTGCACCTCTAAAAAAAAACTTCTAGCTCCGCTTGGTAATTTTCACTTCCTGGACTTCAAAGGTAAATTTTAAAAAAAAGAGCCGATAACTTTTTTTACTTTTTAGATATTTGTAATTCATTCAAAGTACTTTCAGAGGCTGGCATTGTCTGCTCTGGCAAAATTCGTTTCCCTATTTTAATAACTGCTGAAAATAGTGCACTTTTGACTAATTCAGGCTGATTTTTCGAGTACTTTGGAGCGGCCATTTTGTCTGCTGTTTGCTTAGATCATGTCCAGTTTCCGCAAGTACAATATGTAAAGTTATTTCAGCCACAGTACATGAAAGTAACATAGAGGTATGCCAACATTCTCTCCATTGTGCATGTTGCAAATGCAAAATACTTCATCTTACACCTGTCACTCTCTCAGAAGCATGTATTATCTGTAGAGCGCCCCCTAATGTAAACAAACTGACGAACAGGAAGTAACCAAAAAGCGTCTGCATGACCCAGAAAGCAGGGACATTTTACATCCTACTTTTGTCATTTAACAACAAGCAAATGCAACTTTCTATACAATTTGACAAAGTTTCAGGTTTACCTTTTCATAATTATTACAATATGTAACTTTACCACATAAGTCACTGGCAAGCAGAATCTTCGGAATATCTTCCTGATATTGGTCAACCTCAAAAGGGGGGAGGGGGAATAATTGGGGTCTGAGGCCTGTCAAACCTTTGGAGCTCTTCAATGCGTAAAAAGCAGCATTATTTGTAATGACAGGCGAAGTGTATATTCAGTACATGTGTTTAGATATCATTTATATTACGCGAAGCCATCTGACATGTAGCGCAGTATTTAACAACCCCAATTGTAGCCAAGCTATTAATTAAATGTGAAAGTTTGATGATTGGATAATGCTAACTGATAATTTCAGGAAGGTGTCATTTATATTACAGAAGCCATCTGAATTGGAGCGTCATATATAACAGCTCCGATTGTAGCCTAGAAATTTACAGCGGAAGTTTTATAAAAGATTGATAATTGTCCGTAAAAACTGAATTAACTTTACTGCTGAAATAAATAAGAATATGGGAAAATTGTCATGATTCCAAGACTAATCTATATGTCTCGCTTGATCCAGGCTCTTGGGGGCGCGCACGATCTGAAGTTGTCAGTGATTTCCAAGGTGGGGTGGGAGTGGGGGCTAGACCGCCAGTCCGACCCTGCTATTGCTGCAGTCGTGTGTCTTCGACAATTCTGCATGCAGCTCTCTCTTTCTCTCTCTCTCTCTCTCTCTCTCTCTCTCTCTCTCTCTCTCTCTCTCTCTCTCTCTCTCTCTCTCATAAATGTGAGGATTCGGTAAATTGTAGTTTAATTTGACTTTTAGCTTGTAACAAAATCGATAGTTTTTTATATTCAATTTTTTTTATTTTTTTATGTTGAGACTGCGCATACCCACTCGTTTAGCTCACTACTTGAATCCTTCTCTTTCGCTATTTGTTCCTATCTTGTCTCTGTTATTCTCGTTATTACATTTTACATATTTTTCCAATCATGGTTAATTAAATAATTAAAATGATGAAATTCACTTTTAGCTATAACTCGGTATCCTTAAGCGCATTTTTCAGCGACTGCTCACAGCCTTCTCTCTCTCTCTCTCTCTCTCTCTCTCTCTCTCTCTCTCTCTCTCTCTCTCTCAAAAGAATTCGTTGATTTGATCAATTACATTCTCATTTAACGTTTAGCTGATAACGAAATCGCTAGTTCATGATATTCTATTTTTCGTGACGTTGATACGGCGAGAACATACTCATACTGCTATATCCACTAAAGACACACCTCCCCATACTGAATAATCTAGCTAATCAGAGAACAATCCAAAGCAACTTCACACTTGACAAGGGTAAAACAATGGTTTATCGCAATGCGGGGTTCCTCCAGTGACGTTAGGGGAAATATTTGGACATGTACATTTACAACTTAAAGATCTCGCTAACCGTTGATCGCATTGAATTGACATTTCAGGTATTTCATAGATCATCATACTGAATAATTTAGAGGTAATGATATGGGGGTCTCAGGTCTACATTTAAATTTTCCCCCATATTTTTCGCATCAAAACCCGATCGAAATAAAGCTTTGACTATATTATTTACTAGTATATGCATTTAAACCTCACCATGAAACATAAACAAATAAATATCCACTACTTTAAGGTATCACTCTTTCCACTAAAGACGTTCATGTGTATCAAATATGCACAATATTCTAAAGAAAAATTAAAAAGGCCACATTTTCATAGGTTTAGAATATTGAGGTACAAGACAAGATAAAGGATTTGATGAAATTTCTTTCCGTATTGTGAGTAGTGGCGTACTAAGGATTAATGGCGCCCGGGGCGACGATGATGGCCCAAAGGGCCAGAATACTAGGCCGGAATTTTTATCAGCTGTTTTGGCGCCCAAGACCTCTGGCGCCCAGGGAAACCGCCCCGTCCGCCCCTCCCGTTAGTACGCTACAGATTGTGAGAGAAAGCAACGACTTGGAATCTGAAAGCTTTTCGGGAAATATCTTTTTCATAACATCGCCAGTTCATGTAAAACCGGGAAAATGTCAAATACACTGTCTGTTTAGATCTGACGTATGAATGACGAAGGAGGTAGGAAGCGAATATGTAATAGTGTCAGTTGCAGTTAATTGAGCAATTCATAAGACCCTTTTACATACAGTAAAGAGATAATTGCAATTTAAATATTTTGAAAAATAATATCAACATTCGGCAGTTTTTAGGCACAGGGATTTGACGCATTGTTTGGTCAGAACTTTAGATCTTACTTCATATAAGCTTGTGCTAGCCATGCAAAACGGTAAACGGACAGAAAGTCACAGGACAAAAAGTCACAATTTTGAATTATCATAGTAATGGTGGACACTTAGAACAAAAAGTATTAGGACATAGAGTCACACTTTGAATTTTCAAAAATTTATTTAAGGCGTCAAAAATGTATTAAAATCATTATATTATATAATTATTAATTATTATTATTAATGATCACAATAAATTGATGGCTTGACACGAAAAGGGAAATTGTTTAGCAACTGAAGTCTTAAGGGAAAATTGTAAAACAAACATATAACATTGAGATCATTGAGGATTTATTTAAGCCTTCTGTTTGACAGGATAAGGTAACTTTGATAAGAATATACAAGTAAAATTTGGTTTAAATCTCTAATTACATTTTAAGCAAGTATGTTAATAAAATTAAACCTTTTTTTGTGCTAAATGGCTTTACTTTCCGTGGCCTCAAATATGGGCATATGAGCAAAAACACCATATGTTTGATTGAAATAATTATAAAAATCCAAGGGTTTGTAAACAAAAATCATTCCAAAATGGCAATCATCACAAGCAACAAGGGTGGTTCTACTGATACTTTGTTTATTATGTTAATATCTCAGTGAAGAAGTTCCAATTAATTATTAAGTTGTGTCGTTCTATTAAAAACTGCAACATTACAAAATTCAAAGTGTGACTTTTTGTCCTGTGACTTTTTATCCTACACGTCTCTCATAATAGTGAAAATCAATATTGTGACTTTATGTCCTGTCTGTGACTTTCTGTCCTACAACCATGCAAAACAGCTATACAGCTCGATTGACCCAAACACACTCTAAATAAAAAGTTGTGTTTAGACGAGTATCTATATGGATACATCAAGTTGTATGGATGTTTCACATGGCTAGTACAAGCTTATATGAAATAAAAAATTACTTTTTACTTTTTTTCACCAAACAAGGCGTCATATCCCTATGTTTTAAGGAACTGCAAACGCATATACTTTCAGGGGTGAAGAATGAGTGTGCGGTGTTGGTTTTTTGTTTTGTTTTGTAGTATATATATATATATATATATATATATATATATATATATATATATATATATATATATATATATATATATATATATATATATATGGGGGGTACATAAAGTGTCAGTTTAAACACTTTTGCTGGCATGGAATTTATTTTCCTGATATTTGACGCAAATGGCATGGTGCCAGTGAAACTTACAAATGAAAATAGTGGTAATTTCCAAACAGTGCCAAACTTTCCAATGAAAATAGTGGTAATTTGCCAACACAGTGCCTAATGATGCGTAATAAGTAGAAATTCTAATAAATTGATTCTGTATATAACTAGGTAAATTATTTAAGCGAGGAAAGATGATTATATTTAAAGTTCTCATACATAATTTGTATCCGGATTTTGTATTTGTTGGATGTATTACAATTTATTATTAGATACAATTTTAATGTAGCTGAGTTCTTTAGAGACATATTTATTGATTTTTATAAGCAATAAGGTTTAAAAAAAAATGTAAACAAAAACTGTAAAGATACAGCCAGGTTATTATGAATTAACGTATCGCTGTATGTCACTCAAACCTAACACGTGCCGATTCCTGACCGCTGACCAATATTATCGCTGGCAAAGGTGTCAGCATCACGTGATTTACAGACCTACTGGCAGCTTGTCGGACATTCGTGCCTAATGTCCATCGCCTATTGGGGTCGTCATAACTTAAACAATTTTCAATCATTTTTCGTGAAATTTTCAGTATGCACTAACAAATTAACATTAATTTTCATGTGATAAACTGATAAGTGTCAACATAAAATAATTCGAATTTTATAAGACAAACTATGCTAATGAGTGGGGCGTGGTTATCTCTGCTCTGGCTATAAGCCAATTGACCCCTCCGTCACTCCACCCACCTGTCTGCCAAATCCAAGGATTGCCCAATTACATGTCAGCAGTGATTGTTGATAAGACATAATTAACTGCATACACGTAATACACTTACACAACTGACCGTGTATTAGTTGAATTATTTAGTAACTTTGAACATCAGCATCTAAAAAATTAAGAGCCAAATTTTATGAAATTTATTGGTTAAGCTCAATGTTTATTATACATTAATATTTCATCAGACAAATTTAAAAAGTTTAAAAATGAATATGGTAATTAATGAAGTATTAGGAGATAAAGGTCTTCATCGCTGGGGCCAATTAATCAAAATGTTTCCATGGTTTTTGTTTCGTACAAGTGAGGACCTGGGAACATTAGATCAAATAAGGCAACACAGCGGAGGTCTTACGATGGCAGGTCATATAAACGTGTGTGAGTGTGAGTGTGAGTGTGTGTGTGTGTGACCAATTTGGCTTTTTTGTTCAATGGTTCTGACATCAAATAAGAATTATTATAATCCCAGATTCTTTAAGCACTCGTCTGCTTGCCAAATTTAATTCCCATGATTCAGAACACTTGTAAAAAAAATTGAAGTCAGTTACATCCGATTTTACTGTACACTATTTGATCTTTTCAAATTTGTCTTATTATTTGAAACAGAAATCAACTCCGATTCTCTGTATTACACATACATTTCCGTATCTATAGATACATTTTAGCATGTTCTAGATTATTTTTTAACTCTATCAAAGTTTGAGTCACCTAATGGATTCTCTATGTATATGTCTTTTTAAAAGAAACCCAATGAGTTTTACTGATATGATAATTGATAAGGCCTTTTAAAAAATATTATCAGAATTTTATTGCTCAGATACGTAGAAGCAACACCATCTAAAGTACTCTAAAGGTAGTAAATTAAAATATTTACGTGTTTAAAAATATAATCAAACACAGAAAAACTTGTATAAACTGATATGAAATTACCGACTATACTCGCGTATATATCGGGTCCAAATGAAAACAACATAGATCCTGATATGTTTGTTCTACTGATTAGTCCTTACAAACTGCGTAGACCCAAATCTGCCGTCGCATTATGCGACGGCAGATCTGGGTCTATGCAGTTTGCAGTTGGTATCGACTTACACGCGAGTATAGACGGTAGTTTTGTTCAGTACTGTAGCTTTTTGAGTAGCCTAGCTCTCGCATGAAAGATTCTCTGGGACACAAGTGAAAATTAATAAAACCTGCTTGATACCGGCTTTGATCATAAAGAAAGTATAGACCTAGTTAGAAAATGAGTTCTATACTTCAGCAAGGATACAAAATAAGGCCAAGATATTAATTTCCTCAAAATCAGCACTATTTGGTTTTGTAGCATCTGTTCCAGCTACTGGCGTCATAGAACTGTATATCTTAAAGTTTTGAAAGATTTATATAAATTTAACTTAAATTTTGCTGGCCAAAAAATTATGAACGTAGACATAGACAGTGGTAAGAACAGAAAAAAATTAATTACCGGTATCTCCAGTTGGCGGCTCGAGGGGGGAGGGCGGGGGGGGGGGGGGCAATTGTCCCTGGGCGCCAGGCGAAGTAAGGCCCCGTCAGGAGTTTTTTTTTTTTTTTTTTTTTTTTTGCAGCTGAAATTTTCATAGTATTTCACCTCACCTCAGTGTAATGGGGGTAATTCTTCACAACTTATATTTAGGATGGGGGAAGGAGGGAGGTTGTCAACTGACATATAAACTGTTTTCTGTGGCAAAGTAGAACATTGCCCCCGGGCGCCTCGAACCTTCGCGCAGTCTCAGTATCCATCTCAGTAGAGCAGTATAAACAATATTGTTCATAGATATTGCATTTAATTTGAGAGAGGCCGTTTCGAAGTCTTCAATTTTGAATTTCATTAAAATCGACTTTTTGACGATACACTCACGATGATTGGCTTAAATACTAGTAATACGAATTTGGAAGAAAAAGAATGTTATAATAGTCTCTAAAGAAAAAAAGACATAGTATTGATATATCTAGACTTGCGATCAGGACGTAACGTTGTGAAAACGAGTGACCAAAGTTAATAGAGTTCAAATTACATTTTGCCTACTACCGAGTCAAGTATGTACTTTTCGCAGTCTTCTTCGCAGCAACCAAGTACTTTTTGCAGTGCACGTGCGAAACATGTTTCTAAATCCGCGAGAGGGACCGTACGGGTTATGCACGAGAGTGATCAAGTATGCAGACAACACAGTGGGTTGTCGAATTAAAACGGAAATCGCCCCATGTAGATGGTAATTATGGCTCGCAAAAGTCACAGAAATGTGGGTAATGTATAGATTCTAGTAACTTAGATAAACCTAGTTTTTCTGCCAGGTACATTACCCAACACTAATTAGCATTATCTGCCCATAACTATATATTACTTGAAATTTATGAATTTCGTGGTAGGTAGGTGTGAATTACCTCAGATAAATTAATGTTTAAGGGTAAGTAGTGCTAATTAAAACGCAAGGGAGATTAATAAAGTTCAGGTAATATAAAGATACCTCATATAAGCCTAATTTATCTGCCAGGTATCTTATGTAGTACATGGACATTATTTGCATTATCTGCTGAGAACTATATATTACCTGAATTTTTTTGTAATTTAGCGGCAGGTTTTTTATGAATTATCTTGGATAAATTAGATTCCGGTTGGTAATGCTTTAAAAAAAAAAGCAAGCGAAACCTAGGTAAAATATTGTTACCTCAGAATAATCATTACATCATGGACGCAGTGGCGTAGCAAGAAATTCTGCCTCTGCCCCCCCCCCGCCAAAAAAAACTTAATTCTGGGTCCTCCCCCGAATAAAAAATTTTGTTTTATGGGAATTTTGATCCTGCCCCCCCCCCCCTGCAAGTTGTGGAAGTTGCTTATCGGTTGCTACGCCACTGCCTCGACGACATAACTATCATTATCTAAAGAATCCAATCAAAGTTGATATACTAGTAACAGCCGAGAACTCGTTTTCAGCAAATCCAGGCGGCAAAATTGATCTCGCTATATATTAAAACTAAAAATGAATCGTTCACAATGACAAGCTTAGTCCAATAATCATCCCCCAAACCTGTATTGGTATGTTGTAACTACACAAGACACCAATAGAGGTTTGTGGGCTGATTTATCGGACTCGGGCGAGCTATGCATGCTTTCAAATTTGGAATGTTTGTGCCCAGTGCAAATATTCCAAAATTGGATTTTATTCGTTTACCCAAATTAATATGAAAGGAATGGAATATCTGCGAACGCCGCAAATATTCCAGTTTTGGAATATTTCAAAAATTATTTTCCAGGCAACCAAAAAATGGAATATCTGCGTTGATAAGAAACCCCAACCCCTTCTCTGCCAACAATAACAACAAACAAAGAAATACTGAATATCTGCTGCTACTGTATTCATTCCATTTGGGGATTATTCCGTACTTATTTTCAAAACATTAAATTTTCAGAAGATAACACAAATAAGTGGATGAATTCAATATATAATATTCCATATTCTTCGAGCCCACGATAGTGGGAAGCGAGAAATAACAGTCACTATTCAGGCGTTGTCGTCGTTGTCAACAGAATGCTAAGGTTTTGGTTAAGGTTTTGTCAAGGTTTTGGTTAAGGTTTTGGTTACAGTGTTTCATTTGCGTATATTTCCTATACCCCTTTTTTGATTTTCAACATATTTTGGTATGAATCATGACGAAGCTAAGATAACTCATTCGTCAATAATCCGCTTTGGAAATATTACATACAATATTTTTCCCAATTTAATAAATACTGCCTTTCGACATTCCATGTTTTGAATATATGTGACAAGTGCTAAAATTCCTCTTTCGGAATATCGCGCTAAACATTTCAAAAAGATACAACTGGACCTCAGTAATCCAAGATTGGAATATCTGCGTCTAACGCATAAATTCCACTGCTGGTATTTTCAGCAACGCTCGCAGATATTCCCAAAATGGAACGTTGAAGTTTAACTGTATCTTCGAAAACGTGTAGAATCTTTGCGCTGGTCGCAGATATGTCATAAAAGAAATACATAATGGTGGTCTTTATTACATCTTGAAAGTTTCACGTAATTTTCCGAAAATGCTGTTTTCGCGACGCTCGCCAAAGTTCCAAATAAGGAATATTTGGGCCCAAACAGATTCTCTGTATAGAATCTTTTTAAAAACTATTTCTATGGTGATGGATATTTGCGAGGGTTGCATATATTCCAAATACGAAATATTTGCTCAAAATGACCACACACAAAAAAGAGGAAAAATGGAATATTTGTGATGGTTGCAGATACTCCAGTATTGGTATATTGACGTTAAATTTATGTTAAAAAAATTAAATGTTTAGTGAAATATTCCAAAGCAGGAGTATTAGCACTGGCCGCAAGTATTCCAAAAAAGTAATATTGATAGATAGTATAATTATTTAAGGAAATTCTCACACGATCTTCTGAAATTGAAGTATTTACGATGGCTGCATATATTCCGAACATTGAGTATTTCAGTGCAAACAGGCTCTTTGTAAAGAGACAATATTTGCAATTTTTCCTAAATAGAACGCAGATATTCCACAATTGGAATATTGACATTCAATTATATCTTCTAAAAATGTTTAGTACAGTATTCTGCACAAGGAATTTTTTTGCTGACGCAAATATTCCAAAAATGGCATATTTAAAGAAATTATAATTATTTAAGGAGGTTTCACGTAATCCTCTCAAACTGGAATATTTGCGACTGTCGCAGATATTCCAAAGCTGGAATATTTAAGCCCCCAAAATACATCTTATATTGAACAGATAAAATACAACAATCCTTGTAATGAATTTCTGCAATGGTTGTATTAGAATATTATCCATCGATATGTAGTATCTTCAGAAACATAAATGGTTAAATGTGTGGAAAATAATTATGCAATATTCCTAAAATGGAATATATGTGTATAATTTATATATAGTGGCAGATACATAGTATTCCATATTCTTCGCAATTTTGCTCGTGTACGCATATATTTCATTTTTGGAATATGGTTTGTAGGGGAAAAAAATAATTATTCAGAAAATTTAATATTTGCGGTTATGGCAGATATTCCATTTGTGGAACATTTCTGTGTGTAAAAGCAAATAATCGAGTTTTTGGAATATTTGCACTGGCGCAAATATTTCAAATGCGGAAGCGTACATACATGGAATTTCCGGGGGGGGGGGGGTAGATTTTTTTTTGGGGGGGGGGGGGTACATTGTATCAAGTGTAAGTGTACTTAAGCGAGTAAATACATTGTTGAGGGGTTTAAAAAACCAAACAGACAGTAGAGTTATAGACGAGAACACATGCAGAAGATACATTTCTAGTTTAAAAAATTATTCAAATCGACATTAATTAATAAATCACCTCTGCTATAATATAAATTATAAAATATTTGGAATTGATCACTTATTATTGGCCCGAGTCATTTAAGCATTTGATACTGTTTTGCTAATATAATTTTTGTAGGTTCCTCATCTATCCATTTAGTCTTTGATCTAACCACTGATCAATTAGTTCAATTATTTTTTCGGAGTCCTCTGATAAGGCTCAAAGGAATTTTTATTCGGGTGTATTTTGAGTGTGTGGTGGTGGTGGTGGTGGTGGTGGTGGGGAGATGGTTATTTCATATTATCCACATATTGCTTTATTGATATGAGATTCATTTACTAACCAAAACACGTCGACATGTATAGCTTGTAATTAATAATACAAAGTCTAGACTCAGCTGAATAAAAATTAAATATTAGTACTGTATCACCATTACAGCCCCAATTAAGCAAACCTAGAGGAGTAAAATGTATCAAAGCTTGAAATTTATATCTCCAGGCCTCGTCTATAATCAACTCGAGTGTTGTAATATTGAGTATCTTGATTACGAGTGGACATACAAGGTCGAGGGGTATATATGTATGTGTATATATATATATATATTACGAAGCCCGCACTTCATAAGGACCTCGTTATACTACTAAAAATGTGCCACCTCAGATGATTTTAATTACAACTTGTCTTCAAACTCAATTTATTGTCTGTAAATTATTCACCAAAATAAAATTTAGTTTTTTTTTTTTGGCCGCTGGTTTGGGGTTGGGAGCGTTGGCAATGGGATAGGGTAGGTTGGGGAGTGGGTGTGTGGTGTTACAATAATTATATTGCATGTAATCAATGGCGATACTAGATTTTTCATGAACATGTTACACCTTTTAATAAGTAAATAATCCCCCCTGCCCCTTCCTTTTCAATACCTGTTCATTCACGTTCGGAATGACCATCGAGCTGTATATTATTATACTCAATGATGAATCGAAATGTAGATACAATAATTACCATTTTTTTTTCTTTAACATTGACTACACATGCATATTGTATTGCCAGTAGAACGATGTTTGTGAGAGATTCAAGTTATAAAGCTAATGCAATTAACCAATGAAATTGCAGTTCACAAAACATTTACTATTTTAATGCGATTGGCTGTCATGTAATGACATTTCATGAACAGGTAATATATGGATTCCTGGCAGATAATCCCGGCAGATAATTCAAATTATCTGAGGTAATTCATAGATACTTGATGCGAAATTCACAAAAGCTTCAGGTAATATATAATTACTTGGACATAATGCGATTTTAGTGTTGAGTAAAATACAGATACCTGCTAGACAAACTAAGTGTATCTGAGGCAATTATATATTACCTGAGTCTTTGTGAATTTCGCGAGCAATATTTACCGTTAACATCAATAGGAACGGTATATTTTATATGGGGATAGTAAACTCGGATAGCTTCAAGATATCACCCGTTCCCTTTTGAAATGCACCGAGGTTCACAGTGGTCGGTTGAACAGTAAGATCAAAGGCACAGCAGGTGTGAATTTGTCCCTCAGCTATCAACCTAGATGTGCTTACCTGGGTCACAGGTTGAAGTAAGCTGTCACAGCGATCTGTTGGAAAGCAAGTTATATTCTCTGCCTTTCATTGTAAATTAAGATTTGAAACTTTTCCCTCCATTCTGATATATTTGTGGGGGATAGTTTTATGATGGGTTGTGACAAAGATAATGTCAGTGAAGATATTTCTTTTTGACGCTCTTAAATCAACATCGATTTAGAATTTAAAAGTATAAAAATGGATAAATGAAAGAAATTATTGGGTTACAATTTGTAGCAATGCATTTTTCGATGTACTAAGAGCAGTGCTGGATTACCGGACAGGCAGACTAACCACGTGCTTACGGCACCAGCAAAGCAGGGGCACCACAAAAAAAAAATAAAAAAAAAAAAAAAAAAAATTACGGTTTAGTATTGTTTTTATTTTGAATTACAAATGGTGGGAGGGGCAGGGCCGGATTAAGGCCTTTGGGGGCCCTGGGCACAGCCAACATAGGGACCCATAGCTATCTATGCCTTGTCCATATATACCGGCGGATCGTTATAGGCGATGACGAAGCCGATGCAATAAAATCGTTCCAAGACCTTTGTTACAGTACTGTTAAAAATACTGCCTGTGAAAAGCATACGATAATATACAGGGGCCCATTAAGCCCGTGTCCGGGGCCCCTTGAGCCTCGGGGGCCCTGGGCACGTTGCCCAATAGATAATCCGGCCCTGGGGAGGGGGCACCATAATCTTTTCAGTACTTAGGGCCTCCAAAGGTCTTAATCCGGCCCTGACTAAGAATATATAAATGTAAATTGTATTCATATATACTGCATGCAGATTTTGTAAAGTTGTGTACAAAAAAGCCATGATGCAGATTTTGTATGAAAATTTAAATTTAAATGTCAAAATGAATGACACCAATACACTCTCACATCTTTTGCCAATAAACTGATACCTTTATTTATTATGCGAATGATGAAATATTGGAGCAGTGTGATTTACAAAATATGTACAGTATACTCGCGTATAAGCTACGTCCAAATGCAAACAATATAGACCCTGATCTGCCGTCGCATAATGCGCCGGAAGATCAGGGTCTATGTTGTTTGTTCTACTGATTAGTCCTTACAAACTGCATAGATCCAGATCTGTCGACGCATTATGCGACAGCAGATCTGGATCTATTTGCAGTTTGCAGTTGGTATAGGTTTATAAGCCAATATATACAGTACTATGAATGAGCTTATCTTGCCCTTCAACAAATAAAACTGACGATCTCGCATCGCAGTACGTTAGTTATGCAAAGGGATGAAATAATTGTATATACCATTTTCAATGAATGTTGAGATTCTCAAAGTTAACACTTTTTTGATTGCTTTAGTAAAGTTACCTGTTGGTTTACCCTTTCATCAGAATCATCATTAGGTCATAACACGGATAAATATCGCATCAATGAGCAGCATGCGAAATTGTGCATACACATTACTATCAGTGCTCCAGCTAGATAAAAATTGAGGGGTGCTTCCCCTTCTGTCCTTAATCCCCTCCTCTCTGTCCTTTCAGAGACCTCCCCTCAACCTTTCTCCAGATCTATAAAACAACACATCAAAACTTTTATGTTTGCATTTGTTTCTATTTATTTTCATGTTCATTTAATGGTATGATAAATATACGAATGTGCTTTTATCTGTTTGTACTTCTATAAAGATGAAATTATGAATTTTATCTTATGCTTAAGGTGCCCCTCTAGCCCTCCCCTCTGTAAGAAATTCCTGGCTGGAGCACTAACTATTCCGAGATAGGCCAGAATATATATTCGAATACAAACGCAAGCCGTTTGTCACTTTGGTCGAGAACAGGTACCATTCCAAAACCGTTCCCAAATTAGATATACTAGCCCGATTCAATCTGCATTAGTCCCAAGATTTGTATCTCTCCACTGGATTGTTTTTGACGTACATATACAAATGCTTCATGAGCAGGCACGAGGAAGATAATTCAGTAGTAAATTAAATTTTGTATTTACATCTCTAGATACCAATTATTACTATATTCTAGGAGGTGCATATGAATAGATATATTAAGACTCAGTTGCTAAATGTTGTACACAATTAGAGCAAGCGTTTATTGAGAATTAACGCCAAAAGCTATCGATAAGTCTTGTCATCAGAGAAAAGTTAAAAAAAATAATACCCTTTCCTTATCTTTTGTTTAACTAATAACACCAGGGACGCGCGCTCGCGTGCGTGTATGTTTGTGTGTTGTGTAAAACTTAACTGTCGTAAGTTTTACAACTTATGGACAAATACAAAATAAGAAAAGCGCATGCAAGCGGCAGCGATTAAATGTTTTTCATTAGGAGAGATATTATGTAAAAAAAAAAAAAAAAAAAAAAAAAGTAGTTGTATAGGTGAATATATGTGCATGAATGAATAGTGAAAAACAGCAATATACAGTGTATGATGGACCAAGGACCAATTATATTCTTATTTGAAAAGCATAATATGGACAACTTTCTAAATTGGTCAACTGCGTACTATTTTATGCATTGAACAATTTCCAAAATTTATAACAGTTTGGCTTTTTCCAATAGTAAGGTTTGATGTAATGTTCTCTCAATTCAATATACATTTCGCATTCTAAAATAAAATGAAATTCGTCTTCACGTACATTAGAACTACAAGTTTTACAAATCCTATTTTCTCTTGGAATATTTTGATAACGACCATGTTCAATCAGTAAGCCAAGGACTGAAATACGATTTTTAAATTGAATGGTTTTTATTTGAATATAATTAATAACACCAGTGGGATAACTATGCAACAAGCATTATGACGAAGAAGAGAACAAAAATTCTACATATCTTGCACAAGTATATGGATACATGTTTGCATAAGCTTGGACAAAAGGTAAATTTTAATTATCAACATATTGGTTTAGCCAAACATAGTTGATACCAAGTTGACATGTCTCCTTTTCGACATTTCGAGTATCATACAAATATTGGTAACAGTATTTCAAAACACAATTATTAATATTATTACTTTTAACCAATGCTTAAATATTCTCAATTTTAATTTCTGTTTATTAACAACGGAATCCTTCAAGCTCTGAATAAAACATATAATTTGTAGACTTCTTATGTACAACAAGTACTTCCTTACCAAAAGGTTACGTGAATTTTTTTAAATATCCGGAGCTGGATTAAACCCCCAAACTTCGCAAGCGTGTGTGTGTGCGAGTGTTGTTCTACAACATGCTTCCACCACAATTCCCTTCTAGCTGTTATCGAACAATGAAATAATGTGTAAACAAGAAACCAAATTACGATAACGAGAGAGAGAGAGAGGGGGGAGGGGGGGGGGGCGTCTCAATCATCTTATCATTTATAATTTTAAATTCCGGTATGAGTTTATGAATATTTATTTTCAGATAAAGGCGAAAGTCAAGAATCGTATCAAGGTATCATTTAAATATGTAAAACGTGCTTTCATTTTGAGCCACGGCATACCCAACGTACCGACTGAATTTGATTTTTCATTCATGGACCAACCAGAGTTTTATAAGGAGAGTAAATAAAGGTATTATGCATGAGCATGACCAATAACAACCGCATGTTTAAATCGCAAAGATGTGTTCCCTTATCTTTACTAGCCTGACTCCTCCCTTTCATCAACGCATGATGCATGGCGGATCATTGCTATAAATGTTTAGATAGCTTTTTCTCATTGTTGTCGTTTTATTTTTTTGAACTGCGATGGCACATTCTTGCCCGTCTTGACTTGACTGAAAAAAGTGGTTTTGTTTAGTCGCAGTGGTGCGGTTATTAGCACGCCAGACTCGCGACTAGAAGGGTCAGGGTTCGAATTCTGCCATCGGATTAGCCCGGGTCAGCTGTCGTGGAGTGTTCCTGGGTAAGGCACATTATTTTACTGGCATTGACACTATATAACCTGCATGTGTTGATGTACTTCAAGAAAGAATGATCGGATTGGATTGTAGTTTTTTTACGGCACACCAGCACTTTGAAGGTTATATCGTGCCGAGGCGAGTAAAGTGCCTTACCCAAGGATACGCAGTGGTAGCGGATCCGGGTTGATCCGATGGTGGAATCTAACCCGCAACCTTCTAGTCACGGGTCCAATGCATTAACCACTGATCAACCGTGGCTTTCCCCACACGTACAATTTTGTTTCCCACTCACACAATGAAAAATACCCCAAAACCTTGGGGAATTTTAGGATAAAACGGGGTACATATGAGTAATTAATATTTAATCTATGAAGACTTAATTAGTCTTCGACTCCTTGCGCTTCGTGATTAACGGGTTCCATTATATATCACTTTTTCCGATTTATGTCTATTAACATCAGCTTGTCACATACATGTATAACAGTGATCGTGGTGTCTATACAACCATCTTTACAACAGTAAGCACTTGATGTTCCTTCAGTCGCATAACTATAGGCTCCAATTTTACATCCAGCAAGTAATTTTTTCTCAGTTGCAAATATGATTCGTACCTACCAGTTTCGCGTTTAAGAAGCAATGGCCCGTTTTGTTTTTCTTTAGATATAGGCGAAAGAAGAATGCTTTCGAGTGCGTCTCGTGTACTCTATCATTCCCTACTCCTTTGAATTTTTTTAACGTTACCAGTAATATTTAAAGTTGCTTTTTAAAAAAAAAAACAAGCAAGCAAACAAACAAACAAAACACATTTAGCATGTGCGAGGTAGATTCATGTCTTGCTTTTGTAACCAGACATGCCAGAGTTTGCGTCTGAGATGTCTTTTTGAGCTCACAGATACATGTGTACATGTTGACCAACAAGTCGTTCTCCGCCACGTTTGATTATTTAATGACATTAATGGCCCTGACGGAGATCTGCCGTACCGGGACAGATTTAATAGAGGACAGTTCGCCTCGTACAAAAATTGTTGATTTTGGGCGCCTAGCAACTAAAAAAAAAAAATTTATTTGGACTAACTGTTGGACCCAGACGTAAAGTCTAATCCATCTTCTTGGGATCCATTGAATCAGATCATGTAAATAATACATGTACTATATCTAATAACACAAGCAATGACACTTGCGCCTTCTCCTGTGACCTATTTAAGAATCGACAGTGATCTCTCAAGCTACACTTCACGTAGCGTGATAAATTTAGCACCCATGTTTGTCTCATCTGAGAAAATCTTGGACTTTTTGAGGAGATGCGGTTTATATACACTTTGACTTTATATTTGAAGGATTTTATATTTTTACCTTTATCTTTTATTTTATATAACTTTACAGAATTGTAACATCTGAACCTTTTATGTTGTAATACTTCACGTTTATGTTTATTTGGAAGGATTTATCATCCGGAAGTTTTATTTTACAGTTCTTTATATTTACAGTTAGAACTTTTACTTTTAATAGGCACCATAGCTAATATTGTGCTGACGTGCCGTTTAACCCTACTACATACAGATATTGAGCCCATTTATAGGACTTTAATGCATGCATCAAATTGGACTTGCTTTCCCACCTTTAAGGAATGTCAGCCCGTTTTTCAACGTAACCCCTCGACATGGCCATGATCGCGCCCGCTTGACATGACGGTGCTACGCGCTAAATGAAATACTGCGCTGTCATTGGTTGATCGAAACAGCAGTTATAGATAGGTGCGGTGCATCACTTTCGGTCGACCAATGAGAACGCAGTATTCCATTCGGCGCGTTGCACCGCAATTGCACAAGCGTTTACATTTGTTTTAAGGTTCCGCTCTGCAGTTTCGTACTTTGTACAGGGTTTGATTTTTGAATAAAATAATTTTCCAGATTTACCTCACTGGTATTTCTGATTATTAAAAATAAAAATAAAATATAAAAATAAATAAATAAATAAAAGACTTTTTATACTTTAGGTATTATTAAAAGAACTTTTAATTGTCTTCATTTTGGTGCATTATTGATGGTGTAATTTGGGTTACAAATGCACACAACTTCACCGTATACCTGTCCCTTAGAGGTACTTAATACCAGTAGAGCGGAACTCTAACAAATTACACGACTAAATGTCTCTCAATTTTAGAAAATCAGATGAGAACACAGTCCAAGTTTAGACAAGAATGCCCAAAGTTAAACTCTTCAAGGTTCCTAGTGCTATGACCGTCAATGCCAAAACAGGTTAAATATTATGGAAACATGAGTTGTCTCAACCAGGCTTTAACAGAGAGGCTACAAATCTAATTCTTGCTAATGTTTTGAAGGCTAAGCAGTATGGTGCAAGTTCCAAAGAAAGCGGTCGAACTGCAATATTCCTTCCAATACTTGCTTTAAAAGATACATTATAGAAAGAACAGCACAGAGTAATCCTGGGTATTAGAGACAGTTAAAATCATGTGCCTTGGTAACTTATTTCTTCTAAGTTTAATTATTGCTTTGTAACTCGTCTTTTGCTAAAAAAAAAGAAAAAGAAAAAAAGAAAAGAAAAGAAAAGAAAAGAAACCCTTGCATAACGAACCCCATACAATTATTTTCTACGTTCAGTGTGCCCCCTACCCCACCCACCCAACCCCCCGCTCTCTCTCTCTGGTTAGACTAAATGAGACTAAAACACTGAGGATAAGCATTTAAAACCCGGAACTATTACAACTATTGACTATTTTGTTTTATATTTCAGGTAGCCAAGAGGACTCGTCGTGCTATTGTGGTATCATGGAAATGGATAAAACGAGGATTTGTAAGCTATGCTGGTAGTCTGAGTGCCGGCTTCAGTGCTACCTCATTCTTTACGATATCAAACACAGGGCTCTACAGACAGAAGTACCAATGACCTTTACGCATC
The DNA here is from genome assembly GCA_029931535.1 of Margaritifera margaritifera. NCBI lineage: Eukaryota > Metazoa > Mollusca > Bivalvia > Unionida > Margaritiferidae > Margaritifera > Margaritifera margaritifera. The sequence goes on along the minus strand of JAQPZY010001672.1, from coordinate 4,544,673 downwards.
CCCCCCCCCCCCCAAATGCAAAGGGTATTGCTGAAGTATGATGAGGGTTATTAGTAGTTAAATTTATTAAATATGCGAGATAATTTATGCCATGAAATGCAGTTGTATATGATTTTTGTGTTTTACCATATCCAGCATACGACTAAATAGACTGAATCGGTACTGATCTCGTACGTTTCTAATACATGTTGAAGTACATAGTGGACCTTTACTCGAGTATGAAATGTATAAACCTTGTGCAATACTTTATGTGCCATGAGCTACATGCTGTAGCGTACTAAAGGAGGTGGGGTGGGGTGGGGGACGGACGTGGCTGTTGCCCCGGACGCCAGGGGTCTTGGGGCGCCAAAACAGCTGATAAAAATTCGGGCCTCGTATTCTGGCCCTTTGGGCCATCATCGTCGCCCCGGGCGCCATTTACCCTTAGTATGCCACTGGCTACATGCATCAAAGAGTACAAGTGCTTTTAATGAGTTTGATAAATTTCACATCCAACAGACAAAAGTTCTAAAACCTAGTGATCGTAATTTTAAAAAACCCCAAGTCCAATATACAACTACCTCTGAGAACACTTGCAGATGGTGTGAGTGCATATGATTTCAGGGTTTAACAAATTTCAAAATTAACTTAAAGCCCCGCGGGCTGCCAGGCAAAAATTCACTTCCCCTACGAAGGTATTTAGTGTGAAACCGTTAGCTTGAAGACTCCTGTTTTCTTGTTATGAAACATCAACAATTACTCTACTTTGTGAAATATGTTTGTTTATTTACATTTTAAAGTAGAACAAGTCCTGTTTTAATGTAGAAGCAGGTCCTAAATTCAACACGTGGTAGCCAGACCCAACATTATGGTAGTAGTCTCAGTGCCAGACCCATCATTATGGTAGTCCCACCCAGTGCAATCGGAATAAGATTTGTTGGATCATGGTTTTATTGAGGTTTTAAAGCACTGTTCAGTGACCTTTCAAGACAATGTTTTGGGGTGTAGCCAACAATGCTTATTAAATGAGCAAACGACACTAATGGATTTGAAAATTTCATAATGCAATCTCGACCGAGTCTACTTTCTTGCAAATGCAGATACAGGTTATAAATGGATTTAAGCCATCAATATTGGCCCTTGTAGAAAGTACTAGTACCGACTATACTCGCGTATAACTCGAATCCAAATGCAAACAACACAGTCCCTGATCTGCCGTCGCATAATGCGCCGGCAGATCAGGGGTCTATGTTGTTTGTTCTAATAATTAGTCCTTACAAACTTCATAGACCCAGATCTGTCGGCGCATTATGCGACGGTAGATCTGGGTCTAAGCAGTTTGAAGTTGGTTTCGGTTTATACGCGAGTATACACGGTATACATTTATCCTCATTTAGACGCGCACACACAAGATTCTTAATGTTCACCTTAGGAACCCACATTACTTAAATGAGTTTCTAAATGGAGTGCAGTATATTTTGCATTCACTGGCATAAATATTATGCAAAGCTTGCCTGCACAAATGTATGCCAGTGAAAGAAGTTTGTATTTTTCGATTCCCATGATGATCAATTTTAACTGCTGAAGACAAGAAAGATAATTAAAAATTATCAATATGACCTACTCTATGTATGTTGGTGCAATGCTCCTTTAGATGTATGTACATATCAATTTTCATGATCATGCAAACGATAGTTTCTGAGAAACTGACCTGAACAGAACGAAATCTATTGAGTCAATGAAGCTTGAAATTTAAGTCACTTTGAGCCTTTTTGGTATGGTAATGCAGATTTATACCTTTTAGGAGATATGCACACAGTATTAAGTTTGAAAGCTGCAACAATGGGTCAAAGAACCTGACATATTCATAACAGGTACATGTACAAAGTATTTGAAGCAAAAAAAGTTGGTCACAAAGACCTACATCTGGTAAGGTGATATTTTACTACCCAGGATGCACGGAGATATCTAGCTGCATGATTGTGCAAGCAATAACTGAGAACATGATCTAAACATAAAAGATGACCACTGAATGCCAAGCACATTAACAACATGGTCAACAATTATCATAGCAAAGCTTTTCCTGCACTTCATGAAGGTGACCTAAAGTGTTTTATTATTATTATTTTTTTTTAAAAAAAAGCTAAATAAAACTATGTTCAACACTAAAACAAAAATGACTTCATTTAAGTAATTCAACGAAAATTTTATGCTGTCTGTTTTCTTTCACACTGTCAAAATGTCTGTAAAGAACTGGGCTTGTGAGGAGATTTTGAGTAATTTTAACTATTTTAAATAATTAAGTAAATGAACTTGATCTTCAGAGTTTATTATATCAATTTGTCATGTGGAAGTCTTATGATGATGGAAAAAAAATCCCATCTCTTCAAGGCTTGTGAAGCCATCACAATGGGAGAAAATCTAGCAAGTCATATAAAAAACTGAAACTTTACTGATGTGGCTATGAATTGATAGATTCCCTGCTGGGAATATAGTGGGGGAAAAAAAAAGGAAAAAGAAAAATATACTCTTAAAGCTTAGGAAGCTGAATTGGCTATAATTTTAAGTGCAAGAAATCATCGAGAGCCAGTCTGTTACTGACACAAATTTGCATATTTTTTTTATAATGAAAAATATGTTGATATATTCACATGTATATGAAGGAAAAATGAACTTGTAAATACATGATGGTTTGGTTTGGTTTTGTGGGGTTTAACACCATTTTTCAGCACAAGATAGCTTATACATGGCAGCCAGTATATTTGATGGAGGAAGAACCCAGAAAGAACCACCAACCCACAGCTGACAAGCTTTCTTAGATACCCACGTTTGTCAAGCTGAAACTCAAACTTGCACGGACAGAGGTGAGATGTATGAGTGATCTGTAAAGGCGAGCACCTTAGATCACACGGTTACCCAGGGCTCTGTTAATGCATGAATCCATCAGGATGATATATATTCAAGTGAAACTAAATATGATCTCCCACAATAAAGATGTATTTATATAGGTTTGAGTTGTCCTATAAATAAAATATTTTGCAAATGACCAAAGATTAAATGCATTTTGTCCACAAAATAAATTTGAACCCTACTGGTCACATGAGAAATTGACTCTTTTAGTACCATAAAGGTAGCTGCTCCTTCTTCCAAGGAATTACCTCCCCATTGTAGGTATAGTAGTGATTGAAATATCACCTATCCCTTTCCATATACCCATATGAGACTTGGATAAAGCTTGGTGCAGTGATTTACGTCAAATCAATGTAAAATGTTTGCCAAAAGGATGTCTTCCATACAAGGAGTGGCCCTATTTGTTTCCCAAATCAGCAGATATAGTAGAGTTCTGAATATCTTGGATGTGCACTACCCAAAAATATTTTTGGGGTCAGGGCCAAGTAGTATTCTGATTGGTATTGTAGATATTTTGCTAAAAATACGAAGCAAAAAAAAAATATATATATATAGATATATATACACACACACACGTATATATATATGTGTGTGTATACATATACAGTTTTATATCACTTGATTGACAACAACTGACCATGAAACATTTATGTACCCCTTTGAAATGCAAATGGACTGATGTATGAATGGAAAATGAACAGTAAATTAACACTAAATAAATGCATAATGAAAAAAAGGCACTATATGTAAAACGTTGCAGAGTGAAAGATTAAATGCTAAACAATAATAAATACTAAGCTATACATGATAAATCATAAATGAGGAGCGATAAACCATAAACACTAAACTGTCAACCTTAAACAATAAGTGATAAACCAGTAACAACAAACAATAAATCATAAAAGATGAACGAAAAAACAAAAAAGCGATGAACGAAGCTAATGCAAACACTGAACAAATTTGATAATTTCATTCTTATATATTTTTTATTTAATGAAATTAGTACAGTTGTAACTGCAAGTAAAACTGAATATGAACGAATCCAGTTCAAACATGAAAGAAAATGTATTCCTATGATGTGACAGGCTGTTTAACCAAAAGTTATGTGTATGAAATTAAGGTTTTGTGCTAAAGTTTAGTGTAAAATGTTTTTGTAGGGTGGGTACATCAGTACATGGATACAGGTGAGATATGGTTTTGCGGAACATTCATTTTTGGCAACTACAACCATTTGTTGTATTTTTTTACTTCATCTATATGATCAATATTTCACCATTTTCTTCACTCTAGAAATTCTTGATGTGCCAATGTGGTAGGTATATTCACAGACGTCTAAATACATTTGCTGTGTATCTCTTGCATAATAAATTAAATTGCCAAATGACACAGGCACACAGGCACAAATTAAACTGACAAACAAATGTTCTTTCAGCTAGATACTTTACACTAAAAAACCTACTATGGGGAGACAATCCCATGCTGGGAAGTAACTTATACAATACACAATTCACAAATTCTATTTTAAAGCTATGATAAGAGTTTATAAAAGTAATAAATATACATACAAATATAAATATATCAGAGTTACCCAGAAATAAATGCATCTTTTAAAATTATTTTCTGAAATTGCGTATAATTTCACAATTAAAAATACAAATAGAAATGTTTGTTTTGTTTTTATTCTTTTCCCTAAATAATTATTTATTTTTTTATGAAGAAGAAAGGGGTTTCTATCATTGTATCAGTATAAGCTCATGTTGCCTTATAGAAGATAATTTTTAATTATTATGTTTCTAAAATATTCAAGTAATCAATAATAAACAGAATGTGTTATCATCTGATTAAATTTCACTATGCTAACTTAGACTGAAAGGAAACTTATCTCCTGCACACCACTTGAATCATCAGAGAAAATAAGTTTCAGAGCTAGAAACAATTTTCATTTGTGTTATGAAGTTAGGGTATTGCCAGTTATGTAACCAGGAATCAAATAAGAATGATGCTCAAGAAATTCTAACCTGAGACAATAGTCACATAATCTGAACCCAAGTACCTGCATGAAATGACAGTTTCAAATTTTTGTAAATGGGAATTGATGATAAAATACATCGGGAAATTAGCATTTTATTTGGAAGCAACTAACAGACACTTATTTATGGCTTTTATTACAAGCAAGTTTTTGAAATAAGATGGCATCTTTAGGGTGATTTTTTAATTTGTTGATACATTAAATCGGGTCTGAAAAAAATAAAAACAATTCTGCACATCCCGAATGAAAGATTTTCATGACAATGTACTAATGTCAACATTTTCCCTCATGTTCTATATAAAATTTGTAAAAAATTACTTGCCTTATAAAACTTCAAAATGTCTTGTCCAAAGCTGTTGGGATATGGATTTATCTTGCCCCGTTACATGTATCTGGTTTACATCATAGGGCTCACTTTTTTTTTTCAGACACAGGCCCAGGGCAAGTGGTTTTAAAAAAGTCACTTGCCCCAACTCAAAATCCACTTGCCCAACAGGGCATTATTTCTTACTATTATTTTGACACCCCCCCCAAAAAAATATTAAATATTCGGTCCCTTATACTCGAGACATTGTTAAGAGACTGAATCCTTGTTCACATTCTACTTTCGGAAAGGCTCACAACTGATGTGATTTCAAACAATTTCACAATTTCTGCATGTTGAGGTCTGGAATTCTGAATTCTGAATAATTGTGGCATACACCTCTGCTCGAGACTATGCTTTCAGCTTTACCTTCAGGTCGATGTACAGTCTGTGTATTTCATCACGATCGGTTGGGAAGAGTATTTGGGGTCCTTTGAGTAGTTTCATTTTCTGAACACTGCAAAAATCTATTTCTCTATCAAAGTTGAATAAGTTCATGTGAGAGTACTTTGGATGTGTCACAATTACAAAAAGCACTCACTCCGTATATAAACAGAATCAGCGGCTTACCAACTCTTTGAACTAAATGGATTCAAATATAATGTAATTATCCCAGTTCCTTCAGGGTCAAAAACATTGTACTGGATGCTTTTATAAGTTGCTAATCCCCTAGCTTAGCTTAATTATCAAACAGTTCCATAGGTACCGCTCGATATAACCAGTGATGCATTACCAAGCCATCGTGAGCAAGAGACAACTCATTATTATTCATGCAGGAAAAGTAAGCATTAATTAAAGGTAACCAACGAGATATTTGAAACAGAAATAGTACTGTTCCCCATTCATAGGTCACATGCTTCACTATGAAGAGGAAGATTATAACTATCTATTCAATTAAGATGGCAATCTTCATAAGGTGGAGGGATCTACAATGGAGTCACAGCAGGGGACTAAATATTATTAATTTAACAGTGTCTTTCAAGAACTTCACAATGAAAATTCTGCATTTTGTCAGTGAGCTCAAGGTTTCTTTCAGGCAAATTAGATAACACTTTTTTTTACAAGCCCAATGGGCAATTCAATTAGAATACAGAAGGGGCTTGATCAAGATTTAGAGGGGCCCAAGGTGTCGTGCTAACCGATGTTTTGAACTCTGCATCTAAATGTGTATGATTAAGGGGGATCAGATAAACTCTTAGTGGACTGTCCACAAGTGCATATAAAGGGCAGGAATAAAGAAATTACAAATATGCACATTGCTGTAGTTGATGAATAGCTTCTCAAGGTATTAATAGGGCATTTCCCAAATAAGTCTGATCAATTGGTGTTTAACAGAACATTAGCACATTAAACACTTTTTTGTGCCAAGGTGATGGGAGTAAAGTGTCTTGTCCAGAGACTCCAAACAGCAGCTGAACCCAGCTGGTATCGCAGGATTCGAACCCCAAACCCAATGCATACATGTGATTCTACCGGTGGTAGTCCAAATATACTGTTGTAAAGGCTATCGACTGCACATACCATTTTATAGTTTAAATGTACTGCTTTTGAAAATTAGAAGAATAATTTTAAAAATTGAATAAAAAAAACCTAACCATGGTATTTTTATGCATTCTGTCAACACATTAGAGAAACAAGCCAGAACCAGTCTACTGGGGGCCAGAAATGTTCCACAAGTAACATGCATCACTGCATCAGTAAAGATACTGGTTTGAAATCCTGGTTCTGTTACATGTATGCCAATGATTATGAGCTAATAGTGATTGGTGCAGTACAAAGGGCCCCACTCATTACAATTTGCTCCATAGGGCCTACAAAAAAAGGAAATTGTGCAGGAAAACTAAAATTAAAAAAAGATGGACATTCAGAAGCAACGACTCCTCTAAATGATGACAAGGAATTTTTGAAGACCAACTCCTTGAAGGAGTTAATAATACAAGCAACATCCCATGTAAAGATATGAAGTTGATCAACAAAGCAATATCTCTGTCAAAAATGGAGTAGATGAGACAAAATCCATAAAATACACATCTAGGTCTAGGAAAGAATGTTCACAATAAATTGCATCAGAATATGTTGAATGGTTCTTCAGCTATGTTGACTACAATTAACATCCAATGTAAAGATTTGAATGTGACTGACAAGGGCCACAAACTCTTGTCAAAAATGGTTTACATGAGACAAAACCCCAAAACCGCACATCTAGTTGTAAGAGAAAATGTTCTTACCAAATTCCATCAGAATATATTGAATGGTTCTTGAGCTATAACTGATTACAAGCAATATCAAATGTAAAGATATGAAGTTGATTGACAAGAACCATAACTCATCCAAAATGGTGTATACGAGACAAAACTCATAATCTAGGTGTAAGAATTCCCTCAGAATATGTTAAATCATTCTGGAGTTCCCTGAGAGACATCATCAATTCATAGCTGGAATTACTTTGCAATCTAGCCTAATATCTGTCATTGCTTTTTCAGTACAGCCTATTGGTGGTCTTGTATAATCTAAACTTAGTGACTGGCTAATGAAAAATAAGATAAGCAACTTTAATATTTTCACATTTCATCAAACTCTTCTGCCTTTCAAAAAGCCAATAAATTGAGATATAAAAAACTTTTCCTTGCAAAAGTTTTTTTTTTATTTCTCAAAAAGCATGACACACAGACAACAAAAGAAATATCCCAATTATGAACTGTTATCATACAAACTTCGTAGCTATTGAGAGTATTTTTGTAAAATCCCCTTCTTTGTTTCGCAGACAGGAGGGAATGGGTACTCGGATTCTTGTTCCAGTGGGAGTTCCATTATCCTCAACCAAAACAATGTTATTGTTGTCAAACCTTGGTATATTTGCTTGTTGTGTCTGTCGAAGACCAACGATGTATGCACGTTTTTTTTCACCCATAATTGCCACCAAAACTTTGTCCCCCAAGAAACCAACACCCTGTTTGTTGTAAATGTGAATAACTCGGGCAGGTTTTGAAGCCAAGTCTGCTCTGCGTCCCAGCATACTGTTATCAACTACTTTCATTCTGGATAGTTTTCGAATCTCATTCAAACATGGGCTTGTGCTGAAAATATATAAATCTCCATTTTAAAAAAGAGAACACGTTTTCCAAGCACTTGTCTCTTGATATAAGTGAGTTTCAACAGCTATTCATTCCCAGCCATGTTGGAGAAGTAATAATAAGATTTTCATGATGGCCGCTGTAGTGGCCATATTAGATGTCAGATTGGCACCATCTTCATTTAGGACCAACTAGACATCATAAGAAGTCTTTTAGTGAAAACTCAATATTGATATGACCTTCCATTCAGGAGAAGTAGCGATAACAAGATTTTCAATATGGCTGCTATGGTGGCCATACTGGACTTCAAATTAGCACCATTTTCATTTAGGAATAACTAGACATTATAAGAAATCTTGACGTGAAGACTCCATATTGATATGATCATCCATTCTGAAGGAGTAGCGACAACACAAATTTTCAATATGGCTGTCGTGGTGGCCATATTGGACATCAGATCGACACCGTTTTTATTTAGGACCAACTAGACACCATAAGAAGTCTTTCATTGAAAACCCCATGTTAATATGACCATCCATGTAAGAGGAGTAGCGATAACAAGATTTTCAAGATGGCTGCTGTGATGGCTATATTGGATGTCCAAGCAGCACCATTTTCATTTAGGACCAACTTGACCATGGGATGAATGCATGTGTTAAGTTTCAAGGCAATTCTACAAGTAGTTTAGGAGGAATAGTGATAACAAAACTTGTGCTAATGGACAGATGACAGAGAACAGACCATCCCATAAGATCTTCTGGTTTATGACCAGTACATAAGCTCTGTACTGGTCTATGATCAGTGGAGCTATATGAACCCGGCTTCCTTTGCGACATGTTGTACACTGACAACAAGTAGCCAAAAATAATCCATAATTATTGGCTAATGCTAAATGTAAAGTGATGTTAAACTTTGATGCTGAACTTCAGTGCTTGTTAAGGGTAGAAAAATGCTGAGATTTATTCTCAAGGTGCAAATCTGCATCTGCTCAGCATAGGGACAAGGAAGTAGTAAAGTTTTACTTGACCCAGCCAATTTTTACCCAGTCAAGACAAGTGGATGAGTGGTTTTTCTTAGCCCTGAGTAATCGGCATAAAGTCTGGATGCATGATTAAATCTTTGGTAATCATCTTATAGTGTGACTGCCATATAATGAAGTACATGAATCAAAAGTGATACTTATGTCTTAACATTTACTAATGCAGGCGAGAAAAAAATGTAGTGATTCATTACCCGTAATTATTGACAGTCTTTGTAACTTCTAAAAACTAGCACATCAATTAAAAATATTTATAGAAGGCTTATTCATTTGAGTGTAGAGATTGATGACAAATAATTGCTCCAATCAAGTGGTATGTCTATTAGAATCTAATGGAAAATTTGAAGCCAGATCACTAAAATTGTGACTTCATCTTTTCCTCATCTTTAATGTCTTCCTGGCTAAAAAAATGAAGAGAGGAACAAGAACAGAAATAATTATGAAATAAGAGAAATAGGTTTCACAGTTTAAGTTATGCTTTATGTTAAATATTTTTTATGGCACTGTACTGGATTTTTCTTAAAGCTGAAAGTCCGCTTACATGACTTAAGTATTTCTTCTAGAACTTCCATTTAAAAATATTAGGGGTCCCTGGGATTTATGGTGGCACAGACAATCACCAGAACATGACACCCGAGGAGATCAAGTATTTCAGATGGTGATTTAGTTTATTTAAAATAACCAATTAAGTAATTGAAAATTCCCAAGGTTTGTCCTGTCGAGTTACTGTGTAGAATCGCTGCAGACAACTAGTGTAACATATTTTCAGGGTGGAATTAAGGACAAACAAGAGGCACGAGAGGGCCCGAGATCACACACCTGGCTGAGAGCTGCCTAAAAGAAACAAACGCAACACAGTCTTCCAAATATGTTAAGAATACAAATGTTTCAAGGTTCCTCTAATTTTTAGGATCTTCATCCACATCTGATGGTATATCAATGTCTTTTGTCCAATACTGAAAGGCCTTTATATCATGGGATTCTTTCTGTCAAAGTTGGTAAAATTCTCTCAAGAGACTTTTTTGAGATAAAGTTAGTTTAAATGTTCTTCTATTTTTAATACTTGCAGTCACATTTAATGGCAGATCAGCACCACTTGTACAATTTGAAAGCCCTTCATCCCACAGTATTTTCTGTCAAATTTGGTTAAATTCTGTCAAGTGTTTTTTTTTAGGAAGGATCATTTCAAGGTTTCTCTGCTATTAATAAGAGTGGCCTACTTGATGGCATATGGACTCTATCTGACCATACAGAAACCTCTTAATGCCAGGATGCTTGTGTCACATTTGGTCCAATTCTGTTCAGCATTTTTTGAGAATAAAATGTTTAAAGGCTTTTCTATTTTAGGCAACTGCTGCCATATTGGATAGCAGATCAGCATTATTTGTAAAAATCTGAAAGCTCTTTTCAGAACATGTATATTCTTGTTTTTAGTAGTGACAGTCACATTTAATGGTGGATTGGCATAATCTGTATCAATTCAAAAGCATTTTATAGCAAGATGCTTTCTATCATTTGGTCAAATTCTGTTCAGCAGTTTATGAAATAAGTCGTTTTAAGTTTTTCTATTTTCAGTAATGGCATTCATATTTGACAGTGGATTGGCATCATTTGTAAAAATTTGAAAGCCATATATGCCAGGATGCTTTCTGTCTAATTTGGTCAAATTCGATTTAATGGGTTTTTTTTGTTAGACAACGGATGAAGGATTATACAATCAGCTCACTTGCCCTTAGGGCCAGGCGAGTTAACAAGAATTTCCCAAGGAAGAAACATGGAGAAGTGCATAATTTGGCATTCAATCAATAAATTATCCATGTAATAGAAGAATATTCCAGACAAAGAGGCAATTATTAAATAAAATACAAGCAGACAAAAGGGGAAGACTAAACTTAAATGAGAGAAGATCTGGAGCAGAAAGTTCCACAGCAGAGTCTGTTTCTGTTGAAACAAAATTCTTAAAAAATCAAACATGCTAGTGTTTTGACAGGGACAAATGTAGTGATTACTTGGGAAATTCTAGCGCCAATCTAGCTAGCCAGGGACTCGAGTTTAAAAATATTTCTTGCTATGTTTTCCTTTAAAGGGAACAATAATTACAACTCCAGAAAACTCAGGCTCATGGTGAAATTTGAAAAACGCTGAGTCTGTAACTTTAATTAGAATAAATCTAGAGTCACAGAACTTTAAGATTTTTCTAAACTTGGTTCCCTCTACAATGTTACCAAATTTCCATGACATACATGAACATTTATTTTGGAGTTTCGAGCTTGCTAAAAACGTTTACGGGCCTGACCTGGAGATTATAAAACTCTGAGCTTGAGTCTGAGATTGAGCTTCCTGTTAGAAGTAACATCATTTGTGATCAGTTGAGAAAACAAATCTCAAACCCAAACTCAAGTTAAAAAGAGTTTTATGATTTCCAAGTTTGGATCCTTATTTAGAAAGATGAGGAATCTACAGGACCCTAAATCTATTAACTTAGGGAAAACCCCTGATCATGTCATGAGAGCAATTACCTGAAACTTTGTATGGGAATAGTAGGCATACAGGAGTTAACTCCCCTGTGCAGGAGCACACCAGCTTGAGCAATCTTGTTCATCTTGGAGACAGCAAATTCACCTAATATGTGAAAGACACGAATAATTACTTCATATTATTAATGCATGAAAGAAGTACTGCACGTAGTTAATGATAATATATATATATATATATATATATATATATATATATATATATATATATATATATATATATATCAGGGTTGAGCAAATCCCATAGCCCGACGTCCCGGACTATTCATTTTCTAAGTCGGGCAAGTAAAATTTTCCAAGTCGCTAGTCCGGGACAAGTGCTTTTTTCCTATTTTAATAAAGTCGGGCAAGTCCTTATTTTCGTGCTTTAAGCACTATATCTACCTTTATTTGGCCATTCATGCCCTCCGGGCGCACTGAATACTTGATTCTACCCCTTTCCATGTATACATTTACATCCTGTATAACACCTACAGGTGGTCAGTGATACGTTCTGTTACCGCTTGACTGCATATTGGGCTAAGCGACCAAATTATCAGCAAATAAAAAAACGTCAAACAAAACAAAGCTGGTATGATTAATTAGCAGTGTTTTGAGTGGCTTTGTTACACCATGTTTACTCAAACCAGATCCTTTGGAGTGGCTCACTCTGATTTTAATCCAGCGAGTCAGCCTAATTAAATTAATGAAAGGTATTTTACCGACGTCAGTGTTGTTTCCCTTTATGAACTGATTACATGACAGTAATGATTCTTTCATTTTTATTAGATTCGACAGAGGATTAACTTTCAATTACGATATTGCGTTTGAAGCGAAACAATTACGCTAATTAATAAGCTGTCTCTGTTCATATTTAAAAGAGAAAATGTTTGTTATGATCACTTTAGAAGTAGTTGTCAAGCAAGCTGATAATTACTATGTGAATAAAATGAGTTTGCTAAATTATTATTGCAAGGAAGGTAATTAGGACGATCCGAAGAAGGAAAATTCTTGTGAAAGTGGAGGGATAAAACATAAGACTGCTACTGAGTGTGAGAATTCCTTAAACCAAGAGAGTTTAAAACTTCTAATGAACATTTCACCAAATGGACCAGAGCTTGAGGACTTTAACCCAGACACTGCTGGCTTAGTGCTGGTGCAGGTGGCAGACATGGACATTTTTTCAAATCCAGCAGCTAAAACATATATACATGAACCTGAAGAAGCCAAATGTATATCAACCAATGTTTTTGAAAAATTAAATTCTTTTAAGAAATAATTATGTTGTATATTATTTCGTTTGTTTTTTCTGTGGATTAAGTACATACATCTCATCAAATCTAGGCACGTGATTACCATTTTGGGACATGTGAAATGTAAGGTGGGGCAAGTGAAGAGTAAGGTGGGACATGTGAAAAGTAAAGTGGGACAAGTGAATTTTCTGAATCCACTTGTCCTGGACAAGTGGATGAAAAAAAAATTTCCTCAGCCCTGTTTAGATATATAAACCTTTTGGTCTTAAACTTTAAGACCAATTAGTCACCTGTCGTTCATTTTTCAATTCAAGTTAATGATAGCAATATGAAACAGCAAAATAACAAAATGTAATGGTGTAAATACATACAGAAACACATATCAACTAGATTTGTGTTTGTAAAACACATATGCCCCCATTGCAGACCAAAAAGTGTAAGCTAAAAAAAAAGATTAAAAAATTTATTAAAAGTTTTAACAAGAGCACAGTCAATGGGACATTATATGCTGCCCCATGTTTAACAGTCCTCTATGCAGATACCTGAAATTTTTGTGCAAAAAACATTTTTTTCTTTCAGTCTCAGTGACCTTGACCTTTGACATTTTGACCCCAAATTGATAGGCTTCTTCCTTACGCCAAGTGCAGGCAAGAGTAGAAAAATCCATTGCCCGGGAGACGGGGACAACTAAATATTACCGGGCAACCATTTATTAAGAAATGATCATGTTAAAAATTAAAATGGAATTTTATATTTTATCCAGTGACAAACATTTTATCATTAAATTGGCCCTCTCAGTACCTGCATCAGGGTGACCAAATTTTCTCCACATAATTCTGTAGTTAGGCAGTTGAGTGTTAGGTGATTTCTGTCAGAAAGAGACCACAATGATCCACATGTTCGGCTACTCATTATCTGATCAAGTAATCAGTCCATACTTTTTTTGGCAACACACCAACATATGCAGGACTCAAAATTAACACTAATCCACTATCCCACAGCTAGTGATTTTGCCAACAGATCACTAAAACCCAGCTATCATTAATTTGTTGGAGCAGTGAAAAGTACCACCAGTTGCTATCATAACAGTTGAGAAGTGGTCATGAATTGGCATTCTCTTTAATGGTTAATTGATCAGTTTATTGTGCTAACTGAGTACCCACCAACATCCTGCACTTGAAATACAATAAATGCTCACGGTGCAAATGGACAGGTTTTAAACCACTCATCCAGTGTGATTATTGTCAAAACAGTCTTTGCGCACGTGGAACTAGCCTGTGTACTGCCCCCAAGCAATGATTTCATTACTGATGACAAACGTATAGGGCCTCAGGCTGGTTTTGAGCAATCTGAAAAGGTCACATTTGCCGACTCGAGGAAAATTCCAGATTTATACCAAACAATGTTTTAATATTTATATTGTTGTTGATAAACATTCAATGCATTGTGCAGTGACAACTGCAAACATATAGAAGTATTTGCAAGGTGCGCAGCTGCCAATGAAATGGCAGAAATTAGATGATGACAAGATGGAGCACTATCGCAAATATGATCAAGAGAAGAAACTTAGAAAATGCCAGAAATACTGGGAAAATTGACACTAATGGCTGAAGTATGAGCCAGGAGAGGCTGTGGTGTTGAGCACACTCTGCACTGAGTATTTCAGAGAAATACGAAAAAGTGCAAGGGTACTTCATTCGAGTCTTGTTGGTGAAATACATTGTTTTGAGTTGACCTTAATAATTAATAAATGTTGAATTAGAAACTGAACTAGCTTCTGTTTGAATTTAGCACCATCATTGAAATTTAGACAGGATCAGTAACATTTTTATTTTGGTGATCCTGCAGGTAAGTGAAAAAAATCCTAATTTTGAGCCCTGCATATGGTAGCAGTAACTTTCTTCTCTGACTCGGCATACTGATCTAGTATTATGCTTTCTCATTGGTCTGTTGAAGAAATGGGCACTTGCTGTAGAGCATGTGACAGTTGTTTCTCTTGGCTAACTTTAACCAAAAGAATATGGCAAGTATAACGAATCAAACTAGTCATAATTGTTGCATACTACATTGGCTTGTGGAGTAACTGATACACAAAAATCCCAGGTTGAAAGTTTACATTTAGCTGACAGTGTTTTAAACATACACAAATAAAAAAAAGTTTCTAGTCAGGCCTGGTCAACTAGTAGAAATCTGATGGATAACAAGACACTGCCAAAAAAGAGTAAATTTCTTGATTATCTTTTATTTGCTGATCTCAAACTGATTAAATAAGTGTGTTAATATGTGTGATACTTTCTAAAAGCATGACTGATGGTGAGTTACAAAGTATTGTATGCAGTTTGAACTGATTATATATATATGACAAAAGTTGTTGAATAATTTTGATTACACCAATCATGAACGGAACTACAGTAATTTATCAGGCAACCATAAAAATCTGCTGGGCAACCGGGATTGGCACAGCTGGTTGCCCAGGGACAACCATGGATTTGCCAAACTTTTCTACCCCTGGCAAGCCATCCACAAAGTTTGGTCCAGGTCTGTGATGTAAAACTAATGTTATTGTGTGGAGTCATTTTCCTTCTTTCAGTTGCAGTGACCTTGGCCTTTTGACCCCAATATAAACATGCCTTACCTAAGAGCAAGCCATGCACAATGTTTGGTCCAGGTAATGTGGAATTAAACTTCATGTGAGTGTGAAGAATTAATTTTTATTCTTTCAGTCACAGTAACTTTGACCTTTGGACTCCAAAATCAATAGACTTTTTCATTACCTCAAGTGCAAGCCATCCACAAAGTCTGGTAACCATAGATGATGGAGAATTCACGTTATTGTACAGAAACCATTTGTCTTCTTTCAGTCACAGTGACCTTGACCTCTGAGCTCTTTGCCCCAAAATTGAAAAGGGTTTTTCCTTACCGCAAGTGCAAGGTATCCACAAAGTTTGGTAACTGTAGATGGTGGACAACTCAAGTAAACAAAATTGTCAAAACAGACGGATGGATGGATGGACAATATCATAACATAATACACTCTGCTTTATATGGGCGAATACATTTTTTATTAATGGCATGAAAATATAATCAGATCATCTACATATACATACAAATATGCATACCAAATTTGATTTGTCTATCTCAAATTGTTTTTGCTTCATTATGCCAACAAGGTTTTGGTGACAAAAGTCAAAGTACAAAAAAGTTAAAAACTATGTAAAAAAAATGAAAAGTCGCTATAATGCCTTTAAAATCAACTCAAGTCATATATAGCTGAACACAAATAAGTCGACCAAATTTCATTTGTCTGCATCAAGTGCTTAATCATGCTAGCAAAGTTATTGTCAAAAAGTCCAAGTATAAAAAGTTCAATAATGAGTAAAAGAATTTAAACATTGCTGCAATGGCATGAAAATCTAATCATCCCATCTACATATTGATATAAATAGGCATACAAAATTGTATTTGTCTAAGTTTAGTTGTTTTTTCACAATTTCACTAACAAGCTTCTTGGGATGAACAGACAGGACTAAATCAAGATGCCCTCGCTCTCTATTCTTGCTCACTCTCTCAAATAAATACATGCAGATTCAGAATAAGAGTCCATTGAAGGGACTGACACTCTACAGTGATCTACCCAGAAATTTTCGATAGCATCGGGGTATGCGTGTTTGGGTCATAAAATGTTTTACAAAGCGCGCATTAATGTCATAAAAGTGAAACAAATTATTATCAATGAAATAAAAAGAAGTGCATATATTTACTTAGTATTTTTTATTTACAATGCATATCTAATTTATTTCTTAATTTAAATAAATGATATTCGTCTTTTCTTCTTTTCACCATATAAACTGACTGCAACATCACAATTAAAGTCTTTTAAGGATTGTCCTTCAGTACTGATTGTCATCAGGTAGTTCAGTACCCTCTGTGACAACCTGTTCCTTAAAACACTTTTAATTCTATTCATCGAGGAGAATGACCTTTCACAATCTGAAAAAAATGGAACATACAATTTATTAATGGATGTACAAAAAAGAGACAAATATACCTGAATCCTAATTAAGTTAATTACCAAGGAAAAATTCTTCAGGAATCAAGACAGTGATGTGTTTTACAATAATCATCACAGAATAAGATAATACATATTCCTTTCCATTAGGAACAATATATCAAAGTGTTTGCTATTTTTAAGCTAAAATATTGTTCAAATTTAAAACTGTTTTATTTACCTGCTGTTGAGGTAAAACTGGAAGATAAAGATTGTTCCGTTTATTACTTGGATAGACAGAAAAGAGAAATGAGAAATTAATAGGGCAGCACTCACTTAAGTTAGCAATATGGAAAACTTACCATCCGATCCAGCAATTTCCACCCAAGGGAATAACGTCTTCCATTCATTATTAAATCCCATCCTTCATTTCTTGATATCATTTTTTGGAAATCATGCTGGCGCTATCGGAATCAGAATCACTGCCACTATTTGTGACGCCAATTTCTGATTGTCGTAACCAGGCCAACCTGGGGCTAGCCGGGCGCTGGGTAATTTTTTGTTTCTTGGAAGGTGGTGTGTTCATTTTTCACAATAATTTTTAATTGAATCGGTATAACTGCTTTGGCTGTTAATGAAAACGACTGACATATATATAACACACTACCAGTAGACTCCATTGTTGCTGGCCAATCACATGACTAGGTGCAAACGAAACCCTCACCGAAAGTCATGCACTGGCAGTCATGCAAGCCAGGTACAAGGGATAATGGTTAAGTGAGTGAGCAATTATCCTGGATTATCTTATTAAAATACCCCAGAAGAGGTAAGGACAGGTGTCATTTGAGTGGGGCTTTGAATTTGGTGACAGGATGTTTGTTTAACAGATTAATTTTATAAGGGTAGTGGGAAACATCAAAGCGTAGCGGCACAAGAGCATAGCATAGCGGCAGGTTCTAAAGCGTCGGGGGTTATCAGAGTTTGAAATGATAGCGTAGTGTGCCCGCTACGGTAAAAGTCCCTCAGGAGAACACTGCTCTACTGGGTGAAAAGAATTTCCAGGAATTCAAGATAAAACCATTTCTTCCTTTCAACTGCCAAGTGTTGAAACCATCTCTGATATTTTTCAGCAATAACAAGATTTTCAAATTAGCTGCTTTGGTGGATGTCAGATTGGCACCATTTTCATTTAGGTTTGTTTGTTTGTTTGTTTTGTGGGTTTAACACCATTTGTCAGCACATGATAGACTATACATGGTGTCCAGTATATTTGGAGGAAGAGTCTGGAAAAACCCTGGGAAGAACCACTGAACCCCAGGAAGCTAGTGGCAAGTTTTCTCACATGCCCGTGTTGGCCAAGCTGAGACTCGAACCCACAGAGACAGAGGTAAGATGTCAGTGATCTGTAAAGAAGAGTGCCTTAGACCACTTGGCCAGCTGGGGCCCCATTTTCATTTAGGACCAAACAGACATTATTAGAAGTCTTTTGGTGAAAACCCCATGACAATATGACCATCCATTCAGGGGGAGTAGCAACAGCAAGAATTTTAAGACAGCCATCGCAGCAGCCATGTTGGATGTATGATTGGCACCATTTTCATTTAGGGCTGACTAGGTGTCATAAGAAGTCTACTGGCGAAAACCCATGTTGATATAACTATCCATTTGGGAGGAGTAGAGACAACAATTGTTTCAATATGGTCACCATGGTGGCCATATTGATGTCAATTTGCATTATTTTCATTTAGGACCAACCAGATACCATAAGAACTCTTCTGATGAAAAATTTGTCAAAATGACTTTTATTTAAGAGTAGCAATAAAAAGATTTTCAATATGGCTACCATGGTGGCCATATTCGATGTCCAGTCAACACTATTTTAATTCAGAACCAACAAGACATTATATAAAGTCTTCTGGTGAAAACCCCATGTTGGTATGACTTTCAATTTTAAAGCGTAACAATAACAAAAAATTTCAAGATGGCTGCCATAGTGGCCATATAGGACATCAGATCGGCACCAGTTTCATTTAGGACCAACTAGACACCATAAGAAGTCTTTCAGTGAAAACCACATTTTAATATGACCTTTCAATCAGAAGGAGTAGCAAAAACAAGATTTTTAAGCTCTCTGCTGTAGCATCCTTACTGGATGTCCAAGCGGCACCATTTTCATTTAGGACCAACTAGACCATAGGATAAATGTGTTTGTAAAGTTTCATGGCAATCCTCCAAGTAGTTCAAGAGGAGTAGCAATAACAAACTTGTGCCAATGGACAGACATGAAAAACCCATAAGCTCTTCTGATCTATGACCAGCAGAGCTAAAAATTAATTACTGAGAGCATTTTCCTTTAAACAAAATTTGGACTGCAATTACAAATATTGAAACAAGAAAAGAAAACAAGAGTGTTTTAAAAAAAAAAAAAAAATTTAATCTAATTTTATTTATATTAAGAGTTTGCAAAATGATTATTCAGCAGATGTGTAAAGCATCATTGAACTGTTTAACAAGTACAATGTTGTACTGTGCAGGCAGGGCTCAAAATTAGCAGCAGTCTGTTGGACCCAGGCTAGTAAATTTCCTTTTGGACTTGTAGTTTTCATAATATCAATAATGTGATAGCTAATAAAGTTTCAGTTGTCGCCAGTCAGTGTTTGTGGGAAGGACTAGTGAAGATTCAACAGGACTAGTAAATTTTTCAATCTACTAGTCTTTCTGGCTACAAATAAATTTGGCTGAAGCTATTTGCACAGCTGCCATGTATCTTAAATGAGAATGACTATTCACATGGACGCCTGTCACCTCATCTGGAAAGACCATCTTCATGGCCACTGTGTACATACTTTACATAAAGCTATTCATATGGCTGTGTGTACCTGATATCCAAAGGGTATTCACATGGCCTGTGTACTGATTGCGGGAATAACTAGCCTAATCCACATGGCAGTCGCGTAATTTGTATAACGGACATTAAGTTTTCGCATTTTAGAACTGAAAATCGTTTAGTATTTTCTTCCATAAAAAAGTTATTTACCTTTAAGGCAAAATTTGCAAGTCATTGTAATTAAACCTGGCACAATGTTACACTCCTTTATTTCACCGGCACTTGTTACAAAAGCAATTAAGAGTATTGGTTAATGGACAGAGGTTGGTGGGTGTCTACACCTGTAACAATGCCATAACACGTTTGCTCCCCCCCCCCTCCCGGCACCATCCCTCTATTAACCAATACTCTTAATCTCATATGTATCGAGCTCGTGTGTTCAATGGATGCTTTGATGCAAGAACATTCAGAGTATTTTGGACAATGTATTCACCAGTTGCTGTGCGGATAGTCTCTGCAACAGTGGGTACGCAGCAGCTATGCAAATAGTCTTTGAAAGATTCAGTACACAGCTCCTGTACAAATAGACACTTCCAAGAAATTTATGCTGAAATCTAGGCCTGGCAGGTAAAAAAACAAACAAGAAGAGACTTAAAAAGTGGGCCTGGGATTGCTCACCTAGCTGACATCTGCATAACAGCCAAATGCAACAGCAGCTGGTCACAAAATCCGAGTCAGGATGCTTTTGTAGAAATTTCTTCCAATGTTGTTGATCGCACATGTTGTAAAAATAATTGTTTCATGGTTTCTCTATTTTTTTTGTATCTTCATTCTCATCTGATGGCACATCAGCATCATTTGTCCAGTAGTGAAAGGCCTTTATGCCACCTGCCAGATGCTGTCCACGATATGCAACGGTGTCGATATTGGCTGCCAACTATGAGAAATATTTTTGACAATCCTCCAGTTCCCCTGGGGAATCGATCGAAACAGACTTATGAGGCATTGTGGATTAGGACAGTAATAAGTCGACCCCCGCCCCCACTCCACCCCTCCATCAGTACTCCTACATCCTTCGTCAACGGGTCAAGGTTACGATATCGTAGCTAAGCGATATCAAAGGCCATTTTCGAAAATAGACCTGTTTAACCTTAATCATATGGCAAGTGAATTATTGAATACAACGTTTACGTTTTTACTATCACCATATAAATGACGGACTTTATCATGCAATAAAATAAGCATTTCCCTAGAACTTACCACATTTTTAGTACGAATCGTCAGCATGCTCTCAAACACAGCATTTTTTTTTTAGCATTACTTCCCTTGCTGAAAATTCAAATTCTCAAACCGCATCTGATCTAAGTATTTTACGTGCGGTACGTTGCGTCAGTACAAATGTCCGGCATTGTCTAAGTTTCGTATTACTTGCGATTATTTATTTATTTATTTATTTATAGAACTGTCTGTTGATAACCTCATTTAATGTTTTAAAGACTTATTGAATATTTGTTTTAAAAAATATTAGGTTTGTGAGAGAAAGATAATTTGTTATTTAAATAATTTTTAATAAGGGATGATAAATGGAAAATGTCTCGTGAAATAGGTAATGTTTTGAGTAAAATGATCATGTTCTGCGTAAAACTGGTAAAATAGGTTTACTATTGGATAGTTTGTACATCAATGATAAAATATCGATGACTGTGGGACAGGGTGACCACATATATATATATTTTTCTACAAATTGTATCCATGGATGTTAACATATCACAGTTTCCATACAAGGCATACATAATATGTTTATCAGGTCAATCCAACTACCCAACCATGCATCGAACCATCCCTACCTGTCCTAATTATTATTTCTGTCCGTCTGTCTCTATTTCTCGATACATTAGTAGGTAGGTAGGTATTTAGATTTGTAACAAGTATTTAATTAACAAATAATATTGATTGGACTTTTTCATTATTACTGGAATCATCAAAATGACAATTTAATTGTTGAGTCCGTTAATAATAATAATAATAATAATAATAATAATAATAATAATAATAATAACAACAACAACAACAACAACAACAACAACAACAACAATAATACTAATAATAACTTTAATTCTTGTACCATTGGACACTGGCCCAAATTACATTAATACATTCAATCTGGTACATACACATTCTGATAGTATGTTAGAAGTTACCTAATGAATCCCTGATCTCCAATGATTTCAACAGGAATCGTACAGAATTATGCAAGACATTATAATTATTGCAGGATCTTTGCATAAAGTTGAAAAACTTGTAATAATTAGCATCATTGTAGAAATTTGAAGGAATGATAATATCAAGTTGCTGTGCATTGGATATTTAAAATGAAAGTAATATTCATCTTCAATATTTATACAAAAATAGGACACAGTCGTTGCATATATCTAATATTTTAAAATCTACCTACATTGGGAAGTTTTAACTTTTGAATATATATAGCAAACGAACAATGTACGAAGTATTCAAGCTATTTGACAGCAGAAATTATTTTGTATCCTGATACATAGATACATACATACATACATACATAGATACATACATACATACATACATACATACATACATACATACATACATACATACATACATACATACATACATACATACATCCACGTTCTTAATACTATTATACTCACCGACTAACCAAAAAACTGTAAATTAGCCAACCATCGTGCGCTTAAATACACTTATAAAATATTATGGTAAATCCTCTTGTGCAAAACGACACTGCACCTATTTCGATATGAATCTCTGTGTGTGTGTGTGTGTGTGTGAGAGAGAGAGAGAGAGAGAGAGAGAGAGAGAGAGAGAGAGAGAGAGAGAGAGAGAGAGAGAGAGAACGATTGCAGCAGGCCTTATTATCCGAATCTTATTTAAGGAACGATCGAAAGAGACCTTAATATCGGCAGATTACTAAACAAAGCGACATTAATAAATAAATTGTCTGCGGACAGTAAGTATTTGGCGGACATTATGGTTTCTTTCGTCCTTTCTTCTGTAACACATTAAAGAATAATGAGACACATCGACGCTATGTCGGTTCGAAATCATGCCTGCCTGGATCAGATATTTCTTGTGGAAGAGAGCCTTAACCAACTCGACCATCAGCATTCACGCCTAAATGGGCGAAAATCATTCATTGTTCACGTGGCCGCAGGTGCTGCACAGAATCTCTGCATTTTTATATATGTTCTATCATTAGTCTCGTTCAACCAGACCTCTCGCATGTCTCCATGAGCTCTTCGCTATACGAGGGACTGATAAAGGCTTATACAAACTACTGTAACGCTCAAAAAGAGGCTTACCAAAAAATCTGGTAAAGTCGCTGATTGGTTGTCAGGTTAGTCAACGTTCATAAAATAAACTAAGATCGCATAAATGCACAATTTTCATATTCTCTTTACATATTGGACCGAAGACATAAAATATGTATAGGTGATGCTTGTTTGTCACGCTTCTCCACGTAAATATTGCAGATCGTCAGACTCACTAAGTACATAAAAGGGCATGCATTTACCGCGTTAGCACCAATGTATTCTACCGCCACGAAAGTACATTTTAAATGTTTACTTTTATCACTTATGCACAAATAGATCTGATGGACTCAACGATATAGATAGTTTATTTTACGGACACAAAAAAAAAAAAAAAAAATTTTTTTAGCGACACCTGTTGGTAACAATTAACTGTACTCTCGGTCGGCGTAGATCTCTCAGAGTCACGCAAGAGTCTGGTTGAACGAGACAATTCTATCGTAAGCTGAACGAAACATCAACGCTTGCGCATTCGAGATTTTGTGTGTTGGTTGGAAATTTTTTGAAGATGATAGCTATATAACAAGGAAATTTTACGAACGCATGATGATTTTTTGTGAACATATTTGAACAATAGCTATACATGTTTAAGTAATAGGTCGGGGGTGGGGTGGAGGATACTATGATCTTCCTCTGTACTAGTATCTGAGGAAGTTCCGCCGTTTTAATTTTTTTTTTTTAAAGTTCTGCCAGCACATCAATAGGTGACTTTTCAATAAAGTCCAGGTACACAACAGGAATGCTTATCTCTGCTATTCATTACACGAGTCGGTCAATAATTAGGAAACTCGGACAGATTACTTCGAAGTTGATATCTAACTCTAATTAAATAATGAAACAAAAACAAAAGTTGTTGGTTTGCGTTTTCGTCCCGTTAGCGATATGCGTTCGCATCTCTTAGACATCGCCATTTTGCACACGGAACTTACAAAGCCCATTCCGTTAGTCGTAACGTGACTTCGAAGGTTAAGGGTTAAAATATTAAAACCTCGATCAGTAGTGCGTGTTTTATTTTATGGAAGATTCTATTACATTTTGACAATGACTTTCAAAATTTAAAAAATTGTACTTCGATCGGACTAAAATATGTAGCTTAGTTATATTCATTGACAGCGCACTTAAATATACTTCCTGGGACTTGGAAAGCGTTAATTAAAACAAAACTAATATTATATCTGAGATAACTCAATATAACACACGTGACTCAAGCAAATCCTATTACTTGATAAATCTTGTAGTTATTTCCTTAGGTGTGGGATTGATATGTTAAAATGTATGCTTAACGATATCTGTTCTAAAAACCAATGTATCTTTGATAAGCAAACTCAAAAAGAACAACCAGTTAAAATAGTTATGCAAAAGGAACAAACAAATCTATTTCCAGAAATGTTTTAATTGATACATAATTTTGTAGCAAGTGAAAGAAATACCATAAATGACACTATTTCTCATGCAATATTAAATTCAACTCTAACAGTTGGTTACAACATGCTTTTAAAAATATGTTTAAAATGGCAATAGGTTCACGAGCAGAGATGGATACTGAAGAAGTCATGAAGTTTATTATTCTGATTTATTTTTCTCAGTTTACAATTGATTATTTCATAACTCAAACAAAAATAATTAAGTAAGTAAATGAGTGCTAGTGTACTTAAATATATGTGTATATCAGTGTTAGAAAACAAACCGAACAAAGCGAATAGGAGCAAAAAGTTAGTGAGAGGAGCAAAGAGAGCAATAACATAAGTGACAAAATGGAACAAAAGGACTGAAAAATATTACATAATTCCTGTTGTTACATGCACTAGCGCTAAGTCTAAGCTGTCTAATTTGTACATTTAAATCGGGGGAAAAATACCAAGTTCGCCACCAGTGTATTCAATATTAACACATACAAGCAAAGAAATTAATTTTAGATTGATAAAGATCAACAAAATTAAAAATGGTCTGGTGAAAGAGATCTAACATTACCAGGCTGTTAGAACAAAATACAAAACAGCATAAACATTTTTGAAATAATTAGTGGTATATATCAAGGATATCTGTAACTTAAATTACACTCTGTGTGCGGGACCTCTAAATTTACCAGTTAATTTATCACGATCTCTTACTTCATAGTTTGTGGTGGTAACTTTGTCTTTTCTTTCCTTGCCTTTAATCTCCTTTTCCCAGATATTGGTGGAGTTATTATAGTTCTTATCTTTATTAGTGAATGTCAGTTTAGTAGCGTTTCTTTGCCTTAGTTCCAAATAAAGTTTCTGCTATTAATTGCAAATATTCGTACAATTCATTTATACAGTCTGCTCCTCTGTAAACTCTAGGCTGAAATAATTCGCTTCGCTGATAGTCCTTGTAAATTGATTTCAGATAAGACAAAATCCGGATGGTGTGCCTTTTGCCGTTCTTATTGTCCATGATGCATTCTGCTTCTGCTTACAATTGCTTTTTGGCTCCATAATACTTTCAAATTCACAATATAGAACAAAAGGTGATGGTACTTTTAAAATATAATTACAAAACCCTTTTCAGGTGTTATGTCTATCGTATTATCTATTTTAATATATAATCTTTTGTTTTTTATAATAATAATTCGGAATACAAATAATTCATTCAAAATTTTTTATTTATTTTTTCGGTGGTGGTGGTGTTTTTGCTTTACTTGAGATGATATTCATTTTGATAAATCCTTTATTCCACAATAATGATAATTGTTTTCATTAAATACAATTGCAAAATCTACGTGACTGTCTCTTTCTCTTTCTGTCATTCTAAGTGGTTTTACCAGTTTGCCTACTGTTTCGTGTATATTAACATATATATTAAATTAAATTTCAATTTCTTTTGTCTTTAATATTTATTGGACATTTATTAAACCAATGTATATATTTGTCAAGATTATATTTGTTTGGCCGATACATATTATATTTAGTGGATTCTAATTTATTCTATGGCATACTACAAAAATGTATCTTTTTTCAATCCATTCTGGTAAATCTATATAAGAATCTCCTCTTATTGGTTGATATCTAGCAAATTTTATATCTCTTTTTTTATTTTAGTGAGATACTATTTTCATTGGACTTCTTAAATGAATCATATATTTTCCATTTGACTAACACATATTTGTTTTACAGTTCATTGTTTTCGTCTTAAAACTTGTTTAAATCTTAAACATGTCATCTTGTTTGTCGTATATAGATAACTACTCGTAAAATATCCCCTAAATATGATCTGCCTTTAAGTATTCCAGTTTATATACAGTAGGTTCCCCTGAAATTACTTGCCTTAGGAATATAGTCTTTTTTAAAATTAGATTTGTATATTACGATCCTAACTTTCTCACCAATTTCATACTTAGGACGTCCATATGTATCAGTTGTCAGATAACCATGTACGTTAATCCATACCTTAGATATGTTTTTAGGGTCACTGGCTTTAACTGGTTATATATCTCTTGATCAGTGATAAGTATTATTTTATCCATCAATAAGGTTAGGTAATACATCTATTCATTTTCTGATTTCATTGTTAGTGAAATATTTCCACATTCTCGTCTTAGGGGTTCTATTAAATCTTTCTACAATATATGCCATGTTTGTCTGAGTAAGTGGAAAAGTATTCTATGTTTTCTTCCTCCATTAATTACTTGACCATTCAGTTGTAAAATTCTTTCCCGACATTGAACTGCATCTTTTCAGGTTTTCTCTCATTAAAAATATTTCTAAAAGTGTCGTGAACGTCAGTTCCCTCAATTGATTTGAATTTCTTTGCCCAAGCGAATTTTGAGAAGACAAATATCACAGTCAAGATGTACTTGTATCCATTGTTGTATCTTTCACACGCCTTTAAGTAAAAAATGCCTGCTTGTCACTGGTCCCAACATAATTCCGTATGGACATTTATTTTTTCTACTTGCTTGGTCAATGTGGATGTAGATTGATCGGTTAACCAATCTTTCAATATCAAGTACTTTATTCTCTTTTTGTCACTTTTAATGTACTCCCACACTTTGTGTAAAAAACTGTCATTTCCAGTTGTAGAATCGATATCTTAAATACTGTTCTTCAGTCATTTATTTTAAATTATTCTTGAATTTTAAATGAGCTCCATTGTAATCAATTATACGATATATGAAGAACTAGTATATATATATATATATATATATATATATATATATATATATATAGTTTATATGGTGTAGAATTATGGTCTAAGATAGTTGTACTGAAACAAATATTAATTTATCCATGTTAATCTTCCAATTTCTTACATCAATACAAATATGTTTTTTGTCCCTGTTCTATGGTCTACACATTTACCAAGCAAAATAGTAAGTCTATGGTGGGTTTCGAACATACAATTTTATCGTGTCGATTTTAGAAATTGAGCACGTTATCCACTAGACTACGTTTAAAAAAAAAATGCTTTAGTTACGTAAATAGATTGTTTTAAGTAAATGAAAGTTATTCTTTATAATTAATACATAATCGCCATTTATATAATTCGATTATCTTACTTTCAAATTTTAATAAATTCGTTGAATAAAACTCTAACATTGTACATTATATACTCTATGATTGATATATATATATATATATATATATATATATATATATATATATATATATATATATATATATATATATACAATCAGGTGTCTCAGGCCTTCACCTCTTTGTCGTTCTGTCTTGTTAAAAGCATCCAACTCCACAGCATGGCGCAAAGGGTCATTTAGATTACTTGGCCCTGCCTGTTTAATTGGAAGCTTCATTTCAGCATCACGCAATGCAGCAACAAAAAAATGTCCCATAGCTAACATCGTTCGGACATCATTGGGAGCAGGGGAGTAAGCAAGGTTGGTCAGTATTCGTATATCTTGTCCAAGCATAGGTAAGGTCTCAGTAGTTTTCTGCCATCGTTCTTTGATTTGCGCTCTGTATAACTAGGATTGATTTGCGGGAACAAACATCTCCTCCAAAGCGTTGACTAATTCTCTGAAGTTATGTTATATCTCACGAAAGAGATTTCTCAGCACTCCTTGAGCTTGTCCCCTTAAAGAAACTCCTAAATACAATCCCTTTCCACCCCACTCCAGTTGTTAAGGGCCACCCAAACATCAAAATGTGACTTGTAGTCAATCCAAGCTCCAGTCCTGTCATATGTCACCGGCTTGATAGCTGAACCAAGCTTTGTCTCCATTTTTGGCGCCCTTAAAGTACTATTTCAAGTCAGTTATAGCTTGCTTGTATCTCGGTTGTCGGAAGCCGCGATGACAGGATTCCCATAATTAGCGACAATGGAATTACTCCCACTTTTAAGGTGGGTGCTGCAACGAGATATGACATTATAGCTTCTTCGTTTAGCCAGGACAGAGGCATACATATATGCTACATTGGAACTATTTAAAGTTGTCAAATTGAAATCACATTGATCTTCCATATGTAAACCTCGACTACGCCACTGTAGTGACAATTTCTTTCTATTGTATGTTCTGCCAGCGTCAACTCCATTGTCATAGCTTCCAGTACTTCTTCGTTGACTGTCAGTAGATAAATCTCTGCCATCAGCTCTCTTGGCAAACCTTCGCTAGGTTCTACTTCAGAAAACCGAAACATTGGTCCATCAGACTCTATTTTCTGCTTTTTTATATGGGAGTTTTATCAAGATGTTCTCTTGAAAACCTCAGTGCTGCAAAACATGAATCTACACTGCTGGACAATCACATGGGTTTTGAAACTGTTCTTCTTCGAGGTGCGGAGTGGGTTACTATGCTTTCATTTAACCGTATAATTTTACTTTGTAACGTGTCAGCGTATAAGACGACTTGTTATCAGGTTCGTACCGATTCATGGGATTTAATATATATATATATATATATATATATATATCTATGCACCCATGCACCAGAAGGGACTGTTCGAACTAGTCCTGGCAGGTTTACAGTTGGATATTTGTCGGATTTATCTTGACAATATGATTGTCATAATAAGAAACTTTGAATATATGCTGAGGAATCTAGATGCTTCAAGTGGTTGGCTTGACTTTGAAACCGAAGAAATTATTGTTGTTTGTTAAACAAGCTGAATATCTCGGATTTTTTTTATATCTAAGAAGGGCATAAAC
Organism: Margaritifera margaritifera; assembly: GCA_029931535.1. Classification (NCBI taxonomy): domain Eukaryota; kingdom Metazoa; phylum Mollusca; class Bivalvia; order Unionida; family Margaritiferidae; genus Margaritifera; species Margaritifera margaritifera. The sequence continues at coordinate 4,515,212 of JAQPZY010001672.1, read as the reverse complement.
ACTAATCGAAAGAAAATTCATGTGGTGAAGGAATGGCCAGAATCATCCAATGTGACAGAACTTTGTCCCTTTCTGAGATTCTCTAGTTACTACAGACAGTTCATAGCCCTCTTTGTGGAAATAGCACAGCCTTTACACCGTCTGACAGAAAACGGAAAAGAGTTTGTGTGGACTTAAAATGGGCATCATGCTTTTAAAACCCTTCGTCAGAGGCACCTTTGCTGGACATGGGGAAATTATTTCGCAGAGACAAGAAGGCGTTGGGAGAGTGATTTCTTATGATAGCCGTGTTTATTAAAAGTGGATAGAAAGTACTGCGTCACTAGAAAGGGGTGCTGGCAGTGATACATTTTATGAAACATTTCAGGCACTCTGTATGGCAAGAGATTTAAAGTATGAACAGACCATAGTTGGCTACGATGGCTTATGACTCTTAAGAGCACGGAGGGACACTTAGCAAGGTGGCTCGAGGTTCTGGCTTTATATGATTTTCAAGTTGAACATCGACCCTGTAAACTTCACAACAATACCGATGCGCTCAGCCGGTTGCCATGTGGGCAATGTGGCTTTAAACAGGAAGAAAGTTTCATTGATAAATCTCAAGGATCTATGGTTGGTCAGTGCCCTAAATTCATTTGCGGAGGAACCATTAAATCTGAACAAGTTCAAGGAACTCCATGAATGTGACAATCACATCTCAATGATTGCACAAAATATGCGTGAAGTCTGGTAAGACCCACGCATACACAGATATCGGTGCACAGAGCTATTTTGTAAAATCCCTCTGGACTCTGGGATAGACCATTACTACAGGATGGTATTCTCTACAGGAAATGGAAGAGATCAGGGACAGAAATGGAGACCTTACAAATTGTAGTACCACTGTCAGCGCGACGAGTGGTTCTGAAAATGAGACATGATTGCAGAACGTTTGGACATCTTGGAGTTTTAAAGACCAGGAGTAGAATAAGGCAAGGGTTCTATTGGCCAGGGCTACGGGAGGACATTTGAAAGCATGTATCTGGGTGTGAAATCTGCAGGAAGCAGAAAACTCCAAATAAAACAGAAAGGGCTCTAATGCAAGTGATGAGATCTGGGCTAACCATGGAGAAAACCGTCGTAGACATTCTTGGGGAGCTGCCAAAGACAGAAGCCCGTTACCGATATATCTTAGTAGTTTCGCACTATTTTACAAATGGGTCGAGGCGTCTGCTATGCCATACATGGGGGCAAGGACTTGTGAAGGACGTTATTTCTCATTTTGGAGTATCGAACATCATACACACTAAAATGTGTCAGGTGTTACAAATGCACAAAACAAGAGCTATGCTTTATCATCATAAATCAGATGGAATGGTGGAGAGATTCAACAAGACACTTGCTACGATGCCGAGTCCATACGTGCATAAAAAAACGGGATTAGGATCAGCAGCTTCCATATGTTATGACTGCATATTGTTCTGCCGAAAATGAAACTATGTATTTTACAGCCAATATGCTGATGATGGGCAGAGAAACCACGACTCCCTTTGATTTGGCAATGAAATGCCTCCTAGTATTAAACGTGTTCCAGTGAACTGGGTTTGGATATTAAAGGATAGGTTGGAGGATGTCCATGCTTTAGTCAAAAGAAATACGGAGGCAGTACTATACAGGCAGAAGTGGTTCCATGACATGAACACATGCTGGGAGATGTTCCTGAATGGCGATAGAGTGCATGTCTTTTTCCCACATAATAAAAAAACGTTTCCGATTCCTCATACTTACATCCTTTTGGCGGGAACCATTCACCATAATTGCCAAATTGTCGGATGTCAATCACAAGATAAATTGTGGGAGGAATGACAAGAAACAAATTGTATACTGTCACAGAATAAATAAATAGAGAAATCAAGAACTTTGTGGTAAAACTGTAGTGGAGTCAAATACTCTTAATCAGAAGCTTCCCACAGATGAAGATGTGGAAATGGTGCTATGTGCACAAGACAAAAACAATTTATGAGCAAGATTGCGTCTCAGACATCCTCCAAAATAGATGTCTGAGTATGTATGCAAAATGGAATCTGGGAAAAATCTAAGACTCTGTTTTTTCTTCTATTTGTAGGTCAGATGAGATGGCTAAAGCTACTGACGAGATGGTTAACCTTAAGATTACACAACGAAAGGAAGGACGGAAGTGTCCACTGTGTAAATAAGTCGATTGATACTGAGGTGTTGTGGGAGAGATATATTGTTGAGTGTGGCAAGCGGGACTTTGCCTGCAGCCATTGTATTTACCACACTTCTAAACAGAGTAATCTCACCAGGCATCTCACGCTTCGAGATATTAGAGATGATGAGCCAACAGTTGGGTGCAGCTCTGTTCGCGACACCAGAGAGTCTGCATGCGATGTTGAACAGAACTGGCTTTAGCAGGACACTGGAAGTTTAAAAGGCACCTTTGGAGACAAGGAAGTGGAAAATCATGTAGACTTAGGAGAGCATGATGCCCCCCCCCCCAAAAGGTTCTGTAAAAATTCGAAAATGTAGGTGTTTTACTTGGAATTAAAACATTAATTAACATTAATATTTGTTTTATCGTCAGAGAATTGTACTTTGCAATGCAACTCGGTAATCCACTCACTCTCATACTAGGCATTCGCATTGTCTGGGTTGTCGGGTCACCCGGAGGTATGTATTATTACGGAAATTAAAAGTTAAATGATGAATCTTTTAGACATTCTATGTGATTCATATCTATAACACGACTGTTATGTTTATATAATTAAACTACAGCAATCGATCACATACCTTTCCGTTCAGCCATTTTTTAAAAAAAAAAAATTTTCATTGCCAGTGCGTTACGATTAACCTGTGTGATTTTAGTTCGACCATCTGAAGAAAGAGAACAGCTCTTTGCAATCATCCAGATACAGGTATAATTTTCAAGATGGCTTCCGTGGTGGCCATATTGACTCAGATCGACACCGTTTTCATCTAGGACCAAGTAGACATCATAAGAAATCTATGTTGATAGGACTTTCAATTCAGGGGGAATAGCAATAAGAAGAGTTTTAAGATGGCTGCATTTTCATTTAGGATCGACTAGACATCATAAGTCTTCTAGTGATAAGCCCCATGTTGATGAGACTTTGCGTTCAGGAGGTGTAGCAATAAGATTTTCAAGATGGCTGCTATGGAGGCCATATTGGACTTCCGATCGGCACCATTTTCATTTAGGTCCAACCCTACATCATAAGAAGTCTTTTATATGACCATCCATTCAGGAGTAGCGATAACAAGATTTTCAAGATGGCCACTGTGGTGGCCATATTGGATGTCCAACAAGCACCATTTTCACTTAGAACCAACTAGACATCATAAGAAGTCTTCTGGTGAAAACCCCATATGTCTTTCCGTTAAGGAGGAGTAGCGACAACAAGATTTTCAAGAGCCATATTTGACGTCAGACCGGCACCATTTTCATTTAGGGACAACTAGACATCATAATAAATCTTTCAGTGAATATCCCATGTTGATATGACAATCCTTTCAGGAACAGTAGCGATAACAAAATTTTGAAGATAGCTACTGTTGCGGCCATATTGAATGTCCAGGCAGCACCATTTTCATTCAGGACCATCTAGATCATAGGATAAATATACGTGTAAAGTTTCTTGCCAATCCTCTGAGTAGTTTAGTAGGAGTAGCGATAACAAACATGTGCTAACAGATGGTTGGACGACGGAAAACAGGCCATGCCATAAGCTCTTCTGGTCTATGACCAGTAGAGCTAAATAAAGTAATAGGAAAGTATTCCCTGGGGACTTTCAGTTCTGCTGTGTATAGCTTGATCACCATGTCTACATTATATTCTGTAAATGTACAATTATAGGAATTATAAACTGCATCACATGTGCATTTGCAGATTATATTTTATTTACGAAATCTCAGGAAGGAAAACAAATTAAGCTACATAGCTTTGATGGATAGATATTTCTTTAGCGTTCTGATATTTGTCTATGATGTAATTTTCCCAAAGCGAGGGAACACTTCTCTTCTAAACTCCATAAGTTATACTCAATGTACAGATGTCTTCTATTGACCTCTGAGCATGAATATTCTCACATAAGTCGTCTGCATCCTGATTTAACTGTATGAAACTGTATCGATGGAACATTAAATGATCACCAAAGGATACAAGAAACAATCAATTTATACTACAAATTAATCTACTCGATTAAACTTCTTAGAAGTAAGGCACACTAGAGAATGACAATAGTTTGTCCTACTGAAGCGTGCAAGGCGGTCCAGTACCAGGTGAAACTGGATTCAGTTGGTTAGCTTTTCCTGCTTCTAAACTTATCCTCTGACGGCGATGTTTGCGTGAAACACCCTGCCCAGTCTGGCCCAGCAGAAAGCCAATTGGGTTAAGCAATCCCAATTCATCAGCCATGGCATCGTTGATAGAATAATTAACTTCTTCACCAAGATCTTGGTCCTCCGGTAGATCCCATTTCCATGGGAAGATGTCATCAGCGACCAAAAGCTCTTCCCATGTATACTCCACATCATCAATGGGCACAGGACCAGTCATGAGCTGATCCCTGAATATAGACATTGGCTTGATGACTGGTTTACCAAATGGATCTTTCGAGAGATGGCCACAATACTCACACATTGGGATTGATTGTCCGTATGAGCATTTGTCACAGCTATGACAATGCCATGTCCTCCATGTGCTGCATTTATGGCATCGCTTGCAGTGTTGATCATGATCATTCTGAACTATCTCCTTGTAACAAAAAGAGAAGTAGACAACATCACTGGCGTTAAGTCGAATAAGTTCAGCCGACGTCATATTGTCGATGTCGATCATGTCATTACCTTCTAAACTGAAATCTGAGGCCTCAAATCCATAACTGCTGGCTTGAAGAGGTTTACTTAAAAGTTCCTCCAAATCAGACACGAAGGTACATGAGAAGTTGATGTAGTCATTCAAGCATACAGGGAGGCAAAGACCACCAAGAAGGTTATTTGTATCACATTTACTGCCATCACTTATATCTTGCGGCTCGATTTTAGCCCGTTCCGCCTCTTCTTTTTTAATAAGGTTATAATCCAGCAAAACATCAATCATTTTTTCCCTTCTAACAGAAATATCTTGGCTCCTCAAACAAATAGAAGTTGAGCTTTCATCCTTGTTGTCGTCTTTATCTGCTGTTCTGTTTTCCTGAGATGATGATGCAGTCACTACTGCTAAATTAGGTACATTTAAATCTGTGCTCAGACTGATTTCCCTTGCTGCAATTAGAGCTGCCAAGTCTTTAATTTCTGATAGAAATCCTCCAAGGTAAACACAGTTGGAAGATGCAAAGCCAGCAGCTTGAGCAAATATATTTCCCCTAGCTTGCCAACGGTTTCTATCCTCTGCACTTGTGTGTATCCATTTCTGCACCATCTCTGGCATTTCAGTAAAATGGGCCTTAAGAATCCCTACCTCTTCTTTTTCGTCTGCATGTAGACTCCACCGAGTGATTTTACGAAGATCAATATCCACCCTTAATTGTCGTGAGACTTCAAAACAGTGCACACTGTAAATTACTGCATCAGCTACATCATGAGTCAGCTTTTGTTGTCGGATAGACTGAGTATCATCCTCAGACAAGGTAGCTTGGAAACAGAAGAAATTGATCACCAGAGTTCCACTTACAGGATTAACTGATGCAACAAACTGGCCTTCGCGACTCGTTATTAAAGTCTTTTCATTCATTGTGACCAGGAAACATACGCTGTGAGGCATTTGATCTTCAATATCATCTGATGTGATATCATATCTTCCTTTCACAGATGACCAATCCAAACTGTCCTCTGGTTTAGCTCCAAATTCTTTCTTCTCCGAGAACAGAATGTCTTTAAAGTCCTTCAATGTCTGTTTTGCACTTTTAATCAGTCCTGGTGACAATTCAACAGTCTTTGCAACATCGTTCTGGACATCACGAAGAAGCTTGAACGAATGGCTAATTTTCTGCTTCAGTCCAATCTCCTTTTTCTCATGTCTAGGAAGGGACATGCAGAAGGACTCATACTGAACTGTTGTCCTGAGGCATTCCATCAGCTTATATACTATGTCTTGTCTTTCACTGCTCCCCAAAAGAGACTCATCTTCAGTGGCATCTGCTCCTTGTATTTCACTTAAAATATTATTTTCTACGTCAGCCTTATCAGAAGGAACATCATTCCTAATCTCTTCATGTTTATCATTGTTGCTACGCACTCTGTACTTCTTTGTTTTTCTGCTCTTAGTTTTCTCCACCGTCTTCTTCTTCTTCTTGCCCTTGAGTCCTCTCGTTGATCTCAATTCTTTAAGATGTACAGGACTCGAGGTAATATTATTGTCAATTATTCCTTTCATCTTGAGAACATCTTGCCCTACGCGGTGACCTGATTCTAAATCTGCATCAGTGGCTTTCAAGGTGGAGTCAGTTTTAGTTATACCAGAACTTATACTTTCTATCAAAGTCGACCCTGAACTTGGATAAGTATCCCTTGTAAAGATATCTTTGCAAGATTTGTCATTCAGTTTCTCGTCTATGACTAAATTATTATCTGAGCTAGACTGACTGGAATTCCATGCAATTATGGCTCTCGGTTTTAAGCCTCTATCAGACGCAAAAATTCCAAATGGTCTTTCATCATAAATTCTTGTGCTTTCATCAAAGCTATCAAGACTTTCTGAAACATCTTCATCATCAACCACTGATGACTGTCTTTGTTCATGCGGTGATGTGGTATCTTTGTTGGCATCGGATTTCTTCAGAATGGCTTCATAACCATGAGATTCTTGTAAAGAACTTTTCTTTGATTCCTGGCTTTCAAGCTTCGTTTTTAACAGACCTGATGATACAACTGCCTGCTCATCTGAAGCTGGTGCCAGTCTGGGGGATTTAGCTGAATTTCCCACATCAGATTCGTCTGGAGGTGATCGCCTTTCTTTAGATACCGTCTTATTTCGTCGACTCGACATGACCTAAGCACAGAAAAGAAAGAGTTAATGTATTGCAGAGAAAAAGTTATGGATATACTATCTGAGTGATCTAAGCATGAGATATGTTCTATTCACAAAAAAGTAATTGCAACGCTTGTATATATATATATATATATATATGTGTGTGTGTGCACAAAGATATTACTGTTAAGCTTACCCCACTATTTCTTTGTTGTAGTTATGGTTTTCACAGGGAGTTTTGTTGATGCAAGCATTTTCACGGACACGTTGGCTATCTTATCATTCTATTTTTATTCTGTTACTTGGGAACTGTTATCCTATAGTTTCGTCAGGTGGGTTATTTTGCCCAAAGAGACAATACTATAGGAAAACAGTTCCCAAAGGAGAAGAGAATAATGGATCTATTTATACGACCCCAACAAATGCCGCCGCAGTTCCTCTGTAAATTTTTACAATTTCCAGCGACTACTGTTTAAAACAAGAGTCCATCGAAGGGACTGACGCACTACTGGGCGAAAAGAATTTCCAGGAATTCAATATACGACCATTTCTTCCTTTTCAACTGCTGAGTGTTGAAATCATCTCTGATATTCTTCAGTGATAACATGATTTTCAACTTAGCTGATGTTGTAGACATATTGGATGTCAGATTGGCACCAGTTTTATTTAGGACAAAGCAGACATCATTAAAAGACTTTTGGTGAAAGCCACCATGTCATAATGAGCATCCATTCAGGGGGAGAAGTGACCAACAAGATTTTCAAGACAGCCGTCGTGGCAGTCATATTGGATGTACGACTCGCACCATTTTCATTTAGGACGAACTAGGTATCAAAAGAAGTCTTTTGCTGAAAACCCCATGCTGATAAAGCCATCCCATTGGGAAGAGTAGACATAACATTAATTTCAAGATAGCCACCATGGTGGCCACATTGAAGGTTAGTCATTTTCATATAGGACCTAGCAGACACCATTAGAAATCTTCGTATGTTAACTATATGTTAAAATGACTTTCCATTTAAGAGTAGCGAAAACAAGATTTTCAGGATGGCCACATACTGGACATCAGATCAGCACCATTTTAATTTAGAATCAAGAAAATATTATCTGAAAGCTTTTAGTGAAAACCCCATGCTAATATAACCATTCATTTAGGAGAAGTAGCGGTAACAAGATTTTCAAGCTGGCCACTGTGGCAGCTATATTATACTTCAGATCAGCACCATTTTCAGTCGGGTCCAAATAGGCATCATAAGAAGTCTTTTGGAGAAAACACCATCTCAATATGACTTTCCGTTCAGGAGGAGTAGCGATAACAAGATTTTCAAGATGGCTGTTGTGGTGGCCATTTTGGAGGTCAGATCGGCACCATTTTCATTTAGGACCAACTAGACATCTCAAGAAATCTTTCAGTGAAAACCCCATGTTGATATGACCATCCATTCAGAAGGAGTAGCAATAACAAGATTTTACAGCTGGCTGCCATGGTGTCCATATTAAAATGACCTTCCATTTAAGAGGAGTTGCGAAAACAAGATTTTCAGGATGGTCACATGTTGGACGTCAGATCAGCACTATTTTAATTTAGGTTCAAGAAAACATTATAAGCCTTTAGTGAAAACCCCATGCTAATATCACCATTCATGCAGGAGAAGTAGCGATGAAAAGAGTTTCAAGCTGGCCACTGTGGCAGCCATAGTAGATATCAGGCCAGCTCCATTTTCATTTGGGACCAACTAGACATCATAATAAGCCTTTTGTTGAAAACCCCATGTCAATTTGGTTCTCCGTCCAGGAGGAGTAGCAATAACAAGATTTTCTGGATGGCTGATGTGGTGGCCATATTGGAGGTCAGATCGGCGCCTTTTTCATTTAAGACCAACTAGATATCATAAGAAGTCAACAAGACTTTCAGGATGACCGCTGTGGCAGCCATATTGGATGTCCGAGCAGTACCATTTTCATGTAGGATCAACTAGACATGGTGTTATTTGTGTGTAAAGTTTCATGGCAATCCTTGAAGTAGTTTAGAAGGAGTAGCAATTAAAAAACTAAAAAAAAACTAACGGACGGACGGATGACGGACCATCCCATAATCTCTAGAGGTCTATGACCATTAGAGCTAAAAACCACAACACTGTTACACGATGGGCGTAACAGTGTGTCCGCTGGAACAGATTGTTATGACCCTTGCTACGTGTACAAATAGTTTCCCGGAGTCAAGGGGAAATGCCTACTGTCCTAAAACAAGTCCCTTTAGTTAACCTAAAGGAACTCGATAATTATCGTGTGAGATACCAGATAAGGATAGTTTCATATGCTGTTAAATGACTTCACATTTATCTCCCTTGAATATATTATTTACCATACCCTCGTTTATAGCAGTGAAATTTATAACGAAAGTTGCAGAGATTATACATTTAATTATTTACAAACGTTTGCAGTAATAGAGTGAATAGCCACACTCTACCTCTATCTTATTATTTTCATTACCTTTTTAATGGCACAACACTTACCAGTTTAAAATAACACAGACATTCACTGAGGCAACTTCATTTTTCTGAGCCAACTCAACTTCCTGGTAAAATGTTTATTTGCAAAAAATGTTAAATTATTGTTTTGTGATATTAACGCAGGATAAAAACATTTTATGTAATAAAAAAAAATGAATATACCACCTCTTACGGATGGATTGAATGATTTGTGTTTAACGGCTGATCAACACATGAATAATTTATATAGTACCGACGCAATCGGAATAAAGTGACTTTCCAAGAGGCACTCAAGACAGCCACAGGATTCGAACCTGCATCCTTCGTGTCGCGATTCTAGCATGATAACCACTGCGCCAAAGCGACTCATATATTCCAACGGAGAACCATAACTATATTTAATATTTTTTCACCTGTTTCTGTTAAGTTTATTAAAATCTAATGACGTCGGATATTCTTTGTGGACGTTTAGCTGAAATATATTCCTACACCACACCATGTGTTTGTTGCACCTGATCAAATCCATGAGTGATTTTCAATATTTATGACAATTCCTTTTACAACATTCCGACCCACCCACCTTTCCCTAATGTGAATTAAAATATGTAGAAATTTACCATTGTTTATTTTTAATTTAAATTTAGAGCATGCTTGAACATTGTATAGAAATATTGGTCTGTCATACAACAGGCATTACCATTTAGGCACCTGTATCAAAGGTTACACAGCAAAAAAAAAACAAAAAAAAAAAACAGTGAAACCTTTTATCGCAGACATCCCCATATAAAGGACACCTGCTCATACACAGCAACATCTAAGAAACAGATTTCTTTATTTCCTTATAAATAGTTCGCTTCCATATAAAGGACACTGCCCATAAAAGACCAAACTATGATTATTTAGCATCATTTGTATTTGGGATGGCTGCTTTTAGTAACAGCCAATCTGCTGCTAGCAAACAAACTGATTTGTGAAGAATTCCGTATTCATGGTGAAGTAAGTTCTCGTACTTTTAAGTCACTTCTGATAATGACTGGTTCAAAGACAAGTTTGGAAACTGATAAACAACATTTTTTGCATAAATCAAAGCATCAATGTTCCCAGGGCAAGGTCATGTACTTTAGTCAAAACACATGAAACAAACAAAAATAGAATAAAGATTCCTTGCATTTAATTCTGTAACACGTTCATGCTCAACAAAGAACGGAAATTTGAAAGTCAAAATTCACGTTTAATCCAGCTTTAAAATAATGACATTTTTAACATGGCCGTGTAACAGTACTGAACAAGTTTAATTGTCCTGAACTTGACCCAACAGTTGGGCTCCGGGGGGTGGGGGTGATCTAAGATAACTTCCAAGGTTTGGAATGATGATCTACGATAACTTCCACAGCTTTCTTTCTGTGGCAATCCAAGAACAGCTGGTTTTTACACTGGCAACGACGAAATATCAGATGTAGGATCGAGGGTGTCGCTTATATCTTGCAGCATAGATTTAAGTTTTCTTTGTACACTTTTACATAAAGGGACTGGACGAGATCTTTGCAAGATCAAACGAAACATCTGCTTCAGATATGTAGAGTAATCCTTCATTACAGCATGGTACGATATTATAAGTGAAGCCACATTACACTGAGGTATGTTATAAGCAATGCTGTATCATAATCAAAGCGGTATACTGTATATATAATATTGAAGAATAGGGTACATTTTGGGAGTTCAGGACCATAATGACATTTATTAGGCTGCATATCTTCCTCTTCCGTGGCATTCAACCACGCGCAATAAATAATTAAATAAATGTATCGAAAAATTTTAATTCCTGAGCTCCCATGTCTAAAAATTACTAGATCAATCAGACTAGAGTATTTCACAAATTAAAAAATTATCACGCCAGTCGGCTCAAAGGGAGAGAAATATGTAGTGCTCATTATATTACGAGTTAGCTCCATTGATTACAGCTATTTATAGCATCAATACAATATATGCAAATTTGCCTCCAGTCAACACAATCTGCCACGCAGTTTGTGGATCAAGCCTGCTCGCGACAAAAAGTCTTAGGGCTCCAGATTCTCACAAATCCGGCAGTTAGAGGGTATTACATAACCCCATTGTCGTCATGGTATCAATAGTCACAGGTGTACCTGCTCTCCGGCTGACGACACTAGTGACTGGATGCGAAATCATTAGTGCTGAGGAATTAAAAAGCAGCACAGATAAGAGGTGTTCATTGAGTGCTGGGGAAGTAAGATGATCTGCAAGCCCAAGTATCGTGTCACTAGGCCTGGGCTTTATCCAAGCTTATGCAAAGGGTCAAAGGTTAAAATGTAAAAGGTTTCTATAATTGTTACGGTGGCAACAATGATTTTTATTAATTTTTCAATAACATAGAACCATATTTAAAGATCAGTAGAAACATTCGACAATATGGTTCTGTGAAATTTCAATTGATTTACCAATCCGAACTATGAAGGGTCCCACTCAAGAAGGAAAAACAGTTGTGTACACAAATGTTTACCATAGAACCATACATAATGAACTGAGGCAAAATGACTGTTAATGAACATTTGTTCGACATTTAACATACCAAATTTGGACAGGAAATAAGCAAAAGTACAAGACTGATGTCTGAATATTTAAAGCTGCATAGTGATAGCTATTGGGCGGCTCAGAGATATTTTCTAATGCTGAGTCAAATAAAATAAAATAAAATAAAATGAAAATAAAATAAAATAAAATAAAATAAAAATTCCAGATCAATTTCTCCACTTTGCTTTCATTGTATCAAAACAATCTCTAACTTTGTTCTAGGTGAATTACGTATCAGGTTCTCTCCCTAGTGGTGTAGTCTTGAAGAAGGAAATTCTATATATTTGTCCTCAAATTACTGCAATTTTTTCGGAATTAACTTTAGAATCCAGACAAATGTTTTCCAGTTTGTAGGCATGGTTTCCACCTTCTACCGCTTCAGGGGTAATTACAAGTGTTTTGTTAAATCTGAAATACTGAGGATGAGAACACGGATACAGCGGACAATGATCAGTTAGAAACTCTAAGTCTAAGGACATTGTAAAATTTTAACCATACATCTAAAACTGTATAGCTTCAGTACCAGTATTTTGTGCAACACCTTCTACTTTTTGTAACTCTCTCAATTTCTCAACCATTATAGTTTTTAAAGTAGTTTAAAGATGTGAGTATGGTTGTAATTGCAGCTGTGATAATCGACGCTTTCCCCGCTAACTGGCTCGAGATGGTGCCACATGATGTTGCAACGGCAGCTCCAACATTGTCTCCATCATTCGAACCGTCTGTACACAAGGACGCACAGCACCGATAGGAGACTAGGATTTGATTAAATTTACTCTGAAAAACGAGAGGATTTAATGAGGACTATCTGAATTCGTTAAGATCAAATATTATTTTGGAAGGTTTTGATAACCACAGCGGTGGAAAGTTAACTACACACTATTTCAATGTTAAAAAGGATAGTTGTAAGTCATCTTTTAATGTAGTGAAAAATTCATTTGAAATTTAATTGGGTAAGTAAAGGAGACGGATTCTAGGAGATATTTTGCGTGTGCATAAGTTAAAAACAAATTAACTGAATTTTACACTACTGATGCTTACTCCAGACTTTGAGTAAAAGTACAAGACGAGTTAAAAATGGAAACACAACAGAGAATCCGACAAAGAATACCACAGAAAAATGGAGAAAATAAAAGAGAACATGTAAATGAATACAATAGATAAAACTACCACAATTTGATGAAAACTTCATATAATTTCAAAATACAAGAAGTAGAATTTTATATGCATTAAAGAAAACAACTATATTTGACACAACATTGAAAATACTCGGTTCCAACTATTTACTTTTACCGAAATTCGCTAAACTTCACTAAAACTGAAGGTGCTATTGATGACAATTTAGACACTGATCATAGCATTCAATGTGCTTCTTTCGACATGTCTGATCCGGATCAAGAAAGAAAATGTTTCCACTGGTCAAACATAAGGTATATATGATAGCTATTAAAAAAAGCAGAGATGCCATCAATGAAAGAGACACAAGAACATAACTGAAAAATTGAATCAAAGATTTATGTTGTTGTGCTCTACATAGAATTGAAATTAATGTTTGAAAACTAGCAAACTTGCACACAATGCAGATAAAGGCAAACGTAAATTAAATGACAAAATTCGACTGAAGTATATAATTCCATCTGAAGCTATGTCATCATCTTCAATTCATTCTATATACTAAGTCGTCAATCATAAATATGTTAAATAATGATGTCACAGTGTATATTACAACATCTGACAATGATCAGGAAATTTTACCAGCTCTAGCATTAACCAATAATTCATGTGTTCTTGATTTGTTTCTCGTTCATCTTTTCCAACTCTTCTGTCAAATAACGGTTATCTCTTTACTATATATGTTCCGTTTGCAATAGTTACGTTCAATTCCTGTTTGTACTTTTCAAACCGTGCAAAGGATTTACGCAAGGTACGATTCTGGAAAAATGTGATTATTTCTATTTTTGTCTTCGATAAATCCCAATTCTTTTTCTACCTGGACTTCGTCCATTTATTAATGATAAAATCTTCGATATTTAAATGACCAAAAAGATGACTGGGGGTTTGTGATGAAGATTTTGAAGACTATGATAATCCAGAAAATTACACAAGAGATGACCGTGAATAAATACAAAATATGGAATCATATTTGCTTGAAACTAGCCATCAACAGAAGGTTTTACAATACATCAAGAAAACCTTCAAAGTGGAATAACCAATAGGTGCATTTTCAAAAAGACATCATGGATGGTTTAAAAATATATGAACAGTAATATTAGTTCATGATAAATGAATTAAGAATTGAAGACAACACATTATATTTTACAAAACAGATAGGAACAGAGTTAGAATTTCACAGGCAACTAAAAAAAGAAAACTTGGCCTAAAAAAAACAAAACAACAACAATAAAAGATGGATCTGAAGATAACAGACAATTGGTAGGGAAGTGGAAAAATATAAAATACACTATAGCTGCCAGATGTTTATTCCAAAGTATTGGTTCAAAAGCATTTGTTATGCGTGCATATTCAGGTTATGTGTTTACTATAGTACAAGAAATGGTTGAGCATCGAACTGTGCAAAGCAGAACAAAAGAAACACAACCTAAATATCTATTAGAACCAAAAGTTACCATCAGACAGCCAATAAAATTATCATGAAGATACCGAGATGCCCAAAATAGACACAAATCAACTGTTTGATCACCATATAGTAGAACAGAACAATATTACATATTATAATCCATACAAAAATTCAAGGTGGGGAACTTCAACCTTCTGTGAAAAATTATTTACTGCACAGGAGGAAAGAGAATTAATGGGTCATGTAAATGCTGTTGAAAATGTCTATTCAAAAATATTATCTATGAAACCTGATGTTGAAATCAATGACAAAATATTGAAGAGTTTAAAAAATACATCAGCTAAGAAAGAGATCCAAACAAAAGCTGTATACCAACAACAGTTGGAAAGTGTTGAAATCATAAAGGCACAGTTAGTTGGACATCTAACACTGCTGAAGAGATATTTTATTGAAAATATTGAAAAAAGTATTCAAAAGTTAACAAAAGATTACCGTTTGATGCAAGATTAAAACAACTGTTAAAAGAGAAGGGTGCAACAGATATAAACTATCAAAACAATTACTCTGTCAATTGCTAACACTATCAGAGTTGCTGTGAGTGTTGGTGGTGGAGGAGGTGCTGCTCCATCTGGAAGCAAAGATGATTCATTTGTTGACAAAATTTAAATGAGCTTAATAAATATTGCTAATTATATGTTCGAGTGAGCCATAAAAGGCAGTTTCAGCTTTACCGGCATCGTTGCAAGCCACTAATGACAATCTGCTACGCTCCTTTATCACCTGTGGCTTCCTCAATCTTCATAAGTTTCAGTGTTTTTCAAAACCGATCGCTTCCATTTAGGCATTATGGGACTGCGGACGACATGCAAGATTTACTGACATCCGAAA
The DNA here is from genome assembly GCA_029931535.1 of Margaritifera margaritifera. Lineage (NCBI taxonomy): Eukaryota > Metazoa > Mollusca > Bivalvia > Unionida > Margaritiferidae > Margaritifera > Margaritifera margaritifera. Next base: position 4,499,677 of record JAQPZY010001672.1, on the reverse strand, counting down.
TTGAAGAGCTTGATAACATGCAAAAACTACGCATCTCCGAAACTGAAGATTTGACAACGGAAGTGCTCCTGAGAGCATGGGCAATTTTATGTTTTGCAAAAACACACTTTAGCACATTTTTACGAATAATTTTACTCACTTCAAATTACAATCAAGACATGTATTAGATTGACTTTAGCAAGTCATCACAACCAAATAATAAAAGTGACTAAGTGTTTGGAACTATTTTGTTAGATTCTTAACATACATATATCTGCCAAGCTGGTCGGTTTAGGGATACTAACCAAAACTGGTTAGTAAATAACCATATAGCATAGGTACTTACATAGTGGCAATGGTGCAGAATGTGGCTGCATGTGCGGCGATTTCCTCATTTCTCATGAATATGCATAAACCTGCATAACCAATCACTGCGAGCGTGAGTAAAATCTTCTTGCCATTGTGACCCAACATGACTTTTAACGATGTTTTGAATGAGCCAATCAAAGTTTCTCTGCCAGCTGAATTATCTCTTTCCTAGCTGAGCATATTATTTCACTTGTGTTGGCATTGTGGTTTGCTATGTGCATATTTTATCGGAGGTGTAAAGAAATCAACAAACAGAATCAAAGGTTCATGAAATTATTTCAAAATTCAAACTACAGCAGATTCTGCAACCAACAGTCTCAATATAAATAATTGCTTATTTCATGATCAATGTTGTTTTGTGATTTTTCTAACTCGGACTTTGTCTACATGTGATGACTCCCATGTGTCACATGAACGCCCAAGTACTGGATTGCATTAACAGACCTATCAGTAAATAGAACCATCATCATCATAATCCTTCTTTTCTACATAAATTTTACTCACTTTGACTTTTTATTTGTCCTCTACAAAAAAATGCCTTATGTACTGTCTCAGCTTGTTTATCAGTCTATAGAAAAGTGTTCTTTACTATACCCTCTTTGTATGAAATTGGAGAGAAGTTTCAATGCCCCCATGATTGCACCAAGAAGCTAACAAATCAAAGGTGATTGATCCAAAAGTCCAGACTTTATTTACCAAATGTGATCTTGGGAAAGCATATATCATGTGTCTGATTGATCATTTATAAATACTGACATCCATTGTAGATGGTATTTGTTATCAATGTTCATGTCTCAATTACTTTGAATGTACATGTATAATACTTTCTTCAAAACGAAACCCTCAATTCCAAGGTTAGGGTAACATGGAAGTGTTAGGGGCTTCACTGTGACTGTACAGTCAACGAAAACTATTACATGACAAATAAATTAATTTTTGTTTACAAAAGTCATGCACATTTAAACCTGGTCTTAATTATATTACAGGTTTCAAAGTCTATTTTGAGGCCATATCACATGTTTTCTGCACAACTAACCAAAATGTAACCAATGATTACATGGCCAGCCTCTATAAAGTTTTTTAGTAGTCTCCAGCAGCCGTTGCAAATGTGCAGAAAATAAATGTTGACTTAAGTGATCTTGACAACGAAATGTTGTCCCATTTGAGAGGTCACAATAAAAAAGAACATTTGTTTCTGTGCTAGCAAAGTAGAGGTACAATAATGAATTGATAAAAAATAGAGATTAATTTGTTTTGTTTTTTTTTAAATAATTGTTCTTAAAATCAATCTGCTTCTGAACCTATTATCACTGTCCACCCATAAAAGCCAGATTTTACTGGGTGAAAGTCAGTCTGTGAATAACCTTGGAGTGACAGACAGTATGACCACTGTTAGAAGAATAGTCATGGATCAGTAATTACATTGATTCTCTACTGCAGCTGAGGCAAACATGAAATGCATGCAGTCCACTCATATAATTCCTATACTCATTCACATGTACAATATACAGCTAAGCTGCTGATGGACTGTAACCTATCACAATATACAATGCATAGTCATTAATATGGAAAGTTTACCACTGAATAAATATATTTATTCCAACTACCAAAAATACTGGTCAAAAAAGCCTTCTTATGTAGGTTAGGATGCATAAAGCATCGAAAAATCTTTGTGGTAGTGAGCTAAACAAATACACAATTTGTGTTAGCAAAGGTAGAAAAAATCCATCCCCAATAGCCCAGGACAAGTTAAAATTAAAGCTGGTCAACCAATAATTCAAACTCAAAGCCTAGCCAGACAATGAGCTTTTGATGGCAAATGCTTAAAATAAATGTTTTGCATGATGCAATAGATAATTTTGCAAAAAATTTTCACACAGATTGGAAAAATTCCAGTGGTAAATATTGAATAATTAAGTAATTAAATTTGAATTACCCAAAGCTTTTAGTTGGACAACCAGATGTTTTTGCTGGGCAATCAGATTTTTCAGTATGGTTTTCCAGCGGGCAACTGTGATTTTTGAAAAATTTTCTACCCCTGTTTAGTAAAGCATAAAATGCTGATCACAGTGACCTTATTTGGTTGTAAGGGTATAGTACTAACAGAGATGTATCCAATTATCAAGTTTCATGATTCTAACATATACAGCACCTAATAAAGGAACTTTATACACAAAATTTCCACAAAGTCACTGAAGCATGAAAAATTTTTGCAATGTCACTCTCAGGAAACAAAGCTTGAAATAATTGTTCAGCCTTTTCAGAAGACTGATATAAATAGTGATCTGTCACCAGTTTTAATATCCACAATATTTCAGCTTTAAGATCATCTATGACAAAATCTTTTCATCAAGTCATCATTTAGTTTTCTGTGTTACACCAAACTGAAGTTATGGGCCCATTAACATAAGTATTGCTTGAATTTTTGCCTTGCAAGAGCATTACACTCGCCTGGGGCTTACCCATACTGGTAGAGATCTGCCGCTCTGTTAAACATTCCTTCATCAATCTGAGAACAGAGGCAGATGCAAATGTAAGTTTGTACATTGTACTTACCATTTACTTGAATCAGGTCTCAAAATCTTATTTCGTGTAACACTTTCATCAACAACCTCCTCAAATGAAGAGCTACTTCTACATACCCAATTCAGTGGCGAAAGCTTATTGAGTCAAAAGTTACTACTTAAATTTTATAACAATTAAATAAACAAAATTGAGTATACTCATTATTTACCTTATTAAGTCAAAATAGTATAAATTGCAATAACTTTTAGCTTTTTACCCCCCCCCCCCCAAATCTATTTAATGTTAATAATAGAGAAAACATTAAGTTATTCTTTGAATTAATATCTTTGAAAGACTTCTTGAAACTTTTCATATACCAGGCAATTATGGCCAACTTCGACACTATCAAACAGTAATGTATATAAACTGAACCATGGCTTTGATTGATTTCTCATGCAAATCTTGTTTGCTTTGCATTATATTTACAAAATAAATATTGTGTAAAGAGTTATTGATCAGTAACATAATATTAAAATGTACTTTAGTGCTGTCTTTGAATTTTTTTCTTGTGAATAAAATCTCTAACTAGTAAACCAACTTATTTTATTTTCATTCCAACCTTTTAAAATTTTGCAAATATTAAGTAACATAAATATTTAATTTAAAGCACATATTAAATCTATTAAAGCCACATTTCTGAATAGAGATTTTATTATATCAACACACATATAATATAACAGCACTTCCATGTAACCAAAGATCACAGTTATTTACAATCAGCATTATATTTTGTGTTCTTGAATGGCATTAAATTCAGAAAATTGGAAATTGACAACAGAAGTGCTTTCATTGATCAAACTGGTTTTGCAAATTGATAGTCATTATGTTCTCACTATTATTGTTTGCATTTAAATTAAGGACATACTGATCAAACAAAGTATTACAACAGATGGTGATAATATGATGTTTAATTACATATTTTCGCTACATCATCATTTTCTTTATCATAATTAGTATGAGGTCGACAAGATTAGCAGAATACAGATGTATGATATTGACACATGACATTGTATTGATCTGACAGGACCCCAGCAGAGAAGGCACGAGGGTTTGATGCACCTGGAGGCAATGTTCTTTAGTGGTGCTCCTACTTTGCTACAGAGAACAGTTTTTATGTCAGTTGCCAACCCCGAACCCCCCAATATAAGTTTTCTGAACAACTGCCACCGGTACAAAAATGTGAGGGCGAAATACTTGAAAATTCCAGCTTTAAAAAAGCTCCTGATGGCGCCCCTCTTCGATTTGCGGCAGGAGGCAATAACACCCTGCAACTAAACCCTGCTTTCATTTTTAGTATACAAGTTTTATTTAGTACTATAAATATATAGTAAATGTTCAGTATAAAGATAAATTCTGCATAAATCTAACAAAAGCCCTAATATACTCAGACCGGTATATACAGACGAACAAACATTTACTGCATGGGCTTTTTTCATCAATTTTTGATAGTGTGAGTAATTTGCATAAAATTAAATTATACATTATGAATTTAGAGAAAACAAATAACATAGAGCATTTTAAACAAAGATAAGTAAAATATATTTCATCATTCTAAAGAGATAACACCACCATTTTCATTATGTTTTCATTTTCTTTATTTTAATTAATATGAGGTCCACAAGTTTAGCTGAATATGGACATATGACACCATCGTATGATATTGTATTGAATTAGATCATAAATATGACAGTAATCCAGTTTCATTTCTAGTATAGAAGTTTTATTTAGCACTATTAGTATATACTACAATATACATAATAGATACATTCTACATAAATCTAACAAAAGCATTAACATAGACCAATATATATATATATCTATATATATATATAGACGATTTTTTTGTTATTACTTCATGTGCCCCATTTTTCACAATTTTTTTCAGTGTTGGCAATTGTATTATTTCTCAATGAAATAAGGTGAACTATTTCAATTTTGCACAAAGGTGAATAAGCTGCTCTGAAAATATTTCACTACTAAACTGGCAATGCAAGATAAACTATCATACGTTATTTCATTTAATTTGTATACAGAACTACAGGTTTTGTTTCCTTAAATGCAGTTTTGAACTGCTCAACATACCTGGAATAATGAGAAATATCATATTTGAAACATTTGTAAACATTACATTTAAATCTAGGATTAAACTTAATAATATTATACATGGTTCAAATTAGCCTATATGGTCTGAATCAGCTTGGCTTTTAGTCCGAATCAGCCCATAATTTGTCCGAATAAGCCTGGTCCAAATCAGCCTGTACTCACATGACATAGGTAAACACACATCATCTGCACAATCTAGTTTTCTTGAAACTATTTTAAATTTTTACCTGATGTCGGTTTATGATAGTGAGTAGTCTATAACTGCTCATTTCAGTATCAAAAATGGACTCTTTCATAACTCCAGGACCAACATGGCTGATTACATGTACACATCTATCTATCTATAAATACATTGATGCAGTCATACTTGATTATTAAGCAACAGGTGGTGCATGGTCAAGAATACAGGAAGGAAGGTAGCTTTAGTACAGATAGAAGAGTAATAATAGAAAAGGCAGAAGTAAGTGAAAGAGTATCAGTCTATGTTTTCATCCCTTCATACTCAGACCAATCCGGCTACTGTAGAGGCGAATAGATAAATGAACCTCAACTGGCACAGCCCTGAGAATCACTGGGTCTTACTTGCAGCTGACTATTGCAATTGAAGGCGATGTTGGAAAGCTCCCGCTTGTGAGATACCAAGTCAGGATCTTCTGCAATTATTGATGGTAATTTGTTCTGAGTCTATATCATGTGTGGAAAGAAGCTGAACCTGAAACAGTTTGTTGCTGCTGACTTCAGTAGGAACTTCTTCATGTGATTTGCCCTAGTTCAGCTATATGCTAGGGTCAAATATTTGTCCATGGGTATGTCCACTAGGTTGTTCGCTATCTTGAATAACATGGTCAGTTTGGCCTTGGTTCGCCTGGATTCAAGTGATCCCCACTGGAGATGATCCAACATGGCACTGACGTTGCTAGTATTTCTGGATCTGTTTGAGGTTTATCTAGCAGCTCTCCTCTAAAACATCTCTATCTTATTTATCTGATCTTTGTTATGTGGGTTCCACACGGCTGAGCAGCACTCAAGACCAGGTCATACAAGCGAGAATTCTGATGTACTTTTTACTTCCTTGTTGTTGATTTGGAGGTTGCAGTGCAGGAAACCAAGGTTGCTGTTCCCTTTTTTCACCATCTTGTCTATGTGGCGTTTCCAAGAGAGGTCTTTAGAGAATTCCACCCCAAGATACTTTGTTGCCTGCTCAATAGCTAGCTGGTGCCCCTTAAGAGTGTAGTTGGACATGATCAGAGATTTCTTCCTGTAGACTCTTAGGATGCTGGGTGGAAGGACATACCCCAAGTTCTTTCCCAGAGAGCCAGTCAGTTTAGGTCTTCTTGTAGGATCTCACAATCCTTGGGGGCGTTGATTTCCCGGTAGACTATACAGTCGTCTGCAAACAGCCTTGTCTTGGATTTGACGGTAGGTCATTGATGAACACCAGGAAGAGGATGGGACCCAAAATACTCCCTTGAGGTACTCGGCTAACAACCGGTGCTGGGTCTGATGTTGCTCCACCTACGATAACCCTCTGCGATCTGTCAGAAATCGATGATCCATTTCAGAGCATTACCCCTGATACCATAGTGGTCCAACTTACAAAGGAGTCTTTCATGGGGGACACGATCGAAAGCCTTACTAAAGTCATGGACCACAAGGTCGTACTGCTTTCCTCTGTCTAAGGATTTGGCAAGCTCATCCACATGGGTTATGATCTGTGTTTCACAGCTTTCGTCTGGCACGGAAACCGTGTTTCACAGTCTGTTAGGATGCTGAAGTGATCTAGATGATGAATCATGTTGCGAATTCACTAATTTTTGCTACATTTTCAGACTCTCACGTGAAAATTCAATGACCTACAGAAGCGGATATCAATCGCGAAGCCGAGCTAAACGGACTATAGCAGGTTTTGTTAAGAATATTAAGACAAAAAATTATCCAATCGTTACTGTGGCGTTCTAGAATGCAAAAAAAAAAAAAAAAAAAAAAAAAAAAGATATACGAAGAATTTAAATGACAATTTAAGTGAACTGTGCAAAAGGTATATGCCAAAGTGGGAAATAAAAATCCACTCTGACTCGAAATTACGTGACGACCTACAAAATACGCATTTGTCTTTTGGTACCTATTCTATCAAGTAAATTCAAATCCGTCTTCAAATGCATTGGGATCCGTATAAAGAGCATGCATCAGTCTGCCGAAGGTTTTGTCTAAATTATCTTACCTGTCTAGCTCGCAAAACACTACTTCAAATCAAACGAACGTCCGTTAACAAACTTCAATGCAAGGCTCTCCGCATGTAGGATAAATCCAACCTTCTCTCTAGTGACGTCATAATCTCATTCAACCAGACTCTCGTGTGTTTCTGTGAGAGCTTCGCTATGCCAGGGTCTGGTAAAATGTTGAATTGAACTCTGTTACTGATAGAAGGTGCTTAGGTAAAACTTTGATGAGTGAAACTATAAAGTTATATTTATGGCAACTGTTTTTACATATATTCAATTCAATACATAGATCTCTATTTTTGTTAGAGAGCTCTCAAAGTGAAATAGAGAGTTCTATAAGTGAATTAGAGAGCTCTATAAATCAATTAAAGACCTCTCTAATTTAACGTTTGCCCTCAATTAATAATTGTTGATGTCTATACTTGAATTGTAGACCTCTCTAATTCAATTGGAGACCTGTACAAACGAATAAGAGAGAGCATTCATTCAACTATATAGCTCTTTAATAGAATTAGAGACCTCTCTAATTTGGCATTGGTTTGACAAATCTGTAAAGGAATTAAAGAGGTCTTCAAATGAATTAGAAACCTCTTAAAATCAGTTACAAAGCTCTCTTGTTCATTTGAAGAGGTCTCTAAATATTGTATCTATGCATCCAAGTTCAACTTCCTTAAAATAAAAAAATAGAAAATAACTACTCTCTTGATTAATTGTGTCGTGCTTGAGTGGAGATGGGTCGTTGTCAAATTCCTTTATGTAAAGGTTGTACCATATGTGAACTTAAGATGTAATCTCCTTGTGAGATTTCTTATAACTCTCGTATATTTATATACCTATTGCTCGAAATCTGCTCGACGAATTTTCTGTCAACTTTTTTTCCTACTGTTGGAGGAGATCCTTCACTAGAAACTGTCAAAGAGGGGTTCAGATGAAAATACTTTAAGGAAAGGTTCATGTCATTGAAAATGTGCATATAATCGGTGATCTCTCTGTATCCAGCTTTATATTGCTGGTGCCAAAAAGAACACTCGTATTTCTCCAACTGGGTTAGAATAATAGTTATGAATGCCCTAAAGAGTGTTCAAATTTGATGTAGCACTTTTTTAATCGGCAATAAGTAAGTGGTAACCTTATTACTTATTGAATCGGGAATAAGGAATAAATTCCCAACTCAATGTGAATAAGGAATAAGTAGCCAACTGGATGTGAAATTTTTTGAATCGGGAATAAGTAACTGGTTACTTTTTCCTTATTGAACCGGTAACTGCTTAATTATTCCTTATTGAATCGGGAATAAGGAATAAGTAACCAACTTGATGTCACTTTCACTAATTTGTTTTTACTCACTCCGTTGGGTTGCACTGCTTGATGAACATATTTCTAAACTCATAAATTATGCATATGTAGGATTCAGGAGACTTTCCATCGAGCTTTGTTGTGTGTAAATCCCGTTATCATTCTAGAATCAAATGTACATGTATATACTTGAAAAGAGGATATGTAAAGGTAAAATTTCACTTCTGGAAAATTCATTGGAGATGTCTCCAGTTTTTCTCCTCCAAAATCAATGGGTTGTGATCCTTTTCTCAACAACCCAAATTCCTTAGATGCTCATGGGGTATATAATCAACCCTTTCTCAGTGCCAAAACAAAGCCCCTTCCATATCGTAAAAATTAGCCTTCATTTGATCCAATTTATGTAGCATATTTTTCAACCAGATTTATCTTCCTCGAAATGAACAAATGTTCTTTAAAAAAAAAGGCGATCTATTTATCTTTGTTTACTGCTGCACCATCAATCTTGAATCGTGTGCGGTTATGTAGCTGTGCGTACTAGTTAGGGAAGAAAGAGTCAAGGCTAAATGGTAAAAGCGAAAGTATGATAGTGTTAAATGTTAAAATTAGAGGGTGCGAGAAAGAGAGAGACAGAGACAGAGAAGAAAGAAAACAATGTTATTTTTTTAGGGTATAGTATGAAATTTTTGTTAATAAAAAATACATTTGTTCAATTGAAGGATACTAGTTCAGGTAAGAATGCGATATTTTGTGGGAGTTTTGTACCACTGTACAAATGGCCAGAGGAGAAAAGGTATACTTACAATAACTGGCCATAACCTGAATCTGAACAAATGAAAGGGTGTGCATGTGTCTGGTCATTATGGTCGGCTGTCTAATATTACTTGGTAGAGGAATATCCACAATTTTCTGTACAATTTTATTGAATACGATCAATCGAGCATCAAGCACCTGTCTTGAATGGACTGCCAACCTAATTTGTTTTGCATATTTCCTGAGACGAACACATAGGTATGTTTGTCTCAGATATGTATTACGTTCAATCAGGGATTGATTCCAACTTTAAGGTTTATTTTATTTATAGATTATTTAATTCACAAGTATGTGCTTATTCATTATTGAAATTTAATTCTTTATCGTTTCGTTGCTGTATAAATTTACAGTTCCAATAGTTGATTGGCCGCTTTGTTACTTCTGTGATACTCATTTGTGTCTGCCACTTACCCCGGCGAGCCTTGAACCAGATTATGAGCAATACCCGTAAAAAGCAATCATTCCTGGCTTATTATTAATCAATATCAATCGTCCGCAGACTGTTATTACTGAACAAATGACCAAAATAATCTCTATTTAGTAAATGTTAATTCCGATTAATCGAGACAGCAGGTTTTGGTCAGGGTTTCAGTCCAGACGATAAGCGAACCGTCAACGTCACGAAAATGTTAGGATTTTAGTCTGTCCCTGTATCGCATTTGCGTCTGTCCATTGTTTTTTTTTTTTGTTTTTTTTTTTTGTTTTTTTTTTGGGGGGGGGGGGGTGTTTTGTAAATAAAATATTTATCTTGGTAAAATTCAATACTTATTTCAACTAGAAATGAAATTAATATCCGATCCAAATCCTTTGAACGGCAGTGGAAACCCCATTTTGAAGACCGGTAATATCTGCCATCATTTTAATAGCACACCAAAAATGGCGCGTCAATACCAGAGTATTTTCAGATGATGGGGAGGGAAAAAAAATTGTATTCACCGAAAACATTGATTGTCGAATTACTACCTCAAGCGAGAGCCCTACATTTGAATTAGAGAGGTCTCTAATTTTATTACAGAGGTCTTTAATACTATTATAGCGGTCTACAAATAAGACAAAAATAGTACTAACTTTAGCAGTTATTAAAATAGGGAAAATTAATGTTGCCAGGTTAGACAATATCAGCTTCTAAAAGTGCAATGAATGAATCATAAAATATACACAAAATAAAATAAAATAATTATGGGATCGTTTTTTCCAGTTTACTTTTGAAGTACAGGAAGTAGAAATGACCAAGCGGAGCTAGCAGTATTTTGAGAGGTGCACATCTGAAGTAAGGCCAAGCAGTATACTCTATAACCCAAATTACGCCAATCAATCATACAACAAAATTAAAGGAATTAAAAGTTATTTTAACAATACCCAAGATATACAAAGTCTATTTTAAATAACCCGAATAACCAGTGAGGAAAACCTGGGAAATTCTTTTTCTTTAAATATCAAACCTATGCAAAGTGCGAAACTGTAGAGTGTAACCTGAAACCAAATATGAATATTTGTGCAATTGCTTTTCTCTTTTTCATATCATCAAGTATGGTTTTCTCAATAAAATGGTACAGTAACATTGATTTTATGTATGAAAATAAGCTAATTATGCCTATTTTTTTCTTGCTTATACGATATGGTTTGTGGCAGTATTGTATGTGAAACGACCTTAATTATGGGGAAATTAGAAGTCTTAGAACACGAAGTAAATGCAACTTAAATTTAAAACTGTTGCATTAAGTGAAAGAAAATATAGCAAAATGTTTTTTTTTTGGTTGTTTTTTTTCATTTATTTGTAATCAAATTAAGGAAAAAATGATGACAAAGCAGATTCGCTTTCTTCTATATACTAGTGTTAGAAGAATGAACAAACTTGTTACCCTTTGACCTTTGACCTCTGTAAACCTGATCTGGTCCATCCCTGTTCAAACTGTAAAATTTATTAGTGACATCTCAGGAATAATTGTGGCAAGTTTCACGTTCCTGTCTTTTAGCATAACATTGGTTTCTATGTTGAGAAAATGCAATGTGCGTTTTTACAATAGCTCACTTTTCATCAAGGTGGGGGGGGGGGAGGGGGCTGGGGTTGTGTGGGACTTTGCTACTAATGATTCAACCAACATTAAATCATACAATAATAATACCTATCTGGTCTTTATGGTAACGCTCTACAGTTAGTATGTACTCTTCTGAGAGAGAGAGAGAGAGAGAGAGAGAGAGAGAGAGAGAGAGAGAGAGAGAGAGAGAGAGAGAGAGAGAGAGAGAGAGAGACCGGTATAAGGTGAAGTTGTTTGCATTGGCCACATTCACAGCGGAGAGAATGTTGGCATACCTCTATGCTACTTTAATGTACTGTGACTGGAATTTCTTTACATGTGGTCATTATGGAAACTAATCACTAATAAACCAAACAGCTGATAAAATGGCTGCTCCCATGTGCTCGAAAAATGAGCATGAACTAGTCCAAAGTACACTAACTTTAGCAGTTTGTAAAATAGGGAAAATTAATTTTGCCAGATCAGACAATATCAGCTTCTAAAGTGCAATGAATGAATCATAAAATATATACAAATAAAAAAAGTTATTGGCTCTTCCCCCCCCCCCCCCCCCCAATTTACCTCTGAAGTCCAGGAAGTGAAAATGACCAAGCGGAGCTAGCAGTCTTTTGAGAGGTGCACATCTGAAGTAAGACCAAGCTGTATACTCTATAACCCAAATTACGCCCATCAATCATACAACAAAATTAAAGGAATTAAAAGTTATTTTAACAATACCTAAGATATACAAAGTCTGTTTTAAATAACAGACATCGTGTAACAACTTTCTTTCGGCTGGTGAAATACAACAAGTATCCACTTTCAAAAATAGCGTTATTGGTATGATTGGTAACTGTAAGATGGTTTTAGTGTTTTACAACGCAGGAAATGTGGCTCTGGGAGGCCACAAAAAAGATCGCTTTAACACCATCCCAATCGGAACGAACTCGGCCTTTTCCGGTAAGTCGAGAATGAAACCTCAGATGTAATTAGCCGCCATTGAGAACTATATTCGGAACTACTTTGGTTCACAGGGCACAATATGGCGGTAGAAGGAGACAAAGTCACAATCGGAATATTGCCAGCCATTCCTGTCGCAACATATGTAATGCACTCCGCTGGCGGTGAAAAACTCACCAAACCCATCAAATTGATGCGTATTCCTACAGCTATATCCAAGGTTATTTTTATACTTTATGGAAATGGCCGAGCGGTGTTCCGATTGATCATTCATGAATAATCAGTAACTTTTCCGTCTATCTGTCTGTTCGTCGGTCTTTTTATCCGTATTTTTCCCTCTTTCGTCACTCCGTAATTTCGTTTTAAATGAACGAATGTGGGAGACGGCAAGAAAATGAAAAACGAAAAAAAATTATTCGGAACAGTTGTTACTTATTCTTTTGATTATTATGTTTTTAATAATAAAACTTCCTGTAAATATATCATCTAAAGAATTTTTTATTGAAATTTATCTGCGCATTGGTCATACAGTTGAAATTTCATCCAGTTTTATTTTAATGTTATTAAGAGAAAAGAGCATCAGGAAAAAAAAAGTCATACAATAACACAGTAACTAACTTTTGATTTTGGTTAAATACAAGGATTTATCTACGCCAGAAAGAAAGAAAAAGATAATCATATCGGCCTGCGACCTAGGCGGCTACTATTTTTTCTGAGGTTGATAAATCGTTGTATGAACTGGAAGCAAAAGTAAAACAAAACGTATTATTGTTAAGTGCATTAATAAGTTCTCTTACTCAGAAAATCACATGCCTTTGTTAAAATCCGAGTTGCTTACATTCATATCAAGAATTCATGCATCTGTCTCAGTTTATTACTGGATATATGTCTAGCCGATGTTCAAGTAAACAATTTTACGTTCTTCAAAGTAAGAGTTCAATTATTCACGTAAGTTCATAAAATTTCATTGAGTTCAAAAGATTTCGATCTCAAGCAAATATGCGAATATATGCACTTTACATATATTAATGAAGTGTGAAGATAAGATGTTCAAAGCATCATAATGGTCTGACTTCATTAATGTGTGATATCGACCCGTTGGAACTATAACATAATGGCATGAATTACTACTCGATAATCTTTGGTATCTCCAAGAATCTATTTTATTTGATTAAATCGACATTTCGTGACAGCACTATAGAAAAGAACTAAGTAATTGATTTATCGATTAATTGATTGATTGATTGGTGCACATTAGTTGATAGAAGACTATTTAGGAATGAGGCAATGGGATTTAATTATTTTGCGAAGACACACCATGGCAGCCGATCTTGGTCGGTTTGGGCAGAATTCGAACCCGCAACACTGTGATAGCGCGTCTGGCACGTTAACGATTTATCCCGGGGTCTCCCACTAAAGGCAAGATGAGTAGATTGCAAGTAATGAAAAAAAAAAGCAGGTAGAGTTATGACAGTATCAAAATGGATGAAGTGAAAGATAATTTGTGATAGCAAGTTATTAAATGGAAATAATTAGTTGAGATTAGTCAATCTAACTACTTAACTAAATCTAGGTGCAAGGTAACAATACAGCAAATTAAGATAACCAAATAATTATTTGATATAAGTCACATCATGTTTATGTTACTGACATTACACATTTTTATGGATCTGAGTGTTTTGTGGATTATTCTGGGTTTTAGAACAGAAGGAATGTTAGTAATAGTACTGCCTAAAGTTGATGCCATGAGAGGGACAAGAACATTAATTTCAGAATATCCGGGACTTACTGTAATATTTTTGGTTCTCGAGAAAGAAGCGTTTTAATTTATCGTGTTCCAGACAAACTGAAATAATCCCCAAAGGAAAAGGCGCTAATCTGCTCCTCAGAATTTTGTTGTGGCTTCTCAGTACCACATGTCATTTGATAGTTAAACACTGAAACAATCTAGAACTTTCCAATCACAACAATAATGCTATATCTGACAGTGGATATGTCTTATATTTCGTCAGTCAAAAGAACGTCGTAAAGTAAAAGAGAAGCCATGGTTTCGATACAATTTCGATAACATCCTTATCTGTTGCTGTATCTATGTAGTCTGGCTTCCGGTGTCATTTCTTCTTCCCTTTCGTCATATATTACGATCTCAGATATAAATTTATCTTTCCTTTCTGATGTTTTAGTCACGTTCAATTTCCTGCGGCTCTTCTTTTTTATTTTGAACTTGTGGTCAGAGGTCATTTTACAGGAGTCTTGTATGGCGTATCGCACTTTTGCTTCGGGGATGACTTAAGCGAGGACTTGTACAAAGACGCTTAATGTCGTTTTGGACTGTTTAACCAGAGAAATACTCTCTTGCATTTCCCCATCACTGAACATTGGCATGAAATCACAGTCCAAAAAATGGAAATTTTCGTTAATCCGGCCAATTTAATGGTAACAGGCTGGGTAGGACCATGGCTGATTCGGGCCAGGCTTATTCGGACCGATTACGGGATGATTCGGACCAAATGCCAGGCTGATTCGGACCATGTGAAATATTATTAAGTTTCGTCTTGGATTTAAATGTGACATTTACATTTGTAAAAAGTATGATATTTTTCATTATTTCCCTTGTACGTTGAACAGTTCAAATCTGCTTTTAAGGCAACAAAACCCCGATTTAACACGATAAAATGGCGTTGTTATATATAATGAAATGAAATAATATAATGCTGTTTATCTTGCATCGGCAATTTAATAGTGAAACATTTTCAAATCAGCTCATTCATTTTTGTGCAAAATTTAAATAGTTTACTTCATTTTTTGAGAAATTATAAAATTACTAACACTGCAAAAACATCGTGAAAACAGGGGTCATGTAGTAGCATTTTTTTCGCCTATATATATTGGTCTGAGTATGTTAATGCTTCTCTTCTATTTATTTAGAATTTATCTTTATCCTGTACATTGTACTATATACTATTAGTGCTAGATAACACATATATACTAAACAATTAAATTGGGGTCCTGTCAGATTTATGATTTAATTCCATACAATATCATACGTCATTATTATACGTTTATTTTCTGCTAATTTTGTTGACCTCTATTGAGAGAGGAAATATATTTTCAAAATCTTTGTTGAAAGCACAGTATGTTATTTGTTTTCTGCGAATTCATAATGAATCATTTAATTTTATGTAAATTACTAACTGCAAAAAATCGTAAAAACATGGCCCATGCAGTAACATTTGTTCATATATATATATATATATATATATATATATATATATATATATATATATATATATATATATATATATATATATATATATATATATATATATATTGGTCTGAATATGTTAATGCTTTTTGTTGTTACATTGTATGTTAATGCTGCTGTTAGATTTATGTAGAATTTATTTTTATACTCCGTATTGTACTATATACTAATAGTAGTGAATAAAACTTGCATACTGAAAAATGAAAGTGGGGTCCTGTAAAATTTATGATTTAGTTCCATACAATATCATACGTCAATATTCTGCTAATTTTGTGGACCTCGTACGATGAAATATATTTTAATAAGCTTTGTTTAATGCACCGTATGTTAATTTTTGTTCTCTGAATTCACAATGTATCATTTAATGTTCTGCAAATTACTAACACTGAATTTTTTTTTAGAGAAAACAGTGGCCATACAGTTAATTTGTTTTCGTCTATATATTAGTCTCATTATGCTAATATTTTAGATTTTTTTTTATATATAATGATCTGAGTATGTTAATGGCTTTTTTCAATAGATTTATGTAGAATTTATCTTTATACTAAATAAACCTTATATACTAAAATAATGATCATCGTAAGATATTTTCATTAGCTGAATTTATAATGTATTATTTAATTGTCTGCACATTATTATTTAAAGTGTATAACTGTACAAATAAAAAGAAGCATATAATAATTAAAATTAGTTTAATTGCAAACAATAATAGTGAAAGCATCTGACCATCAGTGTGCAAAACCTGTTTGATTAATACCGCTTTAATTAAACATCATATTGTCACCCTTTGTTAAATACTTTGTTTGATCGGTGCGTCCTTAATTAATTTAATTGCAAACACTAATAATGGGATCATCTGAGCATGAACTGGCAACATCCGTTACATCAACGCCTCTATAATTAAAGCACTTTTGATGTCATTTGCCAATTTACTGAATTTAACACCATTCTAGAACACAAAATATAATGCCGACTTGAAATAACTTTGTGATCTTTGGTTACATGGAAGTGTTATTATATTATATATGTATTAATATAATAAAATATATATTCAGAAATCAATATTTAATGGATTTAATATGTGCATTATATGAAATATTTTTAAAATTTTCAATGGCTAAAATGAAAATAAGTTGGTTTACTGGTTCGAGATTGTACTCAAGAGATACCAATTTAACGATAACAGTAAAGTACGTTATACTATTGTTACTCATCAATAAATACTCCAGCAACCCCTACATCATTTGCTTCAACATACATTTTAAATAACTGACTGAAATTTGGTGCTGAAAGAACTGGTGCACTTCTAAGTGTGGCAATTAATTTTCAAAAGATTCCTTACATTTGTCAGACCATTGAAACTTGGATTTCTTACTCAACAAATTTGTCAGAGGTTCCTCATGGAAAAATTTGAGCAAAATTTCCGATAATATCCAGCCATTGCTAAGAATCGCATCAGTTGCTTCGTATTACCAGGCTCCGGGAATTCAGAGATAGCGTTGACTTTAGCTTTTACAGGTTTAACTGGACCTTGTCCCACAATATGTCCTAAAAATGTGACACAAGCATGGCAAAACTCACTTTTGCATAAATTAACCGTCAGATTTGCATCACTGAGTCGATCGAAGAATTTCCGAATGGTTTCCAAGTAATCTTCCCAGGTGTCGTTGTAGATAATGACTCCATCGATGTACGCGTCACAATTATCTAGACCAGATGTTAACGCGTTCATAAGACGTTGGAATGTTGTCCGAGAACTTTTCATTCCAAAAGGCATCACTTTATTCTGATAAAGCCCATCTAAAGTTGCAAATGCCGAAATTTCTTTTGCTCTTTCCCCGAGTGGAATTTGCCAGAATCCTTTTAAAAGGTCAAATTTGGTGACATATTTCGCATTTCCAATTTTGTCGGTGCAATCATCTATTCTTTGCATTGGAAA
The DNA here is from genome assembly GCA_029931535.1 of Margaritifera margaritifera. Classification (NCBI taxonomy): domain Eukaryota; kingdom Metazoa; phylum Mollusca; class Bivalvia; order Unionida; family Margaritiferidae; genus Margaritifera; species Margaritifera margaritifera. The sequence goes on along the minus strand of JAQPZY010001672.1, from coordinate 4,482,148 downwards.
TGAATCCGTTTTGGTGACACTGTTTACTTTTCTATAGTCAGTACACATGCGGAATATATTATCAGTTTAGGCACAAGAATACATGGTGAACTCCAATTACTTTTACTTGGCTCTATAGAATCATTCTCCAGTAAATATTCAATTTCTTTTTTCAAATATTCCTGTTTGAGAGGATTCATCCTGTAAGGATGCCGTTTCACACCTGTAGGATCTACAATATCAACGTCATGATAGATTTATTTTGTTCGTGTTGGAACATCATAAAACAAGTGCTCGTACTCATGTAATAGCTGTTTTAGTCCATTTCTTTCCTGTTGTTGTAGATGTGAAAGTTCTGGTCCAGATTGTGTAATATAATAAAATCACTACTGTCAGATTGTGTTCCATCGTTTACATCCTCACTGTGTGGGACAGGTACAACTAAATTCATTTAATAATTAACTGTGTTATCTCTGTCAAAATACACCTTTAACATATTTATATGACAAAATTGTTTCAGTTTCTGCCTCCCATGAGTGTTAATGATATAAGTTAAGTCATTTACTTTCTTTTCAACGGTATAAGAACCATAAAATTTAGCCCGAAGAGGATTTTGAGGCATGGGAAAGAGAGCCAGAACTTTATCACCAGGCTGAAAACTCCTTTCCTGTGTATTTCTGTCATATCTTAATTTCATTTTTGACTGCGGAGAGTTAAGATTAGTTCTTGCTACTTCATAAGCATTTGACAACTTATATTTGAAATCAGATACATAGTCAAGAAGATTAATCTTTGAATCTTCATTTGAAAGAAGTTTCTCTTTCAATAACTTCAATGGTCCACGGACAGCATGTCCAAAAATCAGTTCAAAAGGACTAAAACCCAATGACTCTTGAACTGATTCCCTTACAGCAAACGACAGCAAATGAACACCCTCATTTCAATCCTTTCCTGTATCAAAGTAATATGATCGAATCATATTCTTCAAAGTTTGATGAAATCTTTCCAAAGCACCTTGACTTTCAGGGTGATAGGCAGAAGATTTAAACTGTTGGATGCCTAATTCATGCATAACTTGCTGGAAAATTCCAGACAAAATTTTACTCTTGATCAGACTGGACAGATTTGGGAAGGCCAACAAATGTAAAATACTTTACCAACGCTTTTACAATGGTTTTAGTTTTAATATTTCTCAAAGGAATTGCCTCTGGAAATCTTGTGGAAGCACACATTATGGTCAAAAAGTATTGGTTGCCTGACTTGGTCTTCGGTAATGGACCGCCACAGTCTACCATTATTTTGCTAAATGGTACGTCAAATGCTGGAATAGGTTGCAGATGAGTCTTAGATATCTTCTGATTGGGTTTTTCCACCATTTGACAAGTGTGACAAGATCTACAGTATTTAGAACATCACTTTTAAGTTTCGGCCAATAAAAATGACTCAAAATCTTGTTATAAGTCTTATTGACTCCTAAATGACCAGCCAAAGGAGTTTCATGGGCTTGACTAAGAATTTCCTGCGGATATAACCTCGGAACGACAATTTGATAGATCAATGACCACTCGTCACCAGCGGGTACCTTAGGTTGTCTCCATTTTCTCACAAGGACCCCATTATTCACAAAGTAATAATCTGGGACTTGTGTGGCTTAAGTTTCACTAATAGCCCTCTGAAACAAACAGGAGATCTCATGATCTTGTTCCTGTTCGACAACGAGTGATTGTCTTTTGTCCCCTGATTAGAATAGAGAGAATGAGTAGTAAAAAGAGGATTACTATGGTCAATACCTATTGATTGATCAATACCAGGAGAAAAGGTGACATCATCAAAAGATTGACCAATAAATGTGTCAGGTGAAGAAATAATATCCTGATCAACATCATTCTCAAGAGCTCTCTTTGCCATAGCTCTGGTAACTGCACAAGCAGGATACAAATCAGGGACTTCAATCTCAATAGGATCAACTCTTTGATCCAAATAATGTGTGTCTGTTACAAGTGGATTAACCACGACCTTATATCCAGCTAGGTCATTGCCAAGTAACAAATGAATACCTTCTATAGGTAAAGAATTCACTGCCCTAATAGTCACGGTTCCGGAAACTAAGTCTGATGCCAAATTGACACAATGGAGAGGAACATTTACAAAACCGCACTCTACTCCCCAAATAAGAACACTTTTACTAGAAGAAGACTTCTCAGACAAAGGCAAAGTACCTGATAACAAAAGACTCCGAAAAGCTCATGTGTCTTTAATACTTTAATAGGGATAGGTTTGGCAGAATCATCAATAAGTGGTATAGAACCTTCTGACATGAATGGTTCATAAGTCTCCAAAATTGAATCAGACTGGGGTTTGTTTGACCCAACAAATGTATTGCCTTCAATACAAGACCGTGACCTTGACCTCTTTGAAATAAGAGCATTTGGAATAGCTCTGTCTTTATTATGTAACTTACTTTTCAAGACGTGCCCTTTCTTTTTACAATAGGTGCACGTAGGAAGAGATAAGGATTTCTGATCATTCTTATCAGATGTTTGATTTCCAGAAGTTGTCCCGGATTGAAATTTGGAAGTACTTGTATGAGAGACTGAGATGATTTTTTCCAAAACCCTACTGAGAGGTAGGCTAAATGAGAAAGGAAACTTTGTGTGTTAAGGAAAATATCATCAGCCATGCGAGCACTTTTTTCCAAAGTTTCCACTTTTTCCTCATCAAGATAGGTCTTGACATAACTATTGATGCACTTCTTGAACACTATTTAATACGAGCTGTCTGATGTTATCGTAATCTTTATCAACCTTCGTGGCTGAGCACCACTTCTCAAACAGTTGCTCTTTTTCCCTTGCAAATTCAACATGGGGTTTGTCCAGTTTCATTTCTACAATTCCTAAACCCTTCCAATAAATACCTCAGGTACCAACTCATAACCCTTCAAGATATATTCTTTAACCATATCATAATCAACACTCTGTAGTACTGACAGTGAAGTGTAGACTTCACGAGCTCTGCCAATAAGTACACTTTGTCGTAATAAAGTCCAATGCTCTCTTGGCCATTTCAAGTTTTCCGCAATTTTCTCACAGTGAAGAAAGTACATGTATTTATCTACTTCTCTTTCCTGAAAAGGGGGTACTAAATTAGTATATCTGGTAACATCAAAATCTGAACTTGTGTGTAAAGGGGGTGGGGGGAAGGGAGCGTCTTCTCCGCTTGCCAGTTCTAATTGTTTTAATCCATATTGCATTTCCCTTTCTTCTTTCCCTCTCTCTGCATCTGTTTTTGTTTCTGTCTGTCTGTCTGTCTCTATCTCTCTGCATCTGCCTCTCTTTCATTACCCTCCCCTCTTTCTCTCTCAGCATTTCACTCTCCTCTTTCTCTTTCTCTCTCAGCATCTGCATTTCACTCTCCTCTTTCTCTTTCTGAATTTGAATTTCCATTATTTCTCTCTGAAGTTGAAGCTTTCTTAATTTCAATTCCATCTGGTTTCTTTAAAATCTGTAATTCCCTTAATTTCCTATCAAAACCAGATACAGACTTCCCAATCAAACCCAAAAGCACTGTTATCAAAATTTTCTTTCCCACCAAATACTGAATCAAAATATTCCTTATCGTTTGCTTTGTTAAGATGCTTTCGCTTCAGAAACATCATAATGTCTGGCAAGCTCGAGCAACTCAGCCTTTTTTATAAACTCCAGCCCCACCTGGGTAGGATTAGAAACAAAATTCTCAACATTAGATTACATTGTGAATGCTTGCTGGTTTCACTAAAGGTTTCTCAAATGTGTGAAACAAATCTTTACCAGGGACAATGAAAATTCTGAAACAAAGTAAATTTTAATTTTAAAGGCAATTTTTAATATCTCTGAAATGTTTTAAACAAATGCAGATCCCAGACGAGCACCCAATTTCTGTATGACCCTAGGTCTTAAAAATATGTAACAGATAGAAAGTGAAACCAACAATGCAAGTAATATCAACAAGCAATTTATTTTCCTACAATACAAAGTGAAATTCAAGAGATATTTACAATATTGTGAATCAGATTCCAAATAATCGTAAATGTCATAATCACAAGTCCAAGAATATATAATGTTCCGATGTTCCGAATGAGTTCCAAATAGTCTTGAATGTCCTGATATAACACAATGTTACAAACCATAATGTCTTTGAATGAGTTCACAAAAGCCCAAAGTAATGTATTAATTCAAAAGTCAATGAGCACTTTAGTAATTCCAATGAATATATATATATATATATATATATATATATATATATATATATATATATAATTATATCAGATTTCAACGGCAGTGTAAAATCTGATCACTAATTGACACCCACAGACTGATCTAAAACAGGAATTTTTATTTTTTTATTTTTATTTTATTTTTTTACCAAATCCCTATTTATACACATTTTTACTTGACATATATCATAACAAGGTGTTAAGCAATCCGATGGGAGGGGGGAACCAGTCTAATTGTAAATAAGACTGGCCTTGAACTCAAAATGAGTGTAAACCAGGGGTGTCAAACTCATTTGTTTTGGCGGGCCAGATTTGATATAAAAAAAATAATAAATAATAATAATAAATAATGAGTCTGGCGGGCCATATGTTTGACACCTCTGGTGTAAACATTCTGTTTACATGTGACCAGAATCTAAAATACAACTTACCTTCATGGATAAGATTTAAATACACATCATAGATTAAATATACATAAGAATGTAAACATTGAAAATTTTTTTTTTTTTTTTTAAAAATCTAAATGCGATTGCTCCTATCTATTTTGTTCTGATTTCGGCTAAAGATTCACTAATAACTATATTTTGTAAATTTAAGGGCTGAAAATCAAGCTTTTACATTCCCTTACTATGTTTACGAAAACAGTTATACCTACTAAAATAAACCAGGTATGTGTGTTACATTGCTTTTCTTATAATATTTCACACGGTGTAAACCAGCCGGGCATTTGGGCCGAATCAGCCCGTAATTTGTGCCGAATCATCCATGGTCCGAAGAGGCCATGGTTCGAATTTGCCAGCAGTTTAATGGCACGGGTGTCAAATTGTGACCAGTTTTATAGCAAAACCCGGGAGTATGCATTATTAAGGAAACAATACGTGAAATTATGATCTTTTAATCATTCTGTGTGTTTATTACCAGTAGTAGGATTGCTATTTTATATGAATAAAATGGACCACATAACCTTCCCGTGGCTTCCTTAACCGCAATTTTTTTCGTCTCCGATGCTTTATGAAATCGTTATCGGTACGTTGGCATCGTTACCGGTGCGTTTTGGTTGACCAGTGTGGTTCAGCGCATAATACATTTGAAGATGGAAAATAAATCGAAAAGGGAAATACTATGTTTAATTGAGACTTTCAACAAATTAGAGATCCACGTAGCCGTCTATGGAGAATTTAATTGAGAGAGAGAGAGAGAGAGAGAATTAAACAGGTTCACATGTTTCAAAATCTTTTAAGGAACGAAAAATACATCTATAGTACATAAAGAATTGTTGAAATTGTCTTAAATTATTGAGTAATCTTTAGAATTGTAACTATTTTAATATTTAAAAAAAATTATACTAATCATTTATGAATATCTTTTTCATTCGTTCCGTTTAATATTTTTAGTAAACCTTGTTGATGCTAAATATAAAGGGGGCGCTCTACAGATAATACATGCTTTTGAGAGAGTGACAGGTGTAAGATGAAGTATTTTGCATTTGCAACATGCACAATGGAGAGCATATTGGCATACCTCTATGTTACTTTCATGTACTGTGGCTGAAATGTCTTTACATATTGTACTTGTGAACATTGGACATGATCTAAGCACACGGCAGACAAAATGGCCGCTCTAAAGTACTCGAAAAATCAGCCTGAATTAGTCAAAAGTGCACTATTTTCAGCAGTTATTAAAATAGGGAAACGAATTTTGCCAGAGCAGACAATACCAGCCTCTGAAAGTACTATGAATAAATTACAAAATATCTAAAAAGTAAAAAAAGTTATCGGCTCTTTTTTTTTTTTATTTACCTTTGAAGTCCAGTAAGTGAAAATGACTAAGCGGAGCTAGCAGTTTTTTTTTTAGAGGCGCACATCTTATGTAAGACCAAGCTGTATACTCTATAACCCAAATTTCACCCATCAATCATACACCAAAATAAAGGGAATTCAAAGTTCTTTTAACAATGCCTAAGATATACAAGGTCTTTTTTTAAATAGCCAGAACAGCCAGTGAGGAAACCCTGGGTAATTCTTTTTCTTTAAATTTCTAACCCTATGCAAAGTACGAAACTGAAGAGCGCCACCAAAGCAACGCATAGCCAAAGTTCATTCGATCAACTTATGGGAAAATAGCTTATCCGTCAGATTAAGCTGAAATGTCATTTCTTACCGCTGACACTAAAAACATCATTGCACTTGAAGTTCATACATGCTTTTTATTTAGATTAATCAGTTTGCTTAGTGGAAAGTAGCCAAGGTTTGTATGACATCATACATGCGGAGATGGGTTGCCAGTACACTCGTCGTCGCTTAATTTTGAAAAACACCACAACTTATGAAGTTTGGGGTTGCCAGAGGTTTCGGCCCTGTTTACTTCGGTCCCGAGAGGTTTGGGCTTTTTTCAAGTACGGCCTGGAAGTTTCAGAACCTTGAGTTTTTGTTTTTTTTACCGAGACATTATATTCATAAGTGGTTCTTTTTTTCGTGAATAACTACTAAAATCTACTAAATCCTCACGAATGACGGTAATTACATCGAAGTCACGTGACACCTATAGTGTATAATTTTTTAATAGGATTCCATGGTACAATATGCGCATTCAAAACTTGATAAAAGTTATATTTAGATAAATAATAGATAAATAGGCAATGGGGGAAAGTCCCAGTTTTTGATGACACCCAAAATCGACGCTGTACCACAAAAACAACAATTACCTCACTCTCATGATACTGGTGTAATGAGGGGTCACAACTCTCACGCTTGACAACAACAGATGCCATGCAGTCACGTTATTGATTCACTAATCTGTGAACCGAATAACTTAGTTTTTACCTACTCACGGAAATCATGAGAACATCGACATTGTTTCAAAAACAACTTTTCTAGCAGTTTTTTTTACAAATTTTAATAGCTGTAGACCAATGTACAATGATATGTACACAATCAATTGATTATCAACTCTTGTTTACTTAACAATTGCCATATCTGAATGTCATTGTAGTAAACATTAACCGAAATATTTGACAAGATAAAATTAACAGATCTATATAACGAGTTCTTAATAAAAGATAAGTAGTAAGGCTTTGTAAAATTTTAAAATATTGTTATATGCCCCATAAACCATGTGATTCCATACTGTGAATTTTGTGTAATTTTTTATTTTTGGAATTTTATTCTTTTTCAGTTAGCAAACTTGTCTATGTTTTGGTTTCATCGTTCATAGGATATAAATAAATAAGCAAACAGATAAATAGCACATACCATACATTGTATTGGATCAGATGTGATTTTGAAGACTTTGTGGTGCATACATTTTATTTATTTATTTATTTGCTATGAAAATAAGAAGCAAATAAAAATATAGGAAACATAAATCAGAAGAAAAATAAATAAAGAAAAAATATATAAATACATAAATTAAAAAGTAACAAGTAGATATATAAATTAACATACATAACATCATAATAAACAAAAAAGCTTTCTTGTTTTTAACCTTGGTCCCATGCAAATTTGGATTAAAACATTAACACAGATATTTCATCAGCAGTGATACAAAATGGATTTCTTTCTGAATTTTTAAAAATAATGAGGTTGTAGACAAGGTTATCCAATCTATCACTATTTGTGTCTTTTATGTGCTAAAATCTTAGTAGTTTTGTTGAAACATTAGAAGAAAGTAAAGGGAATAAATATTGAAAATACAGAGTATTTAATAGCATAATTTGCGGATGATACATCATTAGTTCTAGATTGCTCTTACTCTTCTTCTGGAGCAGCGGTACAAATTTTTGAATATTTTGCTTTCTGGTCTCAGATTAAACATTGCTAAAACTAAAGCTGTAAGGATAGGTAGTAGAAAATTTGGTGCTGAAACATTTCATTAAATACTAAAACTTCAATGGGTGGTATCAGATTTTGCATTATTCAGAATTATATTCGATGTTAACTTAGTGGATATGGTTAGGCTTAACTAGGACAGTAAATTGCAACAAATACAAATTCTTCCATGTGTATAGTCCAGGCGAAGCCTTACACCCATTAGAAAACTAATAGTGTTGTATACTCGTCTTGAACCATTAATTTATTTCACAGCCAACTCCACCAGATCAAACGACACAAAAAATTGACCCAGTTGTCTTTTGAATTTATTTTTAATTCTAAAATAGATAACATTCAAAGGGAACAATTTGTTTAAGATTTCAGTGGGTGTGTTAAAAATAATTGCTATTCATGAGTTCATGATAGCTTGAAAAAAAATCACATGGATTCAACAGCTTTTTAGACAAGATGCAAACTAAAGTAAGAGGGCTTCTGTTTCATTACATATGTACATATGGACAAACTATCACAATACATGTACTTTGGTTAACACAATTCTTTTTGTTATCTGGTTTTCATACAAGGGGATGATATGCTCGTAAATTATGTGGAGAAATATATGAGAAACATGAACGTAAAATCAAATATACTCAATTTGAAAAAAAGTTTTATGATTTCATATAGCAATCAAGTATTCTTTTTACATCATCACCCCTTTGAAAATATTATCAATTAGCTGTGTAGAATGACTAATTACTTCCCTTGATTGTAAATAATTACTTCCCCTGATGGCAAAAAGGAAATTGTGTCTGTTTTGTTTAAAGAGTAATTTCCCCAATGAAGCTGGGAGCAGAAACTCCATCAGCTGTAGAGATACAAACATGGGCCCTAGCAACAGACTGGGCCCTTTAACATGGGCCCTTTAACATGGGCCCTAGCAACAGACTGTTGAAACAAAATATTGACTCTTATTAAGAAACTAGAACATAAGGAGACATAACTATGGGGAATATTTCTTAAATAAAATATGAATGTAAGGGTTTCATAATTTGTTCTCGCGAAGGTATAATTGTTTCTTTGATCATGAAAGGCATGGCAATTTGTGAGAGCAGTTTCATCATATAATATCTCCAAAATCCCACTTCATTTCCAAAAGTCCTGGTCAAGCTATATAAAAAGAAGCATTTACCTTTATATTGATGTACTTTATGTATATTTGTACAAAGTGAACATAATTATAGAAGGTTTTTTACTTATTGGTTCATGACCAGAAGTCACGACACTGCGGTAACACTGCAACTGGCATCCAAGAATAGCACTTCCAAAACTTGTAGATATATCCAATGTATTTCCATCTCAATGCATTTAAGACTATTTTAGAATCTCTCCTATTCGTTTATTACTCTTTAACCAACCCAAAATGATAATTGCCATACTAAAGTAATAAAATCAATTGTTTATATATCACCAATTGGTAAAAGCTGGAAGTCACTTGCTCTTGCTAGATGGCACTGTAGTTGGTGCCAAATGTCATCGATTTGGGGGTATATCGTCAATTTGGGGGTATGTCATCAAGAACAGACTTTCCCACACTGAGAGAAGTATAAGTGAAATAAATACATATGAAAGTATGTTATGAGTTGTAGTTTTTAATCCTACCAATTCAACAATGGAAAAATAGAAAGAATTACAGTAGAAAGGAAAAGAGAAGGAAATTACATTATTCCCCAGTAGTACTTTATTTTCTGATAATTGTACTCTGTTGTAATACATTTATTTTCTGATAATTGTACTCTGTTGTAATACATTCATTTCCTGATAATTGTACTCTTTCCAGTACATATTATATAAAATGTATACTTCTGAAAATATCACACTTGCACTTGTATCAGATGATTATGCTGAAAAGAGGACACAAACTCTATTAACAGCTTACACAAGGTCAAAAAAAGGAAATGTTGTCAAACACAAACCCAAAAATCTACATTCTGCAAGATGTAAAGAAATTACAAATAGAAAATCTTTTCACATGAGTGATAATAAATAACAGTTTTACCAAAAGAGAGTGGTAAAAGAAAGCTGAATAAAATAATTTCATTCTCAAAATCGGTGAAATCGGTCTATTAGGTCTATATTAGGTCAAAAATAATTTTCTTTACATGATCATATGAAAACAAAGTTGCATTTGAAAAGAGGGGTTTATGTATAGTCTACCACGTCACTTGTACATTTAATGAAATCTCAACTAATTAGAGCATTGGCTCTTTTCTCTATCCATCTAATGTCGATCACCTGGTAGGTCCAAAAAATTATTTCCTCTGCATTCCATGAGAGTGATAAATCTCGATCACAGATATCTATTACTATCCATGCCATTTTCATTTCTAATATGGCCTGGAAATGTAAAACTGCCAACATCAATTTTAAGTTAATGTTTAATGAAATCTCAACAGATTTGGGTTTTTCTTCTCTATCAGTCCATTTTCACTCAATCCATCAAAATAACCTCTGACTCACCAAGTTCCAAATAATATCAATTCCACAGTTACTGTGTGGCTACATAAATGCATTGAAATGCGAATGACCTTGTCTAAACAGTTCATGGCTTGCTAATAACAATGGAATGTTCCCATCTTCATATAGGGTGATTGGACTTTTGAAATTTGACTCTTCTTACAAAACTCAATTAAATTTGAAAAAATTCTGTCAAAAATCATCAGTGTAGGGGTTTTACAGGGGATTAAAACAGTTAAATAGCATTAATATTTGTTTTATCTGTGTTTGCTGGTCATCTTGTACACAGCACAATTATCTGATGATAAATATTAGTGCATTTAACTATTACAACAAAAACATGTTTTTCACATAAATTATTATTTATTGACTAAAATAAAAACGGGTGGGTAGGTCCATTTCAACAATATGCTCATAGCAAGTCCATTATGCAATCTGTGATTCTTGGTATTGTTCTTCTGGCCCATTTCAAATGTCTGATATGAAAACAACTATAATTATGATATGAGTAGTTAAAACAACTTACAAATTGGAATGAAGGCCAATCGTGAAAAGAGACACTACCTCTTGGGGGGCTGAACCTGGAAAGGGCTGAAACCACTTGGGACTGAAATTGAAAAGAGCCAAAAACTCTGGCAACCAAGACATGTAAGAGTACGGGGAGATTCTCCAGTCTTTCACCTCAGCATGTTACAGTAAAGGTTGTTTATTACATTCTTGGATACAATGTTTTCTCTGTTACAACATTTGAGTTTAATTTCTGTGGCCAAATTCCTAATTACTATGTATTCCAAAGGCTTTGTTATAATGTTCCTTTGTTACAATGTTTAATAGGTTATAACGTTTGATTTGTGTTGTCTGCCTGAGAAAATAAGCTCAATTATACCTTTTTTATGACCTGATGCGCAGAAGCTGGGTAACAAAAGTGTAATAATCACACATTATTCATAATCAGTAAATAACAAAGGTGTAATAAAGGTGCCCGGTAACAAAGGCATAATAATCACACCTCATTCATAATAATCACATCTCATTTATAATAATCACACCTCATTCATAATAAGTACTTTAGAATCATGGGTTGCTGGTTCAATGCATAGAAAGCATGAAAAGAAGTGTATTCTTTTTGTACTTTTTTGACTAAATAATTTAGAAATATCCTTTAGCTATCATTCTATACCTGTATATTGACTAATTGAGTACAGCTCAAAGTAAATCTCTCTTGTGTTCATTTTGAATTATGACTGTTGTGCAAATGGCTCAAAATTCGCTGGTCAGGAAAAGAAAAAATGTCTGTTTAGACACAAAGCTACAAATTATATGAGGAATAGAAGCAGGGTGTTAACAAAAGGATATGTCTGATTTGTTTGAGTTACCACTTTCAGCGATTGAAACTATTTGGTGTAAACATGAAAAAATCATGAGTGTAACTGTTTCTAGAGAAACTAATCCAGCTAGGAAACGGCTTACATGTGCTAATCCCAAAGCAGAGGAGGGTCTTTATCTGCATGTTACAAAATCTGGATGCAAGTCTGCATGTTACAAAATTGGATGCAAGTATCAAACTTATAAAAAGAAATGATCAAAGTACTTTTGAAGAACATATAATTTTGTATGAAAAGAGCTGTTGGAAACACGATGATTTTGGGCCATAATGGGAGGGATTCATGCTGGAGGTAACGGTAGGATGGGTAAGAGTGTTGTTCCTCCTCCACTCCACCACCAATCCCTCCCATTATAATTATATATCATCATGGTTAGAAAGGGCTTCTGTGAGAGTTTGAATAGTGTTTGATCTGGACCTACAGTAGCATCCCATGCATGTAGACTAAGCCAATATTTTAGACCCCAAACCTTTATGTGATATCATATACAGGTAGATTACGGTCTGATTTATTGGACTACTATACATGCAACAGATTTCATGTATGTATTACATATATTCCTCAGGGTTTTATATCACATGGAGAAACATAATGTTTACTGGACTTGCTGTGCTTCATGTGATGTCAACCATATGTTGTAAGGATTTTACAAGCGTTACCTTTATCTTTTTTTTTATATGCTTTTTACAGAATTTTAACATCTTTATTCTTTATACTCAAATCATGTATTTCATGTACACATTTATTTTGAAGGGTTTATCTTCCTAAAGTTTTTGTGCAATTCTTAATTTTTAAATTTTTTTAAATTTTACTTTCAGGTGGCACGATATACATGTAGCCACTATTGTGCTGAGTTGCCATTAATAGCTACTACAATACATACATATCATGTATTGTCACTTGTATGTGGCTGGTAGACCCCTCCACTAAAGCTTATTAGAAAACCTTTCCACTGTTAAGATAAAGTGATCAATTGGATACTCCTCATCGATAATTTTGCCATATCAATACACGTATCGATACAAGAGGTGAAGAATCGATACAAAACGATATCTACCCTATACAAGTTACTTTAATCTTCAGCAGTCATGAATAATTATTAGTCGTTTGCCTTCTTATTCTTTAAACTGAGAATCGATAATGTATCTTATCGTCGGCTGTGTATCGTGAATCGTATTGATACGCGGCACATGTGTATCGTTTCACCCCTACTATTAATGTCCTCAGACCCTCAGATATAAGAGAGTTATTTCTGAAAATGACTTTAGCTCCCACAAAGTGTCATTTTACCTCATGTTTTTCAGATAATCAAAAATGGAAGAACAAACAACAAATTCCTTTAAAAGAAAGTCTTCTAACATGAATGGATCTCCTGACAGTGCAAGTAGAGAGAATGGATCAAACCACATCTTTTCCATAGAACAGAAGCAAAGCAGAGTAGATAGTGACCTTGTACAGGCAGAAAAAAGCAATCAAAAAAAGGAGAATAGTGGCCTAAGTGGTGATACACAGGAATACAGTCTCAGTAATGAACTTGATATTTTAAATGAGAATACACAACCCTATGATGCTGCTGATGTTGAAAATGTAGATGATGCTGAGAAGATAAATGATGCAGACAATGGAAAATTATATGATGTTGGGACTTCAAATTTAAATTCAAATAGCATGGTCTATGAAGATTTGGACTCTGCAGGTAAAGAGCTTGATAATGAGAAAATTAAGTCATCTGTAAACAGCATTGAATGCTCATTGAAAAAAATAGAGTCAGTTCAGAGAGATACTGAGCTGATCTCATGTATTGTACCAGGTGCCAATGTAAACCATATATATGATAAAATTAAGGAAAGAAGGAAAGATAAAAACAGAATCGACATTGTTACTAATGAAATACTAGAAGAATTACCAAATGAAAAGGAAGGCAATGATCAGCCTGAGAAAATTATAGAAGAAGTGAAGAAAGTAATGCAAGTTTGTCCTGATGCAGACCCAAATGAAGTTTATGTGTTACTTGAACAGGAGTCGGAGAGTTCAGACCGTGTTAAAATTGTGTCTGAAAAAGTTAAGGAAAGTGCAAAACGTGTTCCCAAAACTCCAGATACTAGCACAAAGGCTGATAATACTATTGGATCTGATCCTCTGTTAAGTAATCCAGAATTCAAGAAAAATCCATTATACAAAGATGTGAGAACTATTCATAGGGCATTGCCATGCAGAGATACAAGCGAAATATATGCCTATTTAGAGGCTCATTTTGACAAGCCTGATCGAGTCAAAATCGTTTTAGAAGAGCTGACAAGATCAGATGGTGATAGTCAAGAAACAATACCAGAAGAGCATATTCCATCGTTTGATTCACAGACTGAACATGAAAATAAAGGAAAGCAACCATTAACTGTGGAAGATAGACTAGTGCAGGATGTGAAGGAACTACGTGAAATATTACCAGATTGTGACCCTGATTATTTGTATCAGAGATTGGAAGAAAATCTGGAGGATAGTGATAGGGTGAAAAAAATAGCAGCAGAATTACTTGAAACTAGAAACTACCCAAAGTTAAAAGAGAGAATAGAAAAAGAAAAAAAGCAGGCTTTTAAGAGAAAGCTGGAAAATTTAACGTTTGATATGGCAGAATTTTTAGGTAAATTTCCCAGTCCATCAGAGTTTTTCTACAATACTGAAAAAGCAGTGAGCAAGAATTATCAAGACCATGTACTAGTTTATTTGAAAAATACATACCCAGTGCTGAAGGATGGTTACATCAAAAGCTTAATGCAAAAATATGCAAATCACTTGGCACCAGCTGTCCAAGAACTGGAGAGAGAATTGCCTGGATTGACATGTGGTAAATAAACAAATTGCATTTAAATTAACGTTGATGTTTGTGTACCAATCATATGATGTAAGGTGTCAGAATGTTAATGAAAAAAATTATCATTTGCATGCTTTTTCAGGTATATCAAGTTAACTCTGTGCTATTTACATTTATAGAACTTTACTTTTAATCAGAACGTTATGGCCATTATTGTGCTGACATGCCATTAAACACTAATACATACATACATGAATTTTATAGACACTTACCTGTTTATTGTTAGCTCATTTGGCAGTTTAAGTGGGCCTATGCTGTGGCTGTGTCTTTGATGCATTGTCCAATTGCAATCATCTATCCACATTTGTTATCTTCAACTTCTCAAAAACCTCTTGGGGGTTGTCCATAAAGGACGTCCGCAGATAATACCTGTTTTCCTACCCCCCCTCTCCCCTTGTCCGCTTTTGTCCGCATGTAGCTTACCCCCCCCCCGGGCTGCGGATGTCCCCATCTAGCATTATACACTGCTCTATGGTCTGGCAGTGTAATAGCTGGTGCATCTTACTTGGCTATTTGTATACTCGCTCAGGTCCACAGGGCCGATATGTGGGCCATGTAATCAACCTCAGGCACTGGGAGCCAGACCTATGTATTAATGCTAACCCATTCATATATATTCTGTGGCACGAATTGTACAAATTGAAATTAACAAATAATTTATACTTAGGGATCACCCATAAAGGACATCCGCAAAACAACTGGAATACACTCAGTAGGCCTAAAGCAGCTGTTCAACACAGAATATCATAACAAAAAATACTAGCTTGCGGACGTCCGCAAGGTCCTTTACACCCCCTCCCCCCTTGTCCGCAGTTGTCCGCATTTGAACAAACCCCCCTCCCCCCATCTTTGCGGACGTCCTTTATGGATGATCCCTTGATAAATTTTCACCATATCTTACAGGGAATGTCCTGACTTCAGTGCCTTTCAAATTTGTTTAAAAGGTGTCCACCATATGGCCACATTACTAAAAACTGAACAACTTTTATATGCCTTCAGCAGAATCAGATCAAATTTGACAAAAGCATTCTGGCATCAAGGTCTTTGAAGCTTGTTTAAATGGTACCAGCTTGCCATTAAATGGTACCAGCTGGCCATTAAATATTGCTGCCATTACTTTCAAAAAAGTAACAAGAATTACAGGGCTCAAACAAGGTCATAAAAATGGAAGAATTGACTCCTGTCCAGATTAAAAAAGGGAGAAGTGTGAACATTTGAAGGACAAGTGAGGAAGAAAATAATCAAGTGTAAATATAATTTTCATTTGGAAATATATAATTATTTATTGATTGAAAATATTAGTGTGTATAGTCTTTACTGTGGTCAGTAGAAATAAATATTTTTGAATGATTTACAAGAGAATGCTCTTTCCGGGTCAGAAATTAAAGATCACAGTGCTGCATATTTATTTTATAGTGTGTTGTTAAAAGAATAATGTTTTTTTAAAAAAATATCTGTCCCTGATTCTGGTGAAAAAAAAACATAATCAAAGCAATATCTTCGGTATCATGTGAAGGCAGCATTTTATCAGAGCTTTGCAAAAATATCTAAATCTTTTTAAATCTATATATATATGTATTTATTTGCTTACTTGTTAACTTGTCACTCAATAGTTTCTTATGTACATAATTCCGGAACCTGTTTACACTGTTGATTATACTCAAGAAATAGAGTTGCCCTGTTTGGAATTCCTCACATGTACTCTACAGACAACCTTGCATATATGTATGGCTATTCCCACAGATATTGCAACAACATGTTTTTTGGAATAAGACAATTAAGTCCAAGTTATCTACTCAAATTAAACCTGTCTTATCAGGTCACCATTTCACATAAAACAACCCCATGCAGAGCAGTGGATGATTACCTAATTTGTCAAGCTGGTAATTAGGTTCATCATCCCAGCTGATAAAATGGGATCAATCTACAGGTAATTGATAAGAGGACAACTGTGTGCCACATGGGTCCCAGCTGTGAATGTACTGCATACTAGGATTTTAGCAGATGTTCCACATGGGTCCCAGCTGTGAATGCACTGCATACTAGGATTCTAGCAGATGTGCCACATGGGTGCCAGCTGTGAATGCACTGCATACTAGGATTCTAGCAGATGTGCCACATGGGTCCCAGCTGTGAATGCACTGCATACTAGGATTCTAGCAGATGTTCCACATGGGTCCCATCTGTGAATGCACTGCATACTAGGATTCTAGCAGATGTTCCACATGGGTCCCAGCTGTGAATGTACTGCATACTAGGATTCTAGCAGATGTGCCACATGGTAGGATTCTAGCAGATGTTCACTGGGGCATTAAAACCTTGATAAGGTGCTTCAATAACAAGATGGGATCAATGAAATAGTGATAGGGTACAACTCACGTCATGTTTCCCTGGGGGTTCTCTTCATATCAGGGGTGAAATGGAAAAAAACTTGAGTGAATTTGATAAAACTTTACAGAAAGCGTCCAGATATCAATGCAGAGTTGCCATAAAATATGGCCACCATTGCTGAAAATAAAGAAAGCATTGAATAAATTCTTCCCCAAATAGCTTTAGGGAGTTTGACCAAATTTTACAGAAGACATTCAGGCATCAAGGTCTGTCTTTTTTTTTGAACAAACAATGCTGATCCACCATTAAATATGAAGGCCCTTACTAAACTGGAAAAAAATTGAAACTATTTCATTTGAAAAAAAATTTGGCTGAAAAGAATTTAGCCAACATTGACAGATACATGTAGCATCCTGCCAGCAAGGATTTCAGTTTTATTCTTATAATGGTGATTCACCCGAAAAAATGGCTGCCATAACTAAAAAGAGAAAAATGTTGAAATAACTTCCCAGTTCAAAACAGAATTTGTCAAAATTTGACCTTGATGATTCTGGCATCAAGATGTTTCAGTCTGGTTCAGTGATTAGCGAGTCATCATTATATTTCATTACTAAAACTAGAGGAACCTTTAATGACACCATCTCCAGAGAGACTAAATTTGACAGAAGACATCATCCACAAATAGGGACTTTCAAATATATTCAAGTGATGCTGATGTGCCGTCAGTTATGGCTACCAGGTACATTGCTAAGAAATAAAAAACTTCAAAAGCAACTCTAAAACCACTCAAGTGAATTTGATAAAATTTGACAGCATTCTATCACCATGGACAGTTTTTGTACAAACAATGCCAAGCTGCCATCAGGTATGGTTACCAAGAATTAAAAAACATTTAAATGCCTTTTTTTCACTTGCTATAACTTGACTAAATTTGACAGGATACATCCTATACTATAGTAACCCTGATTAGTTGGCTAAATACTATATATTGCATTTTGGATATTTAGTCAGCATGAGCCATGTTAGCCATCTGAAGCACACTTGGACTTATTGTTCTGCACATATATGATCCGAAAAATTAGATATGTATATGCAGACATGTTTATGTATGTGTGGATATAATAATCAGAGTGAAATTGAGAACTTCTCATGTACAATGTAATCAGTTTTTTGGGAGCAACAAAACTTTCCCCTATTTCCTTTATTGTTTGGTCTTAGAATGGATGAATATTGTTTAAAGCTAAAGGTACATCTCTGAATTGATTAGTTAGGCATCACTAGAAAAGAAGTGGGAGTCTGATAATATGTTGATGTGATTATTGTCTTTTCCATAATGAATGCCATAATGAAAATCCAGGGTTATTCTAAGATGCTTGATTGTGGGATTCACACAAATTGGTGAAGAAAACAAAAATTGATGAATGCATGAAAATTCTGCATAATTCCATGCTGTACCTCTGTATACTAGTTAAATCCCACCCACCCATTTTTATATATAAAATCAGCCTCATTTTTTCAGATGAAGGGGTGAATTTCATCTTAAATTTTAGGTTTGAGAATAAATGCTGATAATCAAGGCATAGTAGCCACAATACCTATCTATCTATCTACAGTGTATTAAACTAAATATATAAATTCTGGACAGTTTACCATTTATAGAGTATTTATGGTCACCAATTTGATATTTCCTGGTGCTGTTTTGAAACATTGTGCTTCAGATTTGATCACTTAGATCTCAAACACCATGCCTAATGCTGATGACCCAGCATGATTTTGTGTCCCACCAGTTTCGTTCATTGAATGTTTTGGAACTTCATATTTTGCCTGTACATTTGCTTATGCCTACCTTACTTTAGTTTTTGAATTATATATGTTCAGGAGGAATTTTAAGTAATTTCTGACATTTAAATCTACGTTTTTAGCTCGCCTTTACAAAGTAAAGGTCAGCTATTGTACTATCCCCGGCATTGGGATCCACACAGATAAAAGCATATACATTGAATGTCAGCCATTCTTTCTTCCTAGGTCATAGGCAACAATTTTGAGTGGGTTCATAGCACCTACCCCCAGGGCAGGGGGCTGAGGGGGCAAAATTGGTACAAACATGTACATTCTTTGTAAAGTTGTTTGCGTTTACCTCGGTTTTGTGCACACTGTATAAATGCTGTTATACCTAAAATTATGAAACTTTGTGAGGGGACACATCTTGATCACATCCTCATCACAAATGTAGGTCACTATGACCTATATTTCACACTTCACTGACTTTGATTCAGTCTTGTAGTTTATGTTTATTTCTCAAGCTCTGTTCAAGATAGAATCTTAAAACTATTTGATTGTATGTATCTCTGTTAGTAATATATCCTTACCACAAAGGAAGGTCACTGTCACCTACATTTTGCATTTTACTTGCTTAGATTTTTTGCACCCTGTATATATACTGTTACATCTTGATTTATGAAGTTTGGTGAAGGAATGCATCATGATGAGTAACACACCCTCATCACAGAAGTAGGTCACTGTGATCTATATTTCATACTTCACTGACTTTGGTAAAATTGTGTTTAAAGTTTATTTCTCAGGCTGTTTATGCTAGGCTCATTAAACTGGATGATTATATTAGTACTCTTACCACAAAAGAATGCCACAGTGACTGGTGACCTACATTTCACATTTTACTGACTAGGTTAAGTTTTTGCGTTTAGCTCATGACAAAACAGTTGGTGAGGGAATGCATCACGATGAGTACTACACTCTCATCACAAAAGTATGTCAGTGACCTATTCCACAGACTTTGGTTAAATTGTGTGTTTGTTGTTTGCATTTGGACCCGGTTTATACGCGAGTATATACAGTATGCAATTTCAGTCTTTTTACAGATTTGACTTAGGACCACTCAGTATTGAAAGTAGCACCTTGTTCTTTCGATGCTGAATTGGAAACACATGTAGATAAAAAAAATGTGATGGTCCTTATGGTTTTGTCCACACAGAAGCTTGCATCAAAGACAGGTCTATACTGAGACATATAGGTTTGATCATGAGTGCTGTATATACTTGCGTATAATCTAGGTCCAAATGCAAACAACATAGACCCTGATCTGCCTGCGCTTTATGCTCAGGCAGATCAAGGTCTATGGTGTTTGCTGTACTAATTAGTTCTTACAAACTGCATAGACCCAGATCTGCAGGCACATTATGCAACGGCAGATCTGGGTCTATGCATTTTGAAGTTGGCATCAGATTATACACAAGTATATACGGTTTGTAGAAATTTACAGTTATTGAATTTTTAATGTGATTGTGTTTCCATAGGTTTACTATAAGAGTTTAATTAGTACTGTGAGTTCTTAAGGTTCAACATGGGACATTTAGCATAACAAAATTATATGTGTTAGAAGAGTGTCAAAATCAGCATTGTACTAGTCACAGTGGAGTGGGATAGGATAAGGTGAGATGAGATGGGGTTGGGAATGCATAACACAGAATAGTTTCCAAAAGTAACAATTATTGTGCTTTGTGAAAAGGACACCTGTTGAATCTGGACAGAGGACACATAGACTGTATTTTTTCTTTCAAAAATCTTTGCACATCACATATAAAGGATATTGCTTTATGTTGTAAACTTTGCAGAAAAACAGTTTACATCAGTTTATTTATAGATTTTAAAAATAAACGGAATGAGTTCAAAAGAATAAAGTAAACTATCTTTATACTAGGAGAAAGTTCAGTGTCTATTTTTATTTTAAAAAGATGACCTTAGTTTTAAATTGTCTGTAAATTGTGTATCCTCTAATTTTTCATACATTAATTAATAAAATTCATAACTTATTATTTGCCTTAAAACTTTTTGAACATAAGCTTTTGCAATCCCATAAAGATCTTGCAGAAATCTGTACTTAAAAATTGGCTGATATAATAAACATTTTTTTACCAATCATTTTTCAAGCAGTCCCTAAAACTAATAAATTAAAAGTTTACTAGTATCAAAAATTACAGCCCATATAATGATATACTCATATATGCAAGCACAAATTAAGAAGACTTAAAGTAAAATGTAGTAGTTGGAGAAAATATGCACATATATTATAAAGAACACTTGTTTATACAGGACAAAGTTACTATCTCCTTTGACTTGAATGGATTTTCACTGTTTTGGTTACAAGGATAGATTTCACTGTATTTTTGACAAGGATTGATTTCCCTGTATTTGTTGCAGAGATAGATTTCACTGTATTTGTCACAGAGATAGATTTCACTGTATTTGTCACAAGGATTAATTTCACTGTTTGTCACTGTATTTGTCACAGGGATAGATTTCACTGTGTCACAGGGATAGATTTTCCTGTATTTGTCACAATGATAGATTTCACTGGGAGCCATGGTAGCTCAGTTGGTTGAGTGCTGGCCTCATAATCCAAGGGTCACAGGTTTGATACCCATTCAGGCCAGCCTGGACTGCTGCCATGGTGTGTTATTGGGATTGGCACTTAACTCCCATCTCCTCGACATGATATAGCCAATAATGTGTTAAAAGTGCCATTAAAACCAACAAAACAAAAAACAAAACTATTTGTCACAGGGATAGATCTCAACTATTTGTCATGGGGGTAGATTTCACTGTATTTGTTACAGGGATAGATTTCACTGTATTTGAAACAGTCTGTGGTAGATTTCACTGTTTTTGTAATAGGGATATATTTCACTATTTGTCACAGGGATAGATTTCACTGTTTGTCACAGGGATAGATTTGACTGTATTTGTTGCAGGGATAGATTTCACTGTATTTGTCACAGGGATAGATTTCACTGTATTTGTCACAGGGATAGATTTCACTGTATTTGTCGCAGGGATAGATTTCACTATTTGTTACAGGGATAGATTTCACTGTATTTGTCACAGGGATAGATTTCACTGTATTTGTCACAGGGATAGATTTCATCCTATTTGTAAAAGCGATAGATTTCACTACTTGTCACAGGGATAGATTTAATTGTATTTGTCAGATACAGTGCTCCCTCACTATGATTGTTCATGGGAGTCATAAAAGTGACCTGCATAATATGAGATGGAGTCTTTTTCCCAGGGATCATCCTTCAGGGCTGTACACAGTACTGTATATACTCGCTTATAAGCCAATACCAACTACAAACTGCATAGACCCAGATCTGCTGGCACATGCGACGGCAGATATGGGTCTGTGCAGTTTGTAAGGACTAATCAGTAAAACAAACAATGTAGACCCTGATCTGCCGGCACATTATGCGAGGGCAGATCAAGTTCTATGTTGTTTACATTTGGACCCGGCTTATACAGTAGTTGATACAGTCAAAAATGGGTATTTATTGATGTGAAATCACACAGTAATTAGTTCACATTAGTCAAGAACAACAAAAAAGTGAAATGATTCAAATAAGATTGATAAAACAAAGTTCAAATAATTGAATGGGATTCATGACCACACCTGCATTATAACAGAGACAGGGGTATGCTGAGCTGCTATATAGTGAATGACCACTTTTTATGGATTTCACTGCATTTGTCACATGTGAGAAAGTCTAGAGTGTAACTAGGGAACACACTCTAAAATTCTTCACAGTCGTAGTATAATTTTTTTTTTTCTCCAGGTGGCAGATCTAAAAAACTTAGGGTCACAAATAGACAGCGAGAGCTTCCATATCCTGAGGATCCAGATGAACTCTTCTTTCAAGAAGTCCTGTATTGTCAGCATGAGCAGAAAATAGCTGGTGAGATACCACACTAGCTTTACTTACTCCTAAAATTAGAAAATGCATCAGATTTTTGTTTTTATTAACATAACTAATACACATTTCTGTATGTACTAAATGCCCATTAGAACACAAAATATGAATAAGCACAGCTGTCATTTTTGTTCTGTATTGCATGGAGTCATGAAATATTGTGACATGTGGCACAGTGTCATGGCACATTATGATACACGTCATGGATATGGGGTGCTTGATCTCAAACCCTTGTAAGCGAGTGTAAGATGTTACATAGAAGATTTAAGTGACTATTGACAGTACTTTTCTTCAGGGTGTGATGCTCTATGATATAAAATTTTATTCATTGTTTAATTTGTCATATACCTTGTGATACTTCGTTCCATTCATTGGTGGAGCCCTGGGTGGCCGAGTGGTCTAAAGCACTCACCTGTACAGATACCTCACATGTCGCCTCTGCCCACATGGATTTGAGTCTCAGTTCAGCGAACATGGGTATCTGAGAAAGCTTGCCAGTAGCTTCCCGTGGGTCAGTAGTTCTTCTTGGGGTCTTCCAGGGTTCTTCCACCACCGAATATTTTGGCCTCCATGTATAGCCTATCATGGGTTCTGAAAAATGTTGCTAAACCCATTAAACCACAAACCACAATCCATTCAGTGGTAACACGTGCACAAAACACCAGAAGATAATGGTGGCAACTCTAGGCATTTCTGATTCCACTGTTTTGAAACCTGGGTATGGATTCTGCCTCACTTGAGCTGTGCTCTCTTTAAATATCTAAAAATATGATTCATATTGCCTCAGAGCTGTTTACTGCTTCGATTTTATCATAGTTTCTGCAGAATATTTCACCACAATATGGTCTACTGTTCAGTGTATCAATTTACTAACATAGTCTTTTTCTGCATAAATGCAGCATGACCAAGTTCTATTCATGTATTAGGCTCTTCAACCCATCTGTGAAGTGCTTGAAAATTCTATACTGCATTCAAGCATCTGTATGATTAAGAGTCAGGCTAGTGTTTGTGAATCCTGCAAGTTTGACAAGTATTGACAAATAAAATAAGGCAATGGGATTTATGATCACTCTGAATAACAGACAAGATGGTCTTAATAGAAATGAAGGTTTGTGTGAAGAACTGTGACCTTATCATTCTTGCAAACTACTGTTGATATAGAAGGGGGTCCGGTTGGCTAATTAGAGGATCACTGATGCTAGACACAGTCACATGCATACTTTGTTTCTTCAAAGCTGTTAATGTTAGATCAGCTGTTCAAGTTGGTTGGAAAAGTACAGACAGGTGGTTAAAATTATGGATTGGACTTTGGGAAAGTACTGATAGACATCTGTCAGTGTAAACAGGTCTGTCAACTTGAAATCTTCAATGGAGATGGGACACTATTTTTTAAAAATTTATTCTGCTTACAGATTTAATTCAGAACTACATTTGTATAACACAAAATGTATTCAAGAAGTATGCAGAATCTACTTTGCTAGTTTGAAGTAGAAATAAAAAGTTATTTACCTATGCACATGGATGTCATAGATATTGTTGTCATTAGTGAGGGAAATAATATATTGAAAAAGTGAAATATCAATTTGGAATTTTTTCAGGGTTTTTGAGCATTAGCTCACCTGGTTGTTAGGAAAAGTGAGCTTATGGTATGGTCCTTCGTCCATTGTGTGTTGTCTGTCATGCATCATTCATCCACAGTTGTTATTTACAACTTCTTCTCAAAAACCACTTGACCAATTTGCACATAATTTTTATAAGAAGCATTCTGGCAACAAGGCCTTTCAGATTTGTTCAGTTGATTAAGTTGATGTCGATCCATCATCCAATATGGCTCCTGTTACTAAAAATAGAGAAAGCTATAAACAGTGTATGAATAAAAAAAAACATTCAGCAGAACTGGGCCAGATTTGTCAGAAAGCATGCTGGTTTTCATAACATATTCAATCAACATCATTGGAAGAAATTTTTGCAGGAAGCATCCTACCGACTCAGATTTCTTTGGCAGCTACTCTTGCATTTGGCTGTTGAACAGAGATGTCAGCCATATGAGCGATCTCAGGCTCACATGGTCCTCTTGTTCATGTCTACAGCCAGCAATTTCATATACATTTATATTAGATCATGGGTGTAAATAAAGTAGTTCTACATTAATATATTCAGACTTGGCATGCTAACTATCCACAGTTTAAAAAAAAGAATATTGATAAAAGCTTATTTTATTAGAAAGGTTTTCCGAAACTGTGTTAAAAATTTACTTTAAGAACCTACTGGTCTTTGGGCTGGCAATTATCAAAATAGCGCTGATTCTTTTTAAATTTTGCTGGTCCACTTTGAATCTTGCTAGTTTCATGCTACAGGGAAATTTCAAATACTTTTCTGGAAATATTCTTTAACAGTACTGGAAAAAACCATGTCTGGCAGCTTGGGACATGTAAAACTTTATTAAATTTATTGAGGACAATTTTACTCTGAATTTCATATAGGAAGATGAAGAAAAAGTTTGAATTTGAGTGTAGACTAATTAAATATAGATATAGGAGATATAAAAAAACATGCAAACTTTTCCAACCTTGCCAGAATAGCTTTTTTCTTCATATTTTGATGCAGATTATCTTGAGGAAAAGAAAAGACAACATGAACAGCGTGTAATGGAAGCCAAAGAAAAGGAAGAGTTACTTGAATGTACCTGCTGTTTCGATGATGAATGTCTGTTTGAAGACATGATGTCTTGTGCTGATGGACACTTGTTTTGCAAGGAATGTGTTCGAAGATCCGCAGAAGCTGTAATTGGAATGGGCAAAACTGAATTTCCATGTCTCACAGGGTCTTGTGAACATCAGTTTACTGTCACTGCTCTGCAGCAAGTACTGCTGCCAAGTATGTTCTCAATCCTTTTGCGAAAGTTACAGGAAGAGGAGATCAAAGCAGCAGAAATTCCCGATCTTGTTTCTTGTCCATTTTGCAGTTTTGCCACAATCATGCCAAACAAGGAAGATAAAGTGTTCCGCTGTCAGAATGCAGAGTGTCTCAAGGAATCCTGCAGGTATTATAGTAATATTTGCAGTCCTTTGATAGATAACAAAATTCAGATGTCAAGAAACTGTCAGATAGATCTAAAAGGTTGAAGTCTTGTGTGGGATGAATCATAAATGCAAAACTCAGGCATCACAGTATTGTCTTATTTCTATTAATATGCATTCCAGAGTTGTCTAATTTCTGTAAGTTGTGAGTGACATTGTTTTTCTTTTTTTTCTTCCCCCCAGACAGATAGAATTAAATTTTATTTATTTTCTTAAAATCAGTAAACAGTTTTCACTTGATGTAGGACAAATCAGGCACATAGGTTTTGATGGTGTGGGCATATGGATTTGGAATGAGTAGATTTCAGGTATTCAATAGTGTGGGCATGTCGATTTGGAATGAGTAGATTTCAGGTATTTAATTTTTGTTGTTGTTTTTTTAAATACCAATATTTTGTATGCCCCACCATGACAGTGGTAAGGGCATACAGCGCTCCCTCACTAAAAGGCCCTTCATTATAACACAGTTTCTGTTATAAGGCAAGTATGGTTATGGAGCCCATTTCATTAAGTGGTAGTAAAATTACATGTATCCTATAATTCATCATAAGGCAGTCTTACTATAAGGTGGTACCGTATATACTCGCGTATAAGCCAGGTCCAAATGCAAACAACATAGACCTTGATCTGCCGTCGCATAATGCGCCAGCAGATCAGGGTCTATGTTGTTTGTTCTACTGATTAGTCCTTACAAACTGCATAGGCCCAGATCTGCAGGCGCATAATGCGCAGGCAGATCTGGGTCTATGCAGTTTGCAGTTGGTATCGGCTTATACATGAGTATAGACAGTATATACTCTACGGCTCCCCTGGACAGTGTTATAATGAGTGAGTACTGTATAGTGTTACACATGCCCACCTATCCTTCCATACATCTGTCCATACATCTATCCATCCATCACACGTTAAGTTTTGTGTTTAGAACAGTTTTTGGACACTGGTGGGGCTGCCATGTTCCATGGACACATTTCTTGTTAAATACAAACTTGAGTCACTAAAATATTTGACTCAAGGTACCAGCCTCCAGGAAACTGGTTTTATTACAATTACAGTCAGATTTCCTTAAACTGGACACAGTTGGGACCACAAACTTATGGCTGTTTTTTATTGGTGTCCAGTTTAAAGAGACTAAATTAGTACTGGAATTACCAGATTTGGACAAAAGTATGTAGTCAGTCTGTGACAGATGTCACTTTACAGAGCGAGTCAGTTTAGGAAAGTTTCACTGTTTTAAGTACTGTATATACTCATGTATAGGCCAATACCAGCTGCAAACTGCATAGACCAAGATCTGCCATCGCATAATGCGCCGGCAGATCTGGGTCTGTGCAGTTTGTAAGGACTAATCAGTAGAACAAACAACATAGACCCTGATCTGCCGGCGCATTTGGACCAGGCTTATACATGAGTATATACGGTATGACAAATGAAGAATAAAATCTTCTTGATACATTACTTAGAAAATCAATTTTTAATCAGTGTTTACTATCTGCTTATAAAAAGTTTATACTTTATTGTGTAAAAAGTGTGTTGGTCACATCATGGCATTGACTCTGCTTGTTTCAGGTTATGCCATGAACCCAATCACATCCCATTGCATTGTGATGAGATAGAGAAACAAGGTGAGACTAGCATGAGAGCCTATATTGAGGCGAGGATGACAGAAGCCATGCTACGCACATGTCCAAAGTGTAAAAAGAGCTTCTACAAGGAGTCAGGATGCAACAAAATGACCTGTACATGTGGGACCACGATGTGTTATGTCTGCAGGAAGGCTAATATTGACTATGATCATTTTGATGGAGGGTAGGTTTAGGCTGTGTGTATGATAAAGTAATTTTGTTGAAATATGTGGTTATTATACCTCCATTTTAGAAAAAAGCATCAGTTACACTCCTTGTAAATGCAAGAACTTTACTGTTAATGATTCAGCTATCAAACTTGGCAGATGACTTTCATATGGGATATAGATTTGCAGCAAGGTTTCCTGATTTCTCTGTGACCCCAGGCTGTTGGCCCCAGGGCAGGGTTAAAGGAAAAAATTATTTTGGAATGCTCTTGATTGTGCTTTTCATTTTCATTTTGATACAGTTCTTAAATTGCTCAAAATGCATGATACATGTAGTATGCTATTCATGTTTTGCCCTAGGGGCCCTGGGATAGGGTTTAAATGGGTCAGAAGGTTAAAAAAAAACCAGGATATCACCAAGACCTGTTATCATGTGTGTCAAATCAGAGGTTTTTGAGAGTACTTTAGTATGGAATGAATTTTAATCCTCTCACTGTCCCCTGGAACCCTGGGCAGGGATCAGAAGGTTATAGCAACAGAATGTCACTTCATGTTGTCATGGGTATTAAATTGAAGGCTTTTGAGATCCTTGTAACACAAAAAGTTCTTTTACTGTTCATGATACTGCTTTCAACCTCAGTAAACAACTTCGCAGTGCGATGTAGGTTGGCTGTAAGTTTTAAAAATTTAGTGCAATTTCAGCCTTCCCTCTCCCCCATCATTGCTTACAGGCAGAATTATATGGTAGAAAATACATCTTTTCTGTGTGTATTTTAGCTTTTCATTTACCTTTTGGTTTAGTCCTTAATTAAGTCAAGATATATCATGTATGTAATGTCTTGATTTTGACTCCAGACACCATCAGTAAAAAAATAATAGGTCATCCCCATAGTATGTCATCGTGGGTGTATAATCAAGGGTCTGTGATTGTATTTTGATAGTACTTTAGCTTGGAATAAATTTTAATCTTGTAAACTTACAATGATAGAAAAGCAGGAAAAATGTGGCAGATTTAATAAATTGTTACTGTGCTCTATTTAGATGCTTTGAAGAGTGACATTTTTGGGGTATTTTCTGACCAAACTTTAAATATGGAATCATAACTGGAAGGCACATCTTACAAGTACAATATTTATCTGTTGATTAGACCGCCAAACCAACCCCCCAACTTGAAAACACTATTGAGACTTCAAGGTGGATATCAGTAATCATTCAGTGATCTTCTCTACAGTAATCCATGAAGACAAGCTATGTGATATAATGATCAACTTCAATGGTCCCTCATTATCAAGCATCCCAGTATAGTGCAGTCCATCACTATAAAGATCCCCAGTATAGCGTAATCCAGGGGTCACAGGAGCTCAGTTGGTAGAGCATTGGGCTTGTAATCAAAAGGTCAGGAGTTCGATACCTGCCCAGGCCAGCTTGGGTCAGCTGCCTCATTGTCCTTGGGAAAAGCACTAAGCTCCCATTTCCTTATCATGATATAGCCAATAATGTGTTAAAAGTGCCTATAAAAACCACCACCAACAACAAGAAAAGGTGCAGTTCCTCACTATTAAGCACCCCAGTACATTGTAGTCCCTCACTGTAACACACCCAGTATATTGCAGTCCCTCACTATAAAACCCCCAGTATATTGCAGTCCCTCACTATAAAGCACCCTAATATGGTGTGGTCCCTCACTATAAAGCACCCTAATATGGTGTGGTCCCTCATAGTACAGCTGTGGTCATGGATCCCATTTTTGATATTATTGTAGTCTTGATTTAGAACCTACCTCAGTATAAGGCAGCCTCACTTATAACACAGTACACTGTTATAGCTACCTTGAACCTCTTCATAGGAGGTAGCACTGCTTTTGACTACAGAATAATTACCATTAACAAAAATTGATAAGTATATCTAGGAGCTGCATATGTTCAGACTCATCATGTCAGTTGATTGTAGTTACTGTAAATCACAAAGTCTTCACAAACTTCACATTTTTTACATTTGTCTTGCAACTGTATATGCACAGAAAATATCTTTCATAGTGAAGAGTATAAGGCAAGGTGGTATACATGTAATTGACTCTTTCTGTTTTATTTACTCTTATGGTATGGTCCTTCATGTGTTTTCTGTCGGTCATCCATTAGCATCTTCTGTTCACAGTTGCTATTTACGATTTCTTCTCAAAAACCACTTGACCAATTTGCACACGATTTTACTGGAAGCATTCTGACATCATGGCCTATCAGATTTGATTGTTAGATCCTGATCCTTCATCCAATATGTCTGTTGTTTTTAAAAATAGAAAATCTTTAAACAACTTGTCAAAAACTGCTGAATATAATTTAACGAAATTTGACAGAAAGCATATTGGCATTAAGGGCTTTCATTATTTATTCAAATGATGCCAATCCAGCATCAAACATGGCCATGAAATAGGAAAACCTTAATAGAACTTTTTTTCAAATTCCACTCGACAGAATTTTACCAACTTTGGTAGAAAGCATCCTGGTATTGATGGTTTTCAATTTTATACAAATGAATCCCAATCCACCATCAAATATGGCAGCCATTAGAAAAAAAGATAAAGCTTAAAATGAATTGTTCTCAAAAACCACTCAACAAAATGTGGCCAAATTTGATACAGGATATCCCGGCATAGATGGCTTTCAAATTTTTACAAATGATGCCAATCAGCCATCAAATGTGACCAATGTTACTAAAATTAGAAAAAGCATTAGATGACTTCTTCTCAAAAGACTCCTGAGGGCTTGGGATATGGAATAGGCTTGATGCATCCTCCTGAATGTTGGAAGAGGCAACTACCATATATACTCGCGTATAATCCAATACCAACTGCAAACTCCATAGACCCAGATCTGCCATCGCATAATGCACCAGAAGATCTGGGTCTATACAGTTTGTAAGGACTAATTAGTAAAACAAACAACATGGATCCTGATCTGCCGGCACATTATGCGATGGCAGATCAGGGTCTACGTTGTTTGCATTTGGACCTGGCTTATATGCGAGTATAGACAGTAATGGAAGAAACCTGTTTGCCCTTGGATGCATCCCGTGATGATATTCCAGCTGAGAAGGTCTTGGATTTTTTTAAAAGAGTGGTTTATATAAAAAATTTGACTTCAGATTTTATCCTTTTTTGCCTTTATCTTTGTTTTATATGCCTTCTTTTTGGACACCTAAACTGACTATATAGCCAGGGTTGTACTGATGTGTCATTAAACCCCACACATATATACATACATGTACATACATGTACATGCATACATACATTCATTACATACATACATACATACATGCATACATACATACATACACCATCCTGGCATAGATGTCTTCAGAGTTTGTACATGTACAAATGTTGCCAATAGACCATCAAATATGGCCACCATTACTAAAAACAGAAAAGCCTTTAAACGACTTCATCACAAAAACTACTCAGCAAAATTTAACCTAGTTTGACAGCATCCTTGCATATAAGGCTTTCAGTTTAACACAAATGATGCCAATCCACAATCAGATATAGCCACTCTTACTACAAAGAGAAAATTCTTTAAATTATTCTCAAAAATCACTCTGCAGAATTTGACCAAATTTGACAGAAAGCATCCTGGCATAGATGGCTTTTTAATGGTGGCCATATGTGGTGGCAGATCAGAATCATTTGTTTCAAGTTTGTACAAATGATGCTGATCTGCCAGCAAATATGGCCAAGGTTACTAAAAATAGAAACCTTTCAACAACTTGTTCCCAAAGCCACTAAACAAAATTTGAAACAAATTGACAGAAAGCGTCATGACATAGATGGCTTTCAAGTTTTTTTTTACAAATGATCTTGATATGCCATCAGATTTGGCCACCATCATAAAAAATAGAAAAACCTTTAAATGATTTCTCAAAAACCACTCCAAACAATATGACCAAAATAGACAGGAAGCATCTTGGCATGAAGGACTTATAAGTTTGTACAAATTATGCTAATCTGCCATCAAATATGGATGCTACTACAAAAAATACAGAAAAACTTGTAAAAACTTATTCTGATAAGCTGTTTACAGAATTTAACCAAATTTAACAGAAAGCATCTTAGCTTAAAGGCCTTTCACATTTGTAGAAATGATGCCAATCCACCATCAAATTTGGCTGCTGTTACAAAAAATAGACAAACATTTACACAACTTTAATGCAAAAAAAACACATAACAGAATTTGACCAACATTTATGGAAAGGGTTGAGGCCTTTCAATATTGGACAAATGATGCTGATGTGCCTTCAAATATGGATGAAGATATAAAAGGTAGAGAAACCTTATATCAGTTCTTTTCTAACATATACAGTCAGCAGTATTGAAACAAATTTCTACAAAAAGCATTCTACTGAATCAGATTTCTTGGCCAACTGCTCTCGCTTTTGGCTATCAGGCAGATGTCAGCCAGGTGAACAGATTCGGGCCCACTTGGTCCTCATGTTTTATGGTGAAAATATGTGAAATGGTTGTGATTTATAGAATACATATAAGATTAGAAACAAAATTTCCTTATTTGTATGTGAAAATGTTGGTAATTACAGCATTTAATTTTCTATTTATTACCATAGGAAATGTTCACCAGACTCTGACATTTTTGAGCTTCACAAAGAGGAGATGTTGCGAGCAGCAGAGGAGGCCAGGAAAAAGTACATAGAGGAACATCCAGATGCCAAGGACATCAACCTCAAATATGACCCTCGCACGCACTTGCAACAAAGTGAGTACTGTAGGGGTCCATTTTTCTCACATTCTAACATGTGTATAATCATGTTTTCCAGTATTAAACAATGATGGGAAATATCTCTTTCTTTCATCTCATGACTGCTGTCTTGAATGACCTTCTGTTGTGTGCACAAATTGGCAAAAACTCTCTGATTTTCATTATCACTTGAGCATTCTTTCACAGTAATCAAGATAAACATTAATTGCAGCACATTTACTTCCTAAAATGTGTAGCAGTTGAAGTTAGTATCCCGCAAATGTTTTGCACTGATTGACTTAACCACAGGTACAGATTCTGTAGTCTAGTTTTCAGTTGAAAAAGCCATTGTTGTAATAGTATTTTTTAAAAAAATATTCATCTTCTCATTATTATTTATGAAACGAATATCAATTCTATATCAAAGTTGAATTGAGGACTGTGTCATTATTTTTTGTCTGCCTCATTTATTTTTAGGGATAAGAGTGGGCTTTATTTTTTGACTTGTTCACATTAATAATTGGTATCATTGCAGAAGCTATCGGCAGTGCACAAATTGAATGCTGTGTATTGCCATTACCTCAATGGTCTAGACCAATGTTATTTGAATGCTGTTATATGCTTAAATATTATTTAAAGTTTACACTGAATTTTTCAGTGTAAACCTATCCTTTTATCTGAAGGAGAGGAGATTTTCAGTGAGTGTTTTTTGCTTTTTTAAAGTTGCATCAGAATTTACAAGATGCAGTTTTTACATCAACTCTCATTTTTCATTCGGAATGTGATAAAAAATAATCCTTCATCATGTATAGATGTAGGAGAGGAAGATTCCACCAATATGATCGGAATTTTGCATCAAACACTCATGTCTGACACAAAATTCTAACCCTTGAGTGGAATTTTCCAATCCTACACCAATGCACAGTGAAGGATTCTATTAACCCAAACCACCCAGGGGACATCCATTTAGTTCAGATATGTAGGTTCTTAGATATGCAGATGTTATCAACCTTACTGTAAAATAAAGAGGGACATGGGTTCAGTTGGAATCAGAGGGAAGTTTGGATATTTGGGTTCAGATAAATGGACTTGTTTGGTACTGAAAATGACAATGTAGTACTCCACCATCATCAAATCTTTTAGTATAATTTGAGTGTGGTCATGGATCATCATTAAATGAGCTGAATCCAGTTCCAGAATTGCTAGTTAATTGATTTGAATTGGTTTTTATGCCCCAGTATTGTAGGGGCATATAGTGTTACCCTTGTCCATTCTTCTGGTTCTGTTTTGTGTTTAGAGCAGTTTCAGGCACTGTGGTGTGGCATCAGTGTGGTATGAACACTCTGTAGTTATTCCAAGCTGATGAAAAGCAATAACACTTACTGTATATACTCGCATATAAGCCGGGTCAAAATGCGCCGGCAGATCAGGGTGTATGTTGTTTGTTCTACTGGTTAGTCCTTACAAACTGCATAGACCCAGATCTGCCAGTGCATTATGCGACGGTAGATCTGGGTCTATGCAGTTTGCAGTTGGTATCGGCTTATACGCGAGTATAGACAGTAATATTCCTCAATTGAGACTAAAACATTTGGTCTCTTTTTAAAGGTGGTCAGAACAGGGAGGTTTAATTAATATTGGAAAATTCTTATTTGGACCAAAATTTGGGAGGAGTCTGCACAGGAAGTCTGGTGATGGTTTGGTTTGGTGTTTTGTGGCAAAGCTACACTTTCAAGAGAATATCATGTCAATGCAAGTAGGGTAAAGTGACTTGTTCGAGGACTTACCATGGTATTCCACTTTACTTTCCTCAGCACAGTATATTATGCTTTGGGGAAGTTTCACTCTATAATGTTGTTTCACATTATTGAATTCCCAATTTTCTGTGGTGTAGTTTACATGATTCTCAATTATTACACTGCCTTGCTTATTTTATATACCTCTGTTCAAGGTGATTGCTTTTATAAAATGGTACACGTTTATGGCTCCAACAAACCTAGTTATAGTGAGGGATTATTTTGCATCTTAATAATCAGAAGCATCTCATGCTCATTATGAATTCTTATTTGAGTTACTATCAGGTAGGCTTACTTTTAAGGCAAGCTAAGTCCAGTTGACGAGACAGTTGTACATGGTCAAATTGCCACACATGACTACAATTTAAAGTCAGTCATTGAAGAGAAAATGGGTTCTGCTACTGTATTATTACAATGGCTGTTGACCTTAACAGAAATTGGAAAGGTTTTTACAATTCATAGTTTTCAATTCACCAGTGAGAGATAAATATTCCTATTTTATCATATTTGATATAAGGTCTTATTATTACTTTTAATATCATCGTCATCGTCGTCGTCATCATCATCATCAAATTTAAATATTTTCTTTAAAATGTTAGAATCTTTTCTGTTAAGAAATTTCATTTATTTTCATGGTTATAGAGTTTTTGTGTTTTGGAGGGAAATGCCATTTTTGGTGGTACTTAAATTTATAAATTGTTCACTGGGTCTTAATATTTGTGGTTTATAGCAAGCACAGAATCCTCAAAAACTGTTACCCCATCAGGGCTGGACAAGTCCATTTGCCCAATGACGATGATAAACTCAGATTTAGCTCAGGCAAGCAACGTTTGTAAGACGCTTGCCTATGGGCAAGTAAACAAAACTTGAGAGAGAGCGGTTGTGTTTAGTTTGTAATATTTTATGTTCAGCAAATTTTATACTCTGCAAACTCAACCACAATATATATATCAGCATCTTTATATAGCATTGATATGTATCACATGCTTATGTTACATAAATTCCTGCAATTCCATTTATTCATCGATCTTATATTTCACGATGCAGTCAAACTCTGTCACTAACATCTTGTAGTCAGTGTCAAGTTCAGTCTCACATTTCCTAATGCAGCCATAATAATGTGGATGTTTACTATTTGAAGCAAGTTTTGACAATTATTTTTTAACTTGTTTACATTTTAATTGTAATATATGGGATTTGCCGACTTTCAAGTCCTAACATAGCCACAGGCAGTGGGTGTGTAGGCTCCTCCCTAATTATTATGCTGGCCAATTAAACTGCCTGGCCAACTTTCAAGTTCAATGAAATGTGCACAGAGATTGTTGACTCTCAAAAGTGGGCTTGTCAAAGATTCTTTTTATGCATGTTGCCAGTTTCAAGGTGAATAGATGATAATTGTTAACATACATGTGACAGAACCAGAACATCAAATCAGTAGATTTAAAAATTTTGATCAGTAGATTGGCTGTGATCCGGGACCAGTATATTTTTTATCAACATAAATGTTACGTGTTTTAAAGGGATTGAAAACAAAACAAGTGCATTTTTTGCCATAATATGTATTCTCAGCCATGACACTGAACTTCTGACTCATACACATATTTTCAACTTTTCTGTCCCAGTGGGGAGCTAGGACCTGACTGACAATGTGTGTTGTCTTTGTATGCTGGCATGAAAATTTCTGTGCAGTCTCTAATCTGGAAACATAATTTTAACCAGCTGAGTAAATGTATCTGCACTGAGGAATGGTAAATTGTGCTCAGCAACAAAATTTTCTAAGTCTCTTCAAGTGCCACTTTATCCACTTTTGATCTAGTCCCAAGCAAAGAGTTCAAAGTGGGTGTGTTTTTCTTACAGAAGAATCATTACTCCTATGCAGTGGTGTCTGCATATGCCTGGTGGTATCATTTCTTCCTCCATATACTGTCTTAAAATCCACTTTGCATGAAACACACAATGCAAACTCAGAACCTTTGCTATTCACCTGCACACATTTAAACTCTGATTTCCAAGGACTGCTGAACTTGTTGTAATATTTCTTAGCTGGTGGTATTTTAGCATTTTGGCATTTTAACATGAATTGACCAAAAAAAGATAAGAGCTGCCCTTAAATATTCCTCTTTAAAAAAATCAAAATACTTAATCTTTCTGCCTAAATCATTTTTGGGTCAGTTTCTCCTTTTTATCTCACCTCTGCCGAAGGTTGGCCAATTTTTAATAAAAGACTAAAAAACTATCACAGACCACCTTTGATCCCTTTATTAATAACACCTCAAAAAACATCCTCATTTGGCTTTAAACTCCCCAAATTACAACAATAGGGTAATCAATTTAAAGCTTGTTGTATACACATCTTATCCATTCTTTAACAATTCTCAATCTGACTACTCAGCACACAGCACTGGTGGAACAGTTCCAGTCCCCAGTAGACTGGTTCTGGCTGGTATCTATAATTTTTTTTCAATATTTTATTTTTATCTTTTAATTTTCAAAACAGGTAGATTTCAACTATAAAATAAAATGTGTGGTAGACGGCCTTTAAAACGATAATTGTGTCCTACTGCCAATAGAATCACATGTATGTGTTAATGACATAATTTGCAATATTTATGTTACAAGTGTGTTTGGAAATAAAAGGCACTTATACCTAGTGATTAGTAATGTGGATTTTTCTAAAAATGTGAATGTTATGTTTAACTTTTAAATTCGGGGTCTGTTACTTAACCATCTCTCTCTCTCTCTCTCTCTCTCTCTCTCTCTCTCTCTCTCTCTCTCTCTCTCTCTCTCTCTCTTCACTCACATACATTTATACACTGTCAACAAATTACACTGTACATACATAGTTCACATGTGCATGACTTGCAAAACTTAACAATCAGCAACCATCTTAAAAATCTAGCTATTTCCAAAACCCTTATCTCTTTTCTTTTTTATTTATCTTTTTATCTTTGTTCTACTATCGATGGATTCTATTTTCTAGCAGTCAATTTAAACCATTAAATGTCCCATATTTTATTTTACTTTATTTTTTTACTTTTGTTGAGATATTGTGTTGTTATATTTTTGGGGGCAAGCTCAAATCTCACAGGGGCAAGTTTAATTTTCCTGTCAGCCTGGGGCAAGCCAGCTTTTATAAACATTTGTCCAGCCCTCCTCGTGAAAAATAGTAAATTCACAGTAGTCTTTTCTCCACAGATATACAGGACATGCACTAAATGTGTCTGTTAGTTTTATTTTTAGCTCTACTGGTCATAGGACCAGAAGAGTTTATGCGATGGTCTGTTGTCCGTCATCTGTCATCCATCATCTGATGTCTGTCCGTCCATTAGCACAAGTTTGTTATCACTACTCCTCCTAAACTACATGGAGGATTGCCATGAAACTTTGCACACACATTTATTCCAAGGTTTAGTTGGTCCTAAATGAAAATGGTGCTGATCAGATATC
The DNA here is from genome assembly GCA_029931535.1 of Margaritifera margaritifera. NCBI lineage: Eukaryota > Metazoa > Mollusca > Bivalvia > Unionida > Margaritiferidae > Margaritifera > Margaritifera margaritifera. Next base: position 4,444,390 of record JAQPZY010001672.1, on the reverse strand, counting down.
CAATATGGCCACCACAGCAGCTATCTTGAAAATCTTTTTATCACTATTACTTCTGAATGGATGGTCATGTCAGTATGCAGTTTTCACTGATAGATTTCTTATGATGTCCAGTTGGTCCAAAATGAAAATGGTTCTGCTTGAACATCCAGTATGGTTGCCACAGTGGCCATCTTGAAAATCTTGTTATCGCTACTCCACCTGAAGAGATGGTCATATCAACATGGGAGTTTCACTAAAAGATGTCTTATGATGTCTGGTTGGTCTTGAATGAAAATGGTGCCAATCTAATGTCCAATATGGCTGCCATTGCCATGGCACCCATCTTGAAATCTTGTTATCACTACTCTTCTTCAACAGAAAGTCATCTTGGCATGGGATTTGAACCAGAAGACTTCTTAAGATGTCTAGTTGGTCCTAAATGAAATGATGCTGCCTGGACATCCAGTATGGCCACTACAGTGGCCATCGTGAAAATCTCCTTATTGCTACTCCACCTGAATGGATGGTCATATCAACATGGGGTATTTACTGAAAGACTTCTTACGATGCCTATTTGGTTTTAAATGAAAATGGTGCCAATCATCACATCCAACATGGTCACCACAGCAGCCATCATGAAAATCTTGTTATTGCTACTCTTTCTGTATGGAAAGTCATATCAGCATGGGGTTTTCACTGGAAGATTTCTTATGGTGTCTAATTGGTCTTAAATAAAAATTGTGCCAATCTGATATCCACCACCACCACAGTGGCCATCTTGAAAATCTTACTGCTACCTCTCCTAGATGGAAAGTCATATCAACATTTGGTTTTACCAGATGGCTTCTGAGCATGTCTAGTTGGTACTAAATGAAAATGGTGTCACTCTGACAGCCAGTATGGCTACCATAGCAGCCATCTTGAAAATCTTGTTATTGCTATTCCTCCTAAATGGAAAGTCGTATCGACATGGGATTTTCACCAGAAGACTAATTACAATATCTGGTGGGTCCTGAATGAAAATTGTGCTGATCTGACCTCAAATATGGCTGCCACAATGAATATATTGAAAATCTTGTCACTAATTCTCCTGAATAGATGGTGATATCAACAGAAGGTTTTCACCGAAAGTGTTTGAATGGTGTCTAGTGTATCTTCAATGAAAATGGTGCCAATCTTGCATCCAATATGGCTGCCATATTGGCTAATTTGAAATCTTATGGCTCAAGAAAATCAGAGATGGTTTCAACACTCAGCAGTTAAAAAGAAGAAATGGTCTTATCTTGCATTCCTGGAAATTCTTTTTGGAGAGTAGTGTGTCAGTCCCTTCGAGGGACTCTTGATTATATTTTTTAGGTTCTGACATATTCAAGAGCCAGATATTGTAAGAATCATACAGCTTATTTGTGAGGTTGGCTTGCTTACATGGGTGGCTTCATTTTGAATTATTAGGAGAAATAAGTATATAAAATATCTGAAAAATACTGAATAGCATCTCCCCTACCCCCACCATTTTACCCCTGCCTTATGCAGTGATGAAGTTGTCAGATATTCTAATATTAAATTTAGTACCCATAATGCAAATAACCTCTACTTCCAATTCTTTTATTTCAGTGAGGGAAGCATATACTGAAGGTTATAGAGGTGATGATGACGATGATAATATCGATGATGGAGATGTTTACTATTCTGATGAAGATTTGGAGGAGGAATATTATTAATGAGAGAGTGAAGGGCTGATATTGGTTCAAGACCTCAGTGATAGAGTTCATTTACGTAGCAAATAAATAGAATACACAAACCCTTAAGTTGATCATTATCCTGAGAAAACAAAAGCATAGTCATAAAATAGTTTCAATATTCCACATTGTTACTAAGTGTTATATAAGATTTTGCTCCTTACACTTCAAGCATGTCTTGGTATAGAATAATATAGATTAAAATAAAAAAATAATGTTGTTCAAGGGGCTATATACTATATTCTCACTTTCAACCATCTTGCTTTTGTCATAGGGGTAACTAGATTTGGGTAGATACGTTACTGGCATGTTATTAACCTATGCTAATTTTAACCTTTTGAAACAGGATTGCATGTAATCAATGATTTATTTTACCCATGGTCATGTGCATCACGCCCATCGAGTTGTATCTCTCCTTTCGCACCAGTGTCATAAGGCATTTTGTGCTCGTGATGGATGCATTCTCTTCATCCATCAATCGTATTTATTATGAAGATCCACCAGATCATCATACGTCTGTTTTCAGTTATCTTTTGAATTGATTGTAATGTGATCTTTTAATCTAAGAATTGTTTTAATGTAACCTTTATGTGGATTTCTTGCACATAACTATGATAGTTTGTTTATCATTTCTTCATTCATTCCTTATCATGTATTACATACCAAATGTAATACTTTACAATTGCTTCATAGGAAGGATATTCTTCTATTTTACATTTAACTATTGTTTGGCTAGAAGTTTGATATGATATAGATGTATTGCAAATGCCTATCCATTGGTACATTTAAATGAGTGTATTCATTAGATGTCCATATTATTAATGAAAGTATGTTAAACATTCATTGTTAAGGATAAGGCATTTTGCACTTATAATAGATACATCGTCTTTGTCCCTCAATAATATTTTGTATGTAGATCCTACAGATCATCATATGTCTATTTTCAGACTTGATTGTGGAGACAATACATGTTATTCATATCATCACTTTAATGTCATTTCTTGGTACCCAAGACTTGTCCGAACTTCCATATTAAAATCATGTGACACTTACCATATATACTCGCATATAAGCTGATACGAACTGCAAACTGCATAGACCCAGATCTGCCTCGCACAATGTGCAGGCAGATCTGGGTCTATGCAGTTTGTAAAGACTAATCAGTAGAACAAACAACATAGACACTGATCTGACAGTGCATTATGCAAGGGCAGATCAGGGTATATGTTGTTTGCATTTGGACTTGAATTATACGCGAGTACAAATGGTACATCATTTTTTATTTTTTTCCAATAAGGAAAAAATCAGGATTGTATTCTATGCCTTGTTATGTGTTCTTGATGTTTGATTTGAAAACTCTTTGCTGTTGTTATATTCATTCAAATTATATGATGAATCAAATATGAATATCATGGTCACTCAATATGATGTTACATATTTCTGAATATTTAGTGTGGGGTTAGAATTTTCCCATTAATTGCCACATTTTTGCATTAGAAAAATATAAATGTTTCAATAAGAGGTCAGCTGTGGAATTTTCTGTTTTGGATCATGCTTTCATTAAATTTTAGTTCTCTCTTAAAGGGTTCTGTAGTACTTTTCTCATTCTCATACATTTTTTTTTTCTTTACAAACTAATAAATATTTTAATTATTGCTGAATGCTAAATTCCTGTGTTATATTTTTTTTAAATATAAGTTGCATATATATCTTTTATGCAGCCTCAAAATTATATGTATGTTACACTCGCAGTTGGCAGTAACTATAAGGTAGAAGTTGTCAGACATTATAAGGCATAAGTAGTAAGACATTATAAGGCACAAGTCATCAGACAGTATAAGGCACAAGTCGTCAGACATTATAAGGCACAAGTCATCAGACATTATGAGGCACAAGTCAGACATTATATGGCACAAGTCGTCAGACATTATAAGGCACAAGTCGTCAGACATTATAAGGCACAAGTCTGAGGACATTATAAGGCACAAGTTGTCAGACATTATAAGGCACAAGTTGTCAGACATTATAAGGCACAAGTCTGAAGACATTATAAGGCACAAGTCGTCAGACATTATAAGGCACAAGTCTGAAGACATTATAAGGCACAAGTTGTCAGACATTATAAGGCACAAGTCTGAAGACATTATATGGCACAAGTTGTCAGACATTATGAGGCACAAGTCAGACATTATATGGCACAAGTCGTCAGACATTATAAGGCTCAAGTTGTCAGACATTATAAGGCACAAGTCTGAAGACATTATAAGGCACAAGTCTGAAGACATTATAAGGCACAAGTCTGAAGACATTATATGGCACAAGTTGTCAGACATTATGAGGCACAAGTACAGACATTATAAGGCACAAGTTGTTGAACATTATAAGGCACAAGTTGTCAGACTTTATAAGACACAAGTCATCAGACAACTGAACAAGTCTCAAATTTTATTTATCGCAATGAATCACCATCTGAAAATTTTCATTGCCTTTGGTGACTTTGGCAACCACACGTGCCAACATAGGGCTACAGTAGACAACATTTTTGCACACAGACTGACCAGTCATGATAAACACCTCACTGTAACAAAAATTATAATACAGTAAGGAATCATATTATACCTTGGCAAATTTGTATGAAGTTTTTGAAAACAGTCTACCAGTCCATTTTCAGATCAATATGAGCATGGTTTAATTATCTTGGTTAAGACTAATAAAAAGTGGAAAAAATGTAATCAGAAATTTGATTAATTTTTAAGCTGAGCCTAACTACTCATTCAGAAAGAAAGAGAGAAATATCACACATATATTAGTTATGTGCCAGTGTGTGCTGGAGAAAATAGCTCTCAAAGTTTTAGTTAAGTTAAGCAAACTACTGTATATACTCTCGTATAAGCTGAGTCCAAATGCAAACAACATAGACCCTGATCTGCCCTTGCATAATGTTGCTTGTTTTACTGATTAGTCCTTACAAACTGCTTAGACCAGATCTGCTGGTGCATTATGCGATGGCAGATCTGGGTATGCGGTTTGCAGTTGGTATCGGCTTATACATGAGTACATGCGGTAAAATAACTTCAGCACATGCAAGAAATATTCCTTTCATCACTCTCTAAAGTCAAATTATGCAGAGCTTCTTGTGTTCCCATGCAAGAAGTAATGAAACCACCTGGAGTCAGTAGGGTTATTACTATGGTATGCCCTGCAACTGTTTGTATTAGTTGGACTAGTAAACATTAGTTCCAGTAGCAATACATAAAGTTAATACAGTGAACTGATGGCAGGACTATACAAGAAGGTGTGCTAAATACAGTAAAGCCTCTATAATCTGACAGGAACAGTTCCCAGTAAATTTGATGTAAAAAAGTGTGCATCAGATAGACAACTTGTTTTAAAGCTCTTATGACAGGGTGCTTTCTGTCAGAGTTGATTAAATTCTGTTAAGTGGTTTTTGAGAACAGTTGTTCCGAGGTTTTTCTGTTTTTTTTTAGTAACAGTGACCATATTTGATGGTGGATCAGCATCATTTGTACAAACTTGAAAGCTCTTTGTTCCAGATTGTTTTTGTAAAATTTTGGTTCAGTTCAGTTTAGTGGTTTCTGAGAAGAGTCGTATAAAGTCTTTCTATTTTTAGACATGGTGGCCATATTTGATGGCCACCATTTGTACAGACTTTAAAGCACTTTATGCCTGGATGCTTTCAATCATTTTTGGTCCAATTTTCTTGAGCGTTTCTGGAAAATAAATCATTTAAAAGCTTTTCTATTTTGAGAAATGGCAGTCATATTTGATGGTGAATGGTATCATTTGTACAAATTTAAAAGCCTTTCATTCAAGGATGTTTTCTATCAAATTTTATCAAATTCTGTATAGTGATTTTTTAAAAGTTTAAAGGTTTTTCTATATTTAGTAATAGTAGCCATATTTGATGGTGGATCAGCATCATTTGTACAAATTTGAAAACCCTTCATGTATGGATGATTTCTCTCAGATTTGGTCAAATATTGGGAAATAGTTCATTATACACTTAGTTTCTATGCAACAAAGTAAACATGTTCACATTCTTTGTCTGATTAATGGAGTTACTAAATGGTCTATTAAAATGGGACCTTTTTGAGAAGTCTGCAGATGTTGCCCCAAACAAATTTTGTCACTAACATTTTTCTATCAGATTTGTACATAAAATTATTGCTAAAAACACCCGATATTTTCAGTTTGTATATTATGTAATATGTACATCAGACTGAATTGTCCCTATGCCAACACTAATTACACTTCTCTTTTGGCACCAGTCCATCTTTGACAAAACCTGCACAGTTTTTCATATGATGCTACATTGTAGGTGTTGTCAGATATGTGCCAGGCACTGTCACTGGTCTGCAGGGCTTGTATTTCGACCAAGATACAGTGCGTTTTATAAAATTGGAACAGAAAGATGGCACACATAAGAGGATCTTTTGCTATGAGGTGGTCCCCAGCCAAAACAACATGGCCAGTTGTTGCACACCAAAAGGCAAAATTAATTTGGTTCTACCAGAACTGTATCAGGTTGCTCTTTCCATTTTTAGTTGAGTGCATCCACTGTCTTGATGTTGGGTGCCAGTATTAGGTAAATACATCGGGAAACATGGCAGTAAAGCCACATCTTGTGTTAAAGCTGTATATTTGCAACCATAAGGTCCTTACTGACAAGCAGTGTCTTGTACAGCCCTCTGGTCTGGTATTGGGCATACACTTTAAAGCTAAAGGCTCCTGGTGTCACCTTGCATCAATTTTTTTTTTTAAGGTAATGCATGTCCAAAACGGTGAGGCAATCCCCCTGAAGCTTTACATTGGCAACCATTTGATTTTCTCATGGTTGGCCTTCAATCTGTTACCTAATGGATTTGCTGGAACAATGTCATGGCCATAGAGTCGTTTCAATAGCAACCGACTGGTGGTTCAGTGAGTACATTAATGATCAAGCCAGGCTTCTATGACTTTGAAATGCTTGCAAAGCAGACAGCTGGAGTCCTTGTAGATCTGTCACTTGAAGTTTCCAAGGCCAAGCAGCTGATATCAGTGGTGGTCATGGTCAATTATGAGGTGCAGATTACACCTGGCTTGCGATCCCTCCTGGGACTAGATGATGAGTGGTGGCTCAATACCAGCCATTATACAGGAGATAGGCCAGTTGACATCACCACGCAAAAGGCTCTCTTTATCAACCTGGATCAGGTTTCCATGACAAACAATGTTGTAGATGGCATCCCCTCCACACTATTAGGAAGTGTTCCAACACTCTGTCCCGAGTTTGGAAGTGCCACATCTGTCCAATACCCCTGCCGTAAGTTTAAGCAGCTGCAAGGTGGAATAATTAATGAGTTAAAAAATCGGGGTCATTGACAGGCAACATATCCTCATAAAACAATGGACTGCCCATTACAGTAGCCCTCGAGACTAAAGAACAATCAGCATTTATGGTTCAGGGGGAGGTTGTGGCAGCAAAACAGAAAACTGTATCTCACCACAGCTGCAAGACTGTGCTAAAAGATCGTATGTCAACACCCTAGCGTAGAGTCAATGGCACCCAGCCAAACATTGCAAATGTTGATGTAACACTAGTCATCTTTCCCACAGTAAAAAACCATTATGAACCATAAAATTTGCTGTATGAACAGGTGACTAGAGTGAGGACCAGACGAGTGGCTCCTCACAGAAGGCGAGGCTTTATGGAATACCGGTAGTTTGGGTGAGTTTTATATGTTCACCCAAGACGACAGTGCTAGACTTCTGACATGGTACACTGCTGTACCCATGGACCAGTCATGCTGCTACCAGCTCTTCTGTTTAGAACTGCACCACAAATGGAGATTTTAAACCCACTGGCGCAATCTATATTGAACTAAATTATGGGTGGGTGTTTATTGGCATGGATTGAAACAATCATTTCTCACACACAATTATTATCAATGCTGAAGAAGTCGGAACTTTCTACCTCCCAGCTAAACTAATAAAAGGAAATAAACGTCTTGATGTAAATCTTGCCTTGCTTATTCATGAAATCAGATTTCCTGAATCAGCATGACTGTGGATGCTGAACCAGTATTGATTTAGATCCTTCCCTTAGATTCTACCACAGAAACTCCAAAGTTGGGTATTTATCCAGAGCTGCACAGTAATGGGGGCAACAGACACCAGCAAATCAGTGAGCTCAGACACCAGCTTGAGTAAAAATGAGAGGCTAGGGCTGCTGTGTACAAAAGTACCAAAAGGTGTATCAGTTTCATTGATGGTGTTGACACTGCCCTTATTACAGCCAGTCTGGGTATGGGAGCCTGTGGTGTATGCCTACTCACTACCATCATTGCCTCCCCCATTCTTGTGTGGACTGGCTGGGATTGCAGGTAAGTTCATTAGCAGATGCCTCCAGTAATAGTAAAAAATAAGTGTGCATTCTTGCCACCTACTACCATAACGGTTTTCTCTGAACGCAACAGTTCATCCGAGTGTACATTGACAAAAAATTAGTGGAGTAAAGTGTGATGTACTAACGGGGGAGGGGTGGGGTGGACAGGGCAGTTGCCCCTGGTCGCCAGAGGTCTTAGGGCAGCAAAACAGCTGAAAAAATTCAGGCCTCGTATTCTAGTCCTTTGGGCCATCCATCATCATTGCCCCGGTTGCCATTTACCCTTAGTATGCCACTGCATGTATGGATAAAGTATATTTTAGAAACGTGACCAAATTAAATTAAGCCATCAGGCCAGCATCCAACTGCAGCTGGCCAGGTATGAGAATGAATAATGGAGACTTAAGGCAAGCCTGTTTCCTTAAACCACAAGAGCCTGGGCTGGCAAGGAGGTTGGGCCATCCCTCTGGGCTCTACATATTTTTTCGATCTGCATGAGCTGAGGTATATGCTGCCTAAATATTCTGGGGGGGGGGGTACCTATTATTTGGCAGCAGAAACATGCAGGATAAGGAAACCCAAACAGCCCTGCACCCCCACCCCACCCCCAATCCCCATACACAGAAAATGAATAGCAGGCCTATGAACAACACGTTAGAAAGTTGTGTGGAAAAAACTAAGAAATCTCTAGAAGGCTATAGTACTTGACAATAACAGTTAGAACATGTAAAGAAAGACTTAAATAATGAAATACAAGAAAATGTTATAAATTTCTTTAAAACTGAGTTGCAAATACCTTTAAATTTAGTTAAATAAATAGAATGGCAATATATGGAAAATCTATAACTCCTCACAAACCAGAAAAAAACACCACAAGGTGTTAAATATCCTAATCAAACAAATCGTTGTATTACATACACACTCCAAGTAGTGTTAAACCTGAACAAAAGTTTCAAGTTGTAATACCTAGGTTGGGACCTAATGTCATGACTGTACCTTCAACTTTTGTCATTTTGATCGATGTAAAGGTTGAAGGAGATGTTAATAATTCAGTTGTAAACATTTTGGGAAGAAGGCTTATTAAAGACAACCATTTCTTATGGTAGTGATGATGGTGAATGATTACGACATTTTCATTATGTTTAAAGATTTGTGGTTACCAGTATCTCTGATAATAGATTACATGGATCTGGTGATAATTAGCTATTGTTCAGCAAGAAATACACCTTCAGATAAATACAAAAGAAGATGTCGATGCAGAGAAACTGTATATTTATTTTGTGTTTGATACTTGGGGTAAATATTCAGAACGAGATAAATTCTATTATGTTTTAAGGATATTACATATGAAAAGGTATATTACAGAAACAGAACTGAACTTGTCAACATTTCTAAAATTGTAAAAGATAACCATAATATAAAGGACTACAAATTGGCATACGAGATGCTAAACAAGTTAAAGGGAAATAAAGAATGTTAGTCTAGGTGTATGTACAAATAAGATACATTGTACAAAACGTAAACCACATAAAATTATTCTTTTTTACTATATATTTGGAATGTTTAAATTAAGTATATCTATAAAACCATGAAACACAGAAAAACAAGCATAAATTAAACAACCACCAATTAATATGGGAGGAATTTGTTTCATAGAATACAACAAGCCTGATACCTTCTTTACCAGAGCAAACTAAACCATTTACTTTTTTATACTCGCATTGAACTTTTATCTGTCTTTTAAATAATGTACTTAAAAGAATCTCATAATATGATTATATGTGGTGTTATAAATTGTTGAAAGACAAAGTTTTGCACTAGATTTCATTGATATGGAATATAAAAACTTTTTCTATTTTATTGTCATTATTTGAACATTTATACACAAGGACTTTTTAGAGATGACAATATAATTGTAATAGATCCTGGTTATAAATTAGATAAATGGTTATAATTACTCCGTAGCGTTAACCAGGGAACTAACAATTTGTTTCTGATAGACAATTGTAGGAATTTAGAGGATGCTAAAATAAAGCAACCAAACTAACGAAGTTAACATTTAGTGGTATGCATTACTGAATATCTAAATGGGTGATGGTGCAAAAGTATAATTCTGTCATAAAAGATCTTCGTAAAAATGTTAGTTTTATAGCGCTCTTTTACTCTCAAGATAAAAAGTCTATGGAAAATGTCTTTGATAAAAATAATGGGTTATAAGAGAAGATATATTTGAAAAGTTAAAACAAACAAAAAAAACTTTTAATGAGATTGGAATATTTGTTTGATTATAAGGCAGTAATATAATGATCCTAAGACAAAGTCATGATATTATCCACTAAATATCTCTTATCATCATAGGGTGAAAGAGCTACCTTATTTAATGTGATACTGTATATATTGCGATGGTAAGTTTGAATTAAATTTATCTCTTGGTGATTTAAAGTTTGGTTGAATAGGCAATCTTTGTAGTGTCTAATTTTTTTTTCTTCATAGTTACTGATTTTTTTTATACCCTTACACACTTTTTTCTTCATCTTTGTCAGTTCTAAACACATGTAGTTTACTTCTAAGTCCACAAAATTCTTGTATTGGCATACTATTCAATCCATCTTTAGAAGGTCCATGTATTTTTTGTATAGTCACATGTGTCATTTTGTTTCATATAATTTTTAATGTTATCTGTTGCAGACATTAATACATACCAAATCTACATCAGTCATTAAAAGTGTAATTTTATCACCATATTTGGTTTTTTTAGCTGATTACTCATACATAAACAACTTACTTCTAGCAATGTAAAGCCACCTTAAATTGACTTGGCTAATTTTATGTTCTTGTTCTTTAAGCTGACTAATACTGTACTTTTTTCCATGATGATTGTTCTCCCTTGCAAATGAAACATCCTTTTGAAGTTTAAAATATTTGTGTTGCTTTCATTAGTACATATTTTTACATTTGTTCTCTTGGGTACATTTTTTCTTCTGTTTACCAAAGACAGCATTATTCATCAGTTTTTGTTTTTTTTTAAATCCTTTACAAAGTCATTGGTTGCATTTTGTCTTACTTTTCATGTATTCAATTCTATGTATGATTTTAGCCAAGGCTCTTGATGGAATAAAACTGCTCAATGTATCTTTTTCAGTTTAATGCTAATTGAACATACAACTTTAAATTAGTATAATTGATAACATATCTCTTTATTTTTTCCAAACGTGCACAATAATTTAGGTACTGAAGGTTTTGTACCCATTTTATCTATTAATATCTAAAATGGTGGTAAATCTAACTAGTTAGGAATTAGTTGTTCTGCTGCCCAAGGACAATCTTTAAAATTTGTGTGTAAATGTGATGGTGCTTCTAAATCTACTTCCAAAAATCCACCAAAATTTTCATCATCTCTCCAAGACATTAAATTTTTTTTGATACGTTTTATTTGTTGTTTGTCTATGTAATTTTGATAACAGGCTATAATTAAGATATAGCCCAGTCGTATAAATTGTTGTAGTCTAGGTACATTCTGAGTGACATTGACTGTTCATATTCTCCATCTTTGTTACTAGTATCATTATAATACTCATTATTTGCTTTAGCATATCTATTTGGTACAATGCTGGGTCCACCTCTAATTCAAGATTCAGTCATTAGGAACATATAATGTATGAGCAATTCTAATTCTACCTTACTTAGTTTCAGACTTGCATCATGAGCTAGTCCAAATGCACTGAAATACTGTGCTGAGTCTAGTTTATAATTATTCATGAAAACATGTCTAAATTCTTCAAAAATGTAAAATAAAATTAAAATGTCTTTCTTTACGTAGTATGTAAGTCACCAAGATAATTCCATTGAAAATGTCTTATGACATTTTAAAGTACTGGTAACTCGGAATAATCTGAGGTTTTAATACAATTTCTCTGTAGGTGGTAATTTAATTTCATTAAACCTTTCAAAGGCATCCATGTATTCGTACAGATAAATATCTTTTCTCATATGTTGGTTTCTTTGTTTATGAAATTTTAATTATTTCTGTGAATTTATAAATCATTTAGCTTTCTAGCAAGTTCTAGGGAGTGACTCATAAATTGATAACTAAAACTCTCATTGTTCTTTTTACAAAAACGTCTTTGTAATCTTTTACAAATCTATCGAAAATACAATCCTTACTAAATGAAATATATTTTTTTCATCTTTATTTGGTATTACTGATGTACTAAATTTTGTATTTAGTATATCAAACATACTTTTACCTTTTCTTTCCATTTCATTTTTGTTCATTATGTTTCTGGACAATGTTCAGTAATACCAGTTATCTTCTCTCACTCTGAGTCTAATCGATAAATCTAGCTGGACTTTAACTGGGACTAAATCTTTAATTTTTCTATTTATTATTCTCCATAAGTATGATTCAACTTCTTCAAAAATTAGAATAAATCCTGGTTACTTTTTTAACCTACTTCACATCTAAACTTGTTTAAATGCCTTTTAAATGAATCCTGGAGCCTTCTGGTGATAACTTTATTTTTTATTTGTCTAATAATTCAGTTTATTTCTCTCTTCTAAGAAGATGAATTAGAGGTGACTGCAATCCACTTCTTTAAGATTTTGGTATTTTTGTGTTAAATAAATTTCTAAACATTTATTATAATGCTGTTTATTTCAATTAAAAATTCAGTGTGAAATGAACCTTTTTATGATTGAACATTAATCCCCTTTTTACAGTTTGTTCACACTCGCAAGGAATTAGTTTTTGGTTGTATACTCAGATGTTGTTATTTCCTTCAGTTTGATTCAGTACCAGCAAACATCTTGAGACTTTTTAAGTGGTATTATTTTATCTTATAAAATATTGCAATATCTATCCATCAGAATAATTTGTTTGATTTTATTCTTAGGTGCTACTTAAATTTCGGAGTAACCAGTTTTACTTTCGAAGCTTCAAATTTGATATGCTCCAATTATTTTAGTGGCATACTATTTTAATTTGGCTCCCAACTATTAAAAGATGAGTCTTTTCAGGAAGCTGTCCACTTACTATTCATTCTAAATGATGAAATCCTATGAAACAATTTATTGTATAATGAAGTCAGTTCATGTGCACGTATACATAATTTATATGAATGTATTCGCACTTTCATATGTCTCATATTACACGGTCCAGTGATTGTATTTTTAGCTGTTACGGGGTCTCGTCGAACTTTGGGGAGTTGTGTAACCCGGATACTGTTGTCGGTAGTGACGTTGGTTCGACGGATGACACCGGTTTACTCAGTGTGAGGGGCCAAATGTTCTTGACCAACGGGTCTACGGGATATGGAGGTTCTAGAATGATCCTTCGGCAGGCTGGGAGGAGCAGACCAACCAAGGTCGTTACTTAACCATTATATATTAGGTTTAGAACCTACAAATCGTTGTCACTATATGTGTGACAATCAATCTAATACAGTATCATATTTGTTGATGAACAATACATTAATCATAAATCCATACATTAATCATACTCAATAATGAACAATACATTGATCATAAAGCCATACATCAATCATATTTGTTGATGAACAATACATTTATCATAAATCCATGCATTAATCATACTTAATAATGAACACTACATTAATCATAATCCATTTATCAATCATATCTGCTGATGAACAAAGCCATTGATCATAATTGTCGATAATTCCATATATTAATCATATCTGTTGATAATCCATATATCAATCATATCTGTTGATAAATTCCATAAATTAATCATATCAGTTGACAGTCGAGATCATTTGTAATTATTTCTTAAGAATCCATGCTTTGATCGTGTCCATTTAGGAACAATATCATTTTGTTATATCCATTATTGAACTTCGTGCGCATGAGTACAGTGTTTGATTCATTCGTCATTCATTTGTATTCAAAAGTAAATATCTCATTCACGTAATGATGTTGGTTTTTTCACAAGATCTAATCCCACCCGGTTTCATCCTGTTACACAGATAACCAAATAAGTTGATCCATACTTTTGACCTGTTTTTAGGGTAACTGGCCTTAATCAGTGCTATTTCTATTGTAGTCATCAATAAGGTTAGGCAATAATCTATCCATTTTTGAACTTCATTCAGATTGAAATACTTCCACATTCCAGTCTTAAGAGTTCTATGAAATATTTCCACTATAAAAGCCTCTTTGTCTGAGTAAGTGGAAAAGAGTTTGATATTTTCTTTCTCCAGTATTCCTTAACCTTTTAGTTATAATATTCTTTTCCTTCATCGAACTGTATCTTTACTGGTTTTCGCTCATTAATGACTTTTCTGAAAGTGTTGTGTATGTCATCTTCCTTTTATCTTTTCTTAGCCCAGGCGTGTTTTGAGAAGACATCACATTGAAAAAGTGTATTTATATCGATTGTATTTTTCATACTCATGCATGTCAACAATGTCTGCCTACCAATATTCATCCACGTGACTAACTGCATTAATGACCTTTCTATTGGAAAATCTTTTTCTATTTTGTTTATGCCATTTGTGTGTAGATTGTTCAGTTAACCACTCTTTCAATTCAAAGTATTTTATCAGACTTTGCCCTTGCTTTGCCATTTTTATTTTGTCACTTTTAATTTGTTCCCACAGTTGATTGATATTGTGAAAGCAACTTGACCTTCAGGATTGAAGTAAAGATGTCTTCAATACTGTTTTTCATTCATGTAAGTGGACTTTGCCGTCATTTATTTTAAAATTATTATATTTTAAATGAGCTACATTATAATCAGGTCCAAAGTAATTGAAGAATTAGTATGTATATTTTATGACCTTGTAAGGCAACGAAGTCTGTATCTGGAAGTGTTGTTTGTTTATTATCAAGTCTGGATGATGTAAAAGTATGGTCTAATATAATTTTCACGAAAAATAATGTACTGAAAATAAAAGCATTAATCTACCCCGATCTTACATCAAGATAAACATTCCTTCATATTTTAAAAAGCAGGAGAATTGAATATAGCTTTTAATGAGCTTGACCTTGAAGTTACTTGCTTTCTTGAGCGCATCAAAATACAAAAAAGTTTAAAATATAAAACAGGTATTTATTTTATGTTTGATACAAATAAATATGTTGGTTTTCAGTTGCCTTTATGTTACAGCGTCAAGGCATTTTAACTTGTACCAGATCTCACTATACTGACTCAACAAAAACATTGAATTTCCAAGGAAATTTAATTTTGGAAACTTCTTTATTAAATTCAATGATAGAAAAAGCCAAATTTAGCATAACCATGGGATTTTTATTGGGCTACGAGGTAGAAAACAAACTTTGCAAAATTTTAAATATTTCAATAATAATTGATTCTCTGGATGGCCTGCTATTATCTCCTCAAGATGAATTGCCAGATATTAAATATTCATTTTAGGAATATATCACATTTGATTGATTCTATTTTGTAACCGTTTATCACATTTTATTTTTCAAAAGTCCAGCACTGGACTGCGTGCTTGACCCTGCTAAATATTTTAGTTCATCGGCAGATAAGGAGCATGACGGAATCGCTACGAACGAATTCGCACCCAGGCGCAAGTGTGAATGGCATCATAGGCGGGTTCATCCGAGACGTTTTCAACCATTCCTGTATATCAGAACTGTGTTGGTGGTGTAGGTAAATTTGCATATTTTGTTCTGATGATATAAAAAGATGCAATCAAACGAAGGAACTAATGGTTAGGTGCACCAAAAATCCTCAGAGCTGGTTGTCCTTGGAGATTGACAATAATATCTCCACAAACTTTACACAATAATATCTCTACAAATTGTTATAATTTGATTATCTCAGTTACAAACTTTAATAAAATATGCCTTTGAAAAGTTTTGCTCTTTGTGTCTGTTTTCAATACACTAGCACTTTATTGTACATGCATCAAACACTAAATTGGAAATCAGGCAAAAATAACTTGCTTTAATCAATATAGTATATAGGCCTAAACAAATGCATGTTGGTAAATTTGTATTATTACATTATGTATTTATCTAAAAAGTTATTACCTAACGCTATTCAGTCACACAGTTCTAGCTTAAATAAATTTTTTTATAGTACGTTTCACTTAAAAAATACAAAATCCACAGCAAAAAAAACTCAGGCTACTGTTAATATACTTATTATACTTACAAGTACACGATATTGAAAATAGAAATTAATTTCTTCATTACTTGTAAGACTGTGTTTAACTTTATGTTCATAGTTTGCTTCGTGTAGCCCTTTCGTAGGTTTAGATTACTATATACATGTAGTTTTAATCTTCTGATTATTATTGCTTATGTCTTATGTGATTGCGCCATGAATGCTGTTGTATCTCTTTGTGGCTTTCAAACTAGCTCCAGCATATCGTCACAGGGCATTAGTAGGTATTTTATTTTTCTTATAATTTCACGGTGTTATTGGTTATATCAAATACCTTATCTGTATGAAATAACAAAAATCTAAAGTGAAAAGGAAAAGGAGTGGCTCCGCTAAGAGTTTTGAGGGTAAGACTTTTTCTTCGCATTTTCATAATTTCATTTGTTAATTCTTTGCAACTGCTATTGAGAGATATTTAGTTTCTGAAGTTAAAATATACCCTTTTAAAATAAAAAAAACCCTGATATTTAAAGGTTGAAAAGAGGCGATAAAATAAAAATGTTTGGGTATGTGGTACGTCTAAAACTGGGGAGGGGGTGGGGATCCAGTATTATCCTGGCCCATAATCCCCCCCCCCCCGAAAAAAAAAGAAAAATTGGTAGGGTCATTGGGCCATGGTGGCATACACTCTTTTTTTTTTTTTTTCTTCATAAAGAAATTATTTTTATTGTTTGAGGGGTATGGTATTGGTGTTTGAATATTTTGGTTGATAGTAGGGTCATGGTGTCCTTTGATTCTTTCTTAATATTATTTTTATCGTGTATGTGGGGGGGGGGGGTATTGGTTTTTGAAAAAATAAAATTTATGGTGTTGTCCGGGATTCGCTCTATCAATACTACTAAGAGCAGTAACAAAGAGATCTTTTCACTGATATCTTTGGCACTATCTATCATCAAATTACGAGAAAAAAATATCAAAATGGAGGGAAAAAGTTGATGGGTATTTTTTGGTCCTGATATTAGCAAAATATCGTATCTTAATTTAAAGTAAGAAAGATAAAAAAATACAAATTGCTTTTCAAGGAGCCGTGATAGGTCAACTGTGGTAGAGCGTCAGACTCTTAATCCAAGGGTCGCGAATTCGATATACCGGGCCATGCCAGCCCGAGTCGGCTGTCTCAGTATGTCTTTGGGGAAGGCACTTTGCCTCCATTCCTTCGGCATAATATAGCCAAACGTGTGTTAAAAGTGCCGTTAAACGCGATTTTCAGCCTTTTTTTATACCTGAACACGAGCTTAATTTCAAAATATTTAGATATTTTTAATCAAAAAAAAAAAAAAAAAAAAAAAAATCAAATGCAAAGTAAAATTTATGAACATTTATTAAGTAATGCTCCTTTAAAACCAACAAACAAACATAAATTGCTTTCCAACCGATCACTGGGAACCTCACAGACATATCAAAATGGTCCAAGTGATATCTTGCAGCTCTCTGGAATTTTTAATCTTTGTACTACTATATGCACCTCTGGTTTTATGTTGTATGTATTCTTATATATATATATATATATATATATATATATATATATATATATATATATATATATATATATATATATATATATATATATATATAATAATAATAATAATAATAATAATATATATTCATACCCCGATACTATTTTATATTTCTATATACATCCTTTCCCGTTATGGATATGGAAACAAACAAACGAAATCAAAATGTTATCTAAAAGAAATCCTGCAATCTTGATGTAAACTCCAAAATGCATAAAATAGACCTCCCCAGATGATCCCAACCCGCCCTCAAGTTGTGGTAAAATGGTCAGAGTATAGGTAGTCAAATCAATACACGTACTATTATCTACTCTATTTCCATGTGCAAGCCAGATGACAATATATACAAAGACTACTAAAGATACAAATTATAGATGGTCATTTAAAAAAAAAAAATCTAGGTATACATACAGATGTACATATAAATAAAACCAATACAATTTTATCTTTATACACCAGTGATTTCTATATGTAAGCAATCACTGTCTCAGTTTATATTATATAAATATATAAATTATATTATTGAACAGCTACGCCATCCCCCCTCAAACACAATTTAATAAAGTCTCCAAATTTATTCTGCTTGCTCCTCATTTGTTGGGTGTTATTAAGTTTGCATCTGTCTGACCTTCCTGTCTCCCGATTGAAAGCCCTTCCTTCTGATTTGGATGACTATTTTTGTACCCACATCTTTAATTCTGGTCTGCAGACGCTCGTCATGTATAATTTTAAAACAAAATGCTATTTGAACTAATTGTTTCCTGGCCCGTTCCATTGGCTAAGAGAAATCAGTCACAGTTCTCATTTTTGAACCTTTCAGCTTCTAGACATTAGCCAGTACTGTTTACCGGTCACCCCAGTTAGAAAACCTTATTAACACGGGTCTTGGACCATCTCCTTCAGAGTGAATTCTGTAACCATTAAAAAAATGCATACTGCTGACAGCTTCAGGATCCAGCTAAAGCTCAAACTATGCCATATACATTTTGATCAGTGTCCTCCTTAATGCCACCAAAAAGAAGATTATATTACCTCAGTGGCGTACTAAGGGTAAATGGCGCCCGGGGCGACGATGATGGCCCAAAGGGCGGCCCAAGACCTCTGGCGCCCGGGACAACCGGCCCCGTCCGTCCCCCTCCCCCCGTTAGTACGATACAATATTACCTATCCTTATTCTGTAACAGGATCAGTTTCTCTTCCAGACTTTAATTGAACTCTTTAATTCGACCTTGTATTTTTCAGCCTTTTTATTTTCAAAATCACTGATTCTTCCATCCTAAAATTCTACATTTTTTTTTCTAATTTTTCCACTCTGTTAGCTACAACGTTCACTTCTTTCGGCACTTCCTTAAAGTTTTCTGTCACACTTGTAACTTCCTTCCTAGGATGCTAAATTTGGCATCTAACGAGTCAAACCTGGATGAGCATTTATGGCCGATTCTTCTTAGAACTTGTATTAAGGCGTCATTACCAGTGATACCAGCACCAGTATAAATGCACTCTGTCGTAGAATTATTGTCTGTATCATCCTTCATATTTTCGACTTCAATTTTAACGCGAGATAGATTCGGTGAACTATTTTATCTAATTTCTTCGTTCTAGTAGACTAGGTAATAAATGGCTAGTGTTAGTTTAATTTAGCTTTATTGTAGACATATCAAGAATATATTATGGCTTCTCATTTGTCTCACGAGCTATTTCACCGCCAATGGATTCAAGAGGGTTGGGGTATCTCCACAACGCGAGTGATTTACGCGATACAGAAACTGCCTGTACATGAAAACTGACTTGAGAAACTCTTATAAACTACTAACAATATTTCACATCAGCGTTCATAGGATTGTAGAGATATGGAAATCATTCTGCCATTCTTTTCTACCTTTTGTAGTTGACCATTTTCTATTAGCTGTCAGCATTTTGAAATGATGAATAGAAAAGCTGAATCATAACAGCTCATAAAATTAATAAATAACATACAGATTCTTTGACTTCTGAGACACGTTGTCAATACGGAGTTCTGTATTCTTGCATAAGGTATCTCTGGCATAATATCTTGTTTTAAAATGAACTTAAGTTTGCATTATGTTCTTGTACAAGTATGGATAGAACTCTGAGGTCTCTCTATCGCAGGCTCTGTGACTACTTTGTCGAAATTGTTTTCCTCAGTTATTTTTATTTGTGTGTGGGTGTGGGGTGCCCATTTACTAGGACTCCGTTCTGAACAATGAGCGTTTTTATAAATTCTCAGAGGTATGAAATTTTGATTTTCACACTTTGTTTCAGAATACTTGCACAATATACAGTGGCATTTACATTCAGTACCTTTTCCAGTTGAGTTAAGGTATGAAACTAGCAAGGAAATATGCAAAAAGGGTAACTTTTAACAATAACTACCTTAATGGCAACAATCTAGTTAGATGCTTGCAAGTATAAGAAACACTCGCATATTCTTCTTGCAGCCATTATTTTAGCTCCGTGGTCTTTGTGGCACTACGTTTTCAATGTGTCTAGGTATCTGGTGTGTTCTCTAACTAAAAAAATATTGAACTGTTGTTCGTTTGTGCTTTTGTTGTTTATAATCCAAAAATTGATTTCAGTTATTCTTTCCAGCACATGGTTCTTCTGAATGAATGGTGGCGATATACTTGTGTTATAACTTTGTTGTTGTGAATAATGCACTGAACTGTTGATCTTTATCCTTTACCCCATGTCTGGTTATCAAATAGGTTCATGACATCAATAATTAAATCAACCGTATTGCTGAATACAGTGTTGCCTCTAAGATTTTCCAAAATAAGGCCAAATCCCCCCATCCCTTTTCCTAAAGTAGGTAAATTCTAAATTCAATGGGACTAATTTGGACCTCTTTCTTAACATGGGTCACACAGAGGAACATATTTCAAGTGATTGCAGCATCCTCAAAACAGGCAGAGATAAGGTTATTGTGTGACATTTTTTATCTAAGCAATATTTTTTAGCTTGTATACCTGATCCATGTTTAAAAAAATATTTACCAGTTGCAAATGTGTTCCTTTTTATGGTGTTCGTGTACATCAAACATTGGTGTAATAAAGTGTACAGGTAAAAATGACTGGTAGAAAAGAGTTCTAAAGGAATAATGATTGCCTTTTTAAATAATTCAAACACAGGAAAACAAGGAGACAAACGTTTTGAAAGAACTTTATAAATGACTCAGATTGGTATGGACTTCAGCACTTACCGACAGCAAGAAAGAAGAAAAAAAGCAAGATTTTGTCAGGCCAGTAATTACCACTTAAAATCCTTTTTCATGGCTTCTGCCCATGGAGCTGCCACGTAATCAGTTGAGTTTAGGTGCCTGTCTATTATACTGGTCCTATAGTTTGCGAATCCTACATTAAAAGTGCTTGTTTTTCTGTGTTACACACACAATTTACACAGCATCATGATCTCTGACTTTTCTAACCGCAACCATTTCCCAAGCCAATTTGACTGGAAGTTATGCTCCAATTTTTACCTTATTGCTGGCACTTGCTGTATTTAGGTGCTGTGTTTGAATACTTTGACTATATTTCAACAAGAGATTCTCTTTCGCTGTCTCGTCGTTTAACACATAGTCCATCAGAGTTCTTGCCGATATTACACGCGAACTTCCGCGTTCCTCCTGACTGAGCACGCGCCAAAGCAGCGTTAGGTTGGCTACACATATACAAAATAGTGCTAATGTAAAATCTTTCCCTATTTCATTTCCGCCTAGGTAATGAACGTCTAAGTAGAAAATACATAAATGTAGCGTTTGTATTTTTTAATGTCAGGCTTGAAAATAAAGTGGAGAACGTGGGAACATAATTCTGTTCAAGATCATTGTCTCTAAAGGTCAAACTTTTCATGGACAAAAAAATATATAGAAATTAAATCTCTTTTATACCGTTCCAATCATACTGTGCATGTGACTGCAAGAAAAACGTCAGACTTATGTACATTTTTTTTTACCCTATAGAAGTGTATAATGGGCCTTTGTATGTCAGACTTTTGTACATTTTTGTACCCTATAGAATATATGTATAATGTGCCTTTGTATGTCAGACTTTTGTACATTTTTGTACCCTATAGAAGTGTATAATGGGCATAAATTTTATTGGTAAAAGGTTTAAACAGTTTCAAGTTCGAAAGAATCGCAATATTTATGTCTGAAAGGCACTGAAGAGGCAATTGTTTCGGTAGATAATTATTACCGGAAAGGGTGTTTGTGTGTGTGTTTTTCTTATAAGACTTCACTATGTGATATTAGAACTAAAATATATCTGCTTTTGCACACCATTTTGTCCAAACAAGGTCTCTTTCTTTTGATTAAAAGAAAAATACCCCGCATACATATACATAATTTGCGCCAGTGTCAATTGAACCGTGGGGGGCCCAAAATTGCCATCGGGAGGGGCCACAAGAATTAAGTTGGGGTGGGTGGGTGATCTCTTGCTACGTAACTCCTATACATTTGTTTCGTGTTGATGAGGTTAGTACTCTGTATTTTGTGTGTGTGCGTGTGTGTGTATAAAAAGACTTTTTTTATTAAAAAAAAACTAAGAAAAACTAAGAACTCTTATACAATATATCATAATAAAATTGATTTACCAATTCATTTATCAATAGCTAGAGTCAAGCTGTTATTAAACGGAATGAACAATATGACCTCTGAAGAAATGTATGTAAACAATTTTAACCTTTGTTTTAACATGTGGCAGTCGTAAAATGTTAACTCTGGTGTCGTCGTAAAATGCTAAGCAACTTGTGGTTTTGTATTACTCTTTTAAAATAAACGTGGAATGACGGGCTTAATTTATTCCATGTGTTGAAATTGTTGTAGCTTTTTACTATTATTGCTGTAATAATAATAATAATAATATGATTATTATTATTATAATTATTATTATTATTATTATTATTATTATTATTATTTGTCGTTCTTCAGCTCCCTTAGTTACACCTCATGCAACTCTTCTTCTTACCTTTCTACTAATACTACAGCTACTACTACTACAACTACTACTACTACAGCTACTACTACTACAACTACTACTACTACTACAACCACTACTACTACTACAGCTACTACTACAACTATTACTACTACTACTACAGCTACTACTACTACTACAGCTACTACTACTACAACTACTACTACTACTACAGCTACTACTACAACTACTACTACTACAACTACTACTACTACAGCTACTACTACTACTACAACAACTACTACTACTACTACAACTACTACTACTACTACTATAACTATAACTACTACAACTACTACTACTACTACAGCTACTACTACTTCTACTACTACAACTACTACTACTACAACTACTACTACTACTACTACTACAACTACTACTACTACTACAACTACAACAACTACTACAACTACTACTACTACCATTAAAATTACCATAACTGCTTTGCGGTTGCTCCTGTTATTTGTGCTGACTATGTCATTGATATTACTTATGTTGCTGTCCCTTTCATCAGAAAAATAACATTTCAGAATGTTTAGAAATGGTTGGTCGAGGAAAAAAAATTGTATGCAGTGTACATCAATAAGGACACGTTTCCTACTTTCGCGCGACACCAGTATAGGGTCGATTGCAAAAGAGTTATCTCCCTTTTACTTAGCATTACACTTCGTAAGTATATCATTGATATAACCCACCTAATGGCTCAACAGACTGGGTGTTGTTTAGTTCGGTTCCAGAAATCTTTACTCTGCGAGCAGGATGCTGTGTATAGTAGATGGAAAATATCTCTTCTTCAATGAGACAATTTTCAGCATATTTGAACACGCTGAGGCCATGAAAAGTGTTGTTGTACTGCCAATGAAACATAAGATGGAAGGGATGCAAAATTCAACTACAAGCTCCTCTGTACTTCCCGTTGCAAACATTATCTTTTCCAGACTTACATCTTTACGCCGTCCAACTGTAGAAATAAATGGCAGGAAAAGGATCCCTAAAATGCCCGACCAAATATCACAGAATACATGTAAATATTCAGTGGTGGATTACTGAAATGAATTTAACTGTCGGTACACAATAAAAGCTTAAAAATAATGGCTAAAACATTATTCCAGAGAATTTCTCTCTAATTCACAGTATTTATAGTACTGAGCAGCAGACACGAGGGAAAATTACCTACCAACAAATGCCTAGTTGGTTATGCTGCTCATGAGGTCTGAATAACAAGTAACGTTAGAGATTCAGACCACATAATTGTCCACAGCACCTCAGGGCTTATTGTTTCATCTGTTCACTGAATGGCCATTAAATAACTATATTGTTATCCTGGTTTTGAGAAAAAGGAATGGGATCATAAAATGGTAACGTTGTATGGTAGACGATATAGATGATGAGTTTCAGTTGATTGTTAATGACATTATGCTAAAAGCAACATTCATTTTGTTAACATTATCATATAAACTGAAGGCCAAGTTCCCTCTATCCAAAACTGAAGGGGAGCAAATACTTTAAAGTTTAAACAATATATACATTCAAGTTCGATTATATTTATTGATAAAGCTAGATTAGTGTTTGTGAAACACATATGCATTCACTGCAGACATTCATAGATTTTAAGAAGTTGCTACGGTGGCTTGAAAATCTAATAAAATCATTTACATGTGCACACAGCCACGCTTATTACATTCCATTTGCCTATGATGAGTGTTTTGGCCTATTCCTGCTCACAAGATTTTCATAAAAGAAATCATAATCCTAAACTTAAAACATGCACAATAAACAGAGTAAAATTGCTATAATGTATCGTCAAATAGTAAAATTGCTATAATGTATTGTCGAATAGTAAAATTGCTATAATGTATTGTCAAATAGTAAAATTGCTATAATGTATTGCCAAATAGTAAAATAGCTATAATGTATTGCCAAATAGTAAAAAAGCTATAATGTATTGCCAAATAGTAAAATAGCTATAATGTATTGTCAAATAGTAAGATTGCTATAATGTATTGTCAAATAGTAAAATTGCTATAATGTATTGTCAAATAGTAAATTTTCTATAATGTATTGCCAAAAAGTAAAATATCTATAATGTATTGTCAAATAGTAAGATTGCTATAATGTATTGTCAAATAGCAAAATTGCTATAATGTATTGTCAAATAGTAAAATTGCTAAAATGTATTGTCAAATAGTAAAATTGCTATAATGTTTTGCCAACTAGTACAATTGCTATAATGTATTGTCAAATAGTAAAATTGCTATAATGTATTGTCAAATAGTAAAATTGCTATAATGTATTGCCAAATTTTTTATTTCCATCTGTTATTTAATATAGGCCAAACATATTGATTATTAATCATGTGAAATATACTTCATTGACTGGGTGTCTCTCCGTCACTTTGTTGCTCAGCTGGAATTTTTGTCCCGGACTGACTGATAAAGAGTGGTGACACTATATGTTATAACGTATAGTGTTGATAACCGATCAAACCACGGAACTTACCTGCAGCCTACTTCAAATAGTGAAGGAACCGCTGGTATACTCGCTCCTCTTAACTTCTTCTATTGGATCCCAGCTCTGAGACTTCAGACTTGAACAGGCTTAATATTTTCTTCGCTGTAAGCATTTTCTGCTGATTGAAGAAAAATGTATCCAATGGTTGGTCTCTTCAGTATGAACTACGAAGATAAAACGACCACATTGCCATGGGCAAATAGTTGGTTGACTCAGTCATCCGCAAAGAAAAACACTTTGCAACATATCTACATGTATCCCCTAGCAATTTTTCATCACAATAAATCAACTTTTGTGGTAAAGTTAAAACGTACATGAAAGCCCGAGTCCCAGACAACAACGTTTGAGCTCTCCTGTGCAGCATTATTTACATTTATTATCCATATAGTGTTATCTTTATTAATAATGACATTGATATTGATTTAATAAATAGGGGCTCTGTGTCAAAGCGAATTTTCAAATATCCCGATAGGAATTTGTTATGCAAATATCTTATTTGGAAATCTGTTTATGGATATTTATTGTATCCTGTAAGCAAGTTAATCAAGGTTATAACTCCAAAAACAAGTTAATCAAGGTTATAACTCCAAAAGCAAGTTAATCAAGGTTATAACTCCAAAAGCAAGTTAATCAAGGTTATAACTCCAAAAGCAAGTTAATCAAGGTAATAACTCCAAAAGGTATAACCTAAATATGCTAAACATCGAACTCGTATGAGACCTCACTGAGATTAAGTTTCATCAAAACTCCTTACAGTCAAATAATGCTAGAGTGTTCATAAGGTTGTGCACAGACAGACCGAAGGACGGACACTGACCATTTCTATGTTTCCTTGCTTTAGTGACATGGGACAAATTGAATGCCTTCAGCTTACAAATTTTGTGATAATTAATTCTATTAAGCCTAACATTCCGAGACCTCTTCGATGCCATGGGAGCAAAGTACCTTGCCCAAGGATACGTCCAAACAACAAACCTAGGCTGGTCTGAGTGAGTACGATACCAGCCGCCTTTGGATTACAAGTTGGTCACTCTACCAACTGAGCTAATATGATTCCCTCTAAAGTAAATACAGGAGCTCAGTGGTTAGCGTGCTGGACTTGCGACCTATTTGACAAGGTAATGATAACAGAATCTGAAGCAACCTGATCATTATGAGTCGTCTGAACTACCTTTGTCATAGGACTGTGCATACAAGTGATACTTCTGGCACACTTCTCTCTCACTTTCTCTCTCTCTCTCTCTCTCTCTCTCTCTCTCTCTCTCTCTCTCTCTCTCTCTCTCTCTCTCTCTCTCTCTCACTCTCTCTCTCTCTCTCTCTCTCTGTAGACTAACTCCAAGAATGTCACTAGTTTCTAGGAAACGATCAGATTTCTTGATTAGTTGATATTTGGCCATGCAAAAGCAAATAGTTCCCATCACTTGAGACTTTGTTTGTGCCACAAAGAAAAAAATAGAATGTATTCAAGCTGAAGAAAATATATAGAGATGGTAGACTTGGTATAAAGTCATTGCTGACTCAGAGGGCTATACACAAGTCGCCACTATAATGAGATTTTAATTTGTTTTACAAAATAACCATTCTTATGGCTAGACAGTGGAACTGAAACTTGAATCCAGGGATAGTCCATGCAGTACTCTCTCTCTCTCTCTCTCTCTCTCTCTCTCTCTCTCTCTCTCTCTCTCTCTCTCTCTCTCTCTCTCAAAAGGGGTTCAGGATTTGATGAAACCCCAAATAAAAATACTCTAAAGTCCCTCTACCCACTCCTTGATAGTTTTATGAGTCTGTAATAAATGTAACCGAATTAATTTACAATGGAAAACAAACATCTCACAACCAATTAAGCCTATTTACATTGGAAACTCTTCGAATTAACTTGTCTGCGTTCGCTGATGATGCTGTTTGTGGTAGCCGATGTCGATGATTTTGCACTAGTCGATTCCAGGGTGATCTTAACACTGTCAATGGCACTGGGGTCATCGGAGTGGACGGTGGCGGCCTCGATTCACCTGTATTATTTATGACGCGTGACAACAAACCGGTTGCTTCGTTTAACAGCCTTATATCGTTAGTTATATCATTTTGTCTCACCAGATGCACCATGTTAAAATGTTTTGCGCTCTTGACTCAATGAAAGTAATGTCCGCTTACAATGCAGGACGTCCACTTTATTAGATTTGTTTTTGGTATCCGGGTGTTTTGGGCTGTTTTTATTCTTTACATAAAAGAGTACTTCCTTTGCTGGACTGTCTTTCTCATACGTAGACAAAAAAGATATAATGTAATAACTGAATACTGTACCAGTCACGCCCCGCGTAAATTGAATAGAGTAGCCTACAGATATGGAATACCTCATCTCCCTGGGTGTAAACCAACTGGATTCCTTTCAGCTTTCTTTGCTGAATGCAAACTGCTGAGCATGCGCAGCACTACATGTTGTGAGATGAGGTATTTCGTTTATACTGAAAGTAAAACTATACCTGCCAAATGAAGCGGTGTAGGTAGATACAAGTTCTTCTTATTTACCAGAATAAGATTGGTACTTTAGAAAAGTACCAAGAGAGGACGCAAGAGTAATAGCGTGCAACAAAATTGTAACTGAGGTTAATATGCATGAATATGTGAACAAGGAAGGAATTTACTTAGTTTGTTGCATATAAATTTTTCTTGCATGGTTTGTTTTGAAGGGTATTTTTGAACACATTATTTTGTATATGAAGTGATGGCGCTGTTTGATGGTATAATACAGAACAGTCTTATATTTGGTAGCACATACGAGAGAGTTGTATAATCGCAAAAAGAAAAGCATGATAGATGCAGAAGTAAAAGGAAATATTACAGAAGGGATAGGTGACTATTACCTACGTTGCCTTGTAAGTGTATATATTCCATAACGAACACAGTGATGAAATAAAGATGAATGGAAGAACTTAACATATGTACATTAACATAAATAATAAGAGGAGGCGAAGATGAAATATAAGCATGTCTATTAATTATAAAAAATATAACTGTTGGTTCTGACATCAGATTTCACAATTTTAGCATATTTCAATAGTAAATAAGTTAAGGTTGCTAAATGTTTAAAAGTCATGGTTCATCATATAATTGACTCAGATGTTCGCACTGTCCTTTCATTAATGAAAATACTTATTTCAATAGCAGTAATACCAAAGAAACATTTAAGATGCGTAATTATACTAATTGTTCAAAATCTAATGTTATTTATTTGATAACTTGTTAAAAGATATATGTTGGACAAATCCTTCAGCAAGTATCTAAACGCATGAACAAACATAGATTTGACATAAATAACTTTATTGATCCATCTTTTTAATTTCTTGTCTCCACACACTTTAATGACGGCTTCCATAATTTGCAAGATTTTTCATTTAAGGCAATTGATACTGTTAATTCGGAAATGGAACGTCCGTTAAAAGAAATATATTGGATTCACCGTCAAATAGGTTTAAGTTCTAAGATTAAATATGAACTTGATTGATAAATGTGTTGTATTTGGTCACTTCTATTGTTATTCCTTCACATCCTGGGAGACGAACTATTCTATATATGTCGCCTATTCATTCAATTTACGGTCTGTGTGTGACGGATACAGTTATTACATTATATCTTTTTGTGTAAGTATGAGAAAGACAGTCCAACAAAGGAAATACTATTCTGCATAAAGAACACAAACAGTCCAAAAACACCTGGATGCCAAAACCCAAAGCTACTAAAGAGGACAATATGTAAAGAAATAGAGACAAATATTTGTATTTCCCTTTAAATATGTATAATTGATTAAATATTATGAATTTATCAATGAAGACTATAAATAATTGTATGATCAGAACTTTTCAGACGTATGACTATTCAAACGGCGATTCCAAATATTTCCTTGAACAGACGTTCCATTTCAGAATTAATATTGAATTATGCCTCTTTGTATAATTATTGTAAAAAGATTTTAAGATTGAAAAAGTTTTATTATCAGATTTTAAAATTAGGACACCTGACATGATTTTTTAAATTATTTTGATTAATAAATAGTTCAAAAGAAGCACCGTGGACAGGATTTGCAGTTAAAAATTGCACAATACTTTTGCATTGATATTTTTGTCATTTTTTACAAATAATAAATAAAATTATAAAATTTCAGTTACATTCTTAAGGGTTAGGCAATTTTCATGATGTATACAGCAGTGGAAAAAAGAAAGGACGAAATACATGGAGTCAAGCAAGGCTGTGTGTTGGCCCCAACCCTCTTCAGTATGATGTTCTCTTCCATGCTTACGGATGCCTTCCGTGACTATGACACTGGGATCGACATCAGATACCGGACTGACGGCAAGCTGTTCAATCTCAGGAGACTACAGGCGAAGACGAAGTTACATGAAGTGACTGTTCGTGATCTCTTTTTAGTGATGACTATTCCCGGAATGCCCAATCTGAGTCTGACATGCAGCAGAGTATAGACCATTTCTCTTTACCTTGTGACAATTTCTGTCTCGCAATCAGTATCAAGAAGACAAAGGTGATGCACCAACCTGCACCAAGAAAGCTTTATGTAGAGCCTACCATCGCAGTAAATGGCCAGACCATCGTGGCAGTAGACAAGTTCACCTATCTCGGCAGCACACTGTCACGTGCAGTCCACATCGAGGATGCAACCAATGCCAGAATTGCTAAAGCAAGTGCGGCCTTTGGCAGAATACGCGCAAATGTGTGGGAGCTCAGAGGCATCAGTCTACAAAAAAAAAACAACTTCGGGTCTACAAAGCCATTGTGTTGCCGACCCTGCTGTATGCATGCGAAATCTGGACGGTGTACAGACGCCATGCCAAGAAGCTAAACTATTTTTACATGCGCTGCCAGATAAAAATGATGATATTAAGATGGCAGGACAGGGTCCCAGACACTGCAGTTCTCACATGGTCATTCATTCCAAGCATCCAGACTCTGCTGATGAAATCATAATTGAGATGGGCAGGCCACGTCACCAGGATGTCAGAAAAGCGACTGCCAAATGAGGTCTTTTACGGTGAACTGAAGGGGGAAAAGCGGTCTCCGGGTGGTCAGAAAAAGTACTTCAAAGATTCCCTCAAGTCATCCTTGAAACCCTTCAACATTGACCATTTGACCATGAGTCTTGGGAAGATCTCGCACAGGATGGCTCCACCTGACGCAGTCTCATCCATGCTGGAGCTACAGATTTTGAACTGATGAGAATTGCAGAAGCAGTGCAGAAACGCGAACAGCGCAAATCTCAGAAATGCAGCACGTCCTCTTTTGATCAAGCAAACTCAAGCGGCATGTCCTGTCAAGTGTGCCACAGACAGTTCAGAGCTCAAATAGGCCTGATCAAGCACTCACGTACTCACAGAAATCAAACCATTTAGTGATGTCATAGTCATCTCTAAACTCGAAGGCCGAACATCCAAAAAAAACAAAACAACAGCAATGTTCAGTGTATCAATTCGCACAATAAAATTTCTTCATTTTCGCGTGAAAACATTCATTAGTTTGACAAAATACACAATTCGAAGCATTATATGTACAATCTAAATATGTAAAAAGTAGCTTGTCCTCAAATTGATTAAAAATTTGCGAACTTCTTTTTTATCGATATAATCTTGGAGGCGTTAATCGTATTGACACAGAATGGAAAATATTTCACTCGTTAAGTGGAAACATTTTGCATTGTCACTCGTGGCTTCGCTATTCGTGACAACACAATGCTTCTACTTCACTCGTGAAATATTTCCCTATATCTACTCAAAAAAAAGTAGATATCATCTGTATCTCGTTTTTTTTTTTTTTTTTTTTGTCTAAGTATGAGAAAGATAGTCCAGCTCTTTTACGTTAAGAATATCTTTTTTTTTTTTTTGTCTAAGTATGAGAAAGATAGTCCAGCTCTTTTACGTTAAGAATAAAAACAGCCCAAAAACACCTGGGTAAAAAAAAAAAAACAACAACAACAAAAAAAAACATAATAAAGAGGACGTTAGAGCGTCCTCTAATCAAAAGGACAGAGGGCATCCTGATTGTAAGGGGACGTTACTTTCATTGAGCCAAGAGTGCAAAACATTTGAACATTGCGCATCAGGTGAGACAAAATGATATAACTAACGATGTAAGGCTGTTAAACGACGAAGTCTATTTGTTCTCACTCACCATAAACAAATACAGGTGAATCGAGAATATTTGGATCAAATTACGGGCTGATTCGGACCAAAAACCAGGCTGATTCGGACCATATTACGGGTTGATTCAGACTAATGAAATATTGTTAAGTTTTGTCTTAGATTTAAATGTGACATTTACAATTCTTTAAAATATGATATTTCTCATTATTCCCAGGTACGTTGAGTAATTAAAAAAAAAAACTATTTTACGCGAGATAATGGCATTTTACTGTATACAAATCAAATGAAATAATTTAAGACTATTTATCTTCCATTTCCAATTTAATAGTGAAATATTTTCCAAAGCAGCTCATTCACTTTTGTGCAAAATTGAAATGGTTTCCTTTATTTTATTGAGAAGGAATACAATTACTAACACTGAAAATAATCGTGAAAACAGGGCCAATGCAGTAAAAAAAAATCGTCTATATATTATGCTGAGTATGTTAATGCTTTTATTAGATTTTCGTAGAATATATCTTTATCGTGTATATTGTACTATATATAATAATAGTGCTAAATAAAACATACATACTAAATATGAAAAAGGGTTTCTGTCAAATTTATGATTTAATTCAATACAATATCATCCAACCATATTCTGCTAATCTTGTGGATCTCGTGTTCATTATAGTAAAGATAATGATAGCGTAACGAAAATGGTTGTGATTTCTCTTTTAGAAAAATGAAATATATTTTACTAATCTTTGTTTAAAGTACCATATGCTATTTGTATTCTCTGAATTCATAATGTATCATTTAATTTAATGCAAATTACTCATACTGACAAAAGATATCGAAAAACAAGCCCATGCAATAAATTTGTGTTCATATATATATATATATATATATATATATATATATATATATATATATATATATATATATATATATATATATTGATCTGAGTATGCTAATCCTGTTGTTAGATTATGTGCGTCTCTCTCTCTCTCTCTCTCTCTCTCTCTCTCTCTCTCTCTCTCTATATATATATATATATATATATATATATATATATATATATATTGGTCTGAGTATGCTAATCCTGTTGTTAGATTATGTGCGTCTCTCTCTCTCTCTCTCTCTCTCTCTCTCTCTCTCTCTCTCTCTATATATATATATATATATATATATATATATATATATATATATATATATTGATCTGAGTATGCTAATCCTGTTGTTAGATCATGTGCGTCTCTCTCTCTCTCTCTCTCTCTCTCTCTCTCTCTCTCTCTCTCTCTCTCTCTCTCTCTCTCTCTATATATATATATATATATATATATATATAAATATATATATATATATATATATATATATATATATATATTGGTCTGAGTATGCTAATCCTGTTGTTAGATTATGTGCGTCTCTCTCTCTCTCTCTCTCTCTCTCTCTCTCTCTCTCTATATATATATATATATATATATATATATATATATATATATATATATATATATATATATACTGGTCTGAGCACGTTAAGACTTTTGTTAGATTTATGCAGAACTTATCGTTATAGTGAATATTGTACTATGTACTATATAGCACTAAATAAAACTTATATACTAGAAAAATGAAACTGGGGTCCTGTCAAATCAATACAATATCGTATGTCAATATCATGCGTCTACAATAAGCTAATCTTGCGGACCAAGTAAAAATGATGATAAAGCATGTGATAACGTAACGAAAATGCTGGTGTTATCTCTGTTGAAAGATGAAATATATTCTTCCAATCTTTGTTTAAAGAATCAAATGCTGTTTTTACCCCTGAATTCATAATGTCTAATTTAATATTATTCAAATTACTAACACTTAATTGATTGACGCCGCTATAATTAAACATCATATTATCACCGTCTGTTTAATACTTTGTTTGGACATTACGCCCTTAATTAATTAAATTGCATAAAATAATAGCGAGATCATCGGACCATAAGTTTGCAAAACCTGTTTGATTAATTAAAGCACTTTTGTTGTTTGTTTCAGATTTACTGAATTTAATACCATTCTAGAATACAAAATATAATGTTGACGTTAAATAACTTTTGTTATGTTAACAAGTTGTTTACTTAGAATTCAAGGTCAGGGTTGCTTTTGTTTACTATTAAATTGGTTTTTCCACTAGAATTACTGCTTTTTGTCGTGTAGGCATATGATTTTCTAGAAAATTCTGTTAGGTGGCTTGTGTTTATATATAGGGAGTTTGGTGAACAATATTTAATTATTGTTCTAATGGTCAGTCTGATAATCAGAAATTCAGAGAGAGGAATTATTTATTTAAAGTATTCATTGGAATTACTAAAGTGCTCATTCTCATTTAGGATTGATACATGACTTATGATTTTTGTGAATTCATTCAAAGATATTGTCGATTACATCATTCAGGCATACCAGTACATTCAAGACCACTTGCACATCAGGACATTCAAGGCTACTGAAATTCATTCGGAACATTCTATATTGTAGACTTGTGATTAGGACACTAGGATTATTGGATTATTTGGATTTTAATTCACAATATTTTAAGTGTCTTTTTGAATTTTAATTTGAATGTCTATAATTAAATTGCTTGTTGATTTTACTTACATTGTTGGTTTCACTTTCTTTCTGTTACATATTTTTAAGACCTAGAGTCGTAACACTTTGTTTCTTTCTTTTGACATTTGTGTTCGATTAACATTGCTTTTGCATGTGGTTATTTCATTTTTGCACACTTTGTCTCTTTCTTTTGACATTTGTGTTCGATTAACATTGCTTTTGCATGTGGTTATTTCATTTTTGCATTCCATTATATTCATTTAATTTGACATTTGTTTGCCTTGCATGAGTCTTGCTTGGTTCATTGGATCTTATTTTGTTTCATTTGACTTTAGTCCGTTTCAGTCGTCATCAGCTTATTCTGCTTATTCTTGGTTTGCTTTA